>CAHIKZ030000901.1:307500-380000 GCA_903632075.3 Acanthosepion pharaonis | reverse complement strand
CGGATATAAGAGAGTTGTCGGGACCGGAGAAGAAGTCTCTTATATCCGGGTTTCTCTTATATCCGGGTTTGGTCCATTTTGTTTAGGTAAGTATGGGAACACTTTGAGACCAGAGAAAATCTCTCTTTTACCCGGGTTTCTCTTATATCCGGGCCTCTTATATCCGGGTTACACTGTATATTTAGGTGGAATCTAGAATAAGCCGGTGACATTCTCTTCAGACGAGTACATGATATGAGAAACTTAGCTGCGTTCTTAAAGGGATACATCCGGCATTCACCAATCGAGCTGACACAGCTACTTTCGGTTGAAATCTTTATTTTAAAACCAATATTCAGGAAAATGCATTTCTTAACTCCAGTAACTTTTATTGGTCTTTCCCGTATTCATGACGGTTTCCTTCCTACCCTTTTGTTTGGAATAGTGCGGAATGTCAACATATTGATTATGTCATTATTCTTTCTTCCAGTTGCAAGTGATCTTCATTTTAGTTGTTGCTGCTTTCGGATGAAGCCATCTGCATGCGAATGCTTTAAGAATCAGACCAATATGCAAATATAGACTCAAATAAGATTTTTAAAAACAAACTTATTTCGGCATTAATTTAAGAATTGATATCATGTAAAATTCAGCAAGCCAATCTCTTCAGATCAATTTTCATTTGATCATAAAAGTATGGATTCCGTTGTTGATTCAATTAATTATTTCAGAAAGTTTTTTTTTCTCGATATAATTAATTAGTTGCAGTAATGAACCAGACAACAATCGTTGCATGAAGTGAAACGAATGAGAATTTATCAGTAATAGGTTTCGAAAATAGGTTGTATCTTGCAAAATGTTCTATACCAGTTCTATGATCGTTTACTGCAATGTTTATTTCCTTGTTATACATCACCCATCTACCCGGAATAATGCTATCACATTTCCTTCGTGTTATTTAAACGAACCGATTGTTCTGTGAACTATTGTGCAGTAACATTTTCTTTTAACCATTTCACCCCAAGCCAGGCAATAAAGCCACTAAGACGTAAGGGGTTACCGGGAGTGAAAGCGAATGAGAAGTATTTAGTAAGGAAAAGTGAGGAAGGGACAATAATGGATCAGGATTCAGAAAGACAGAATATTGATATTCTATTTAAATTTTTGAAGATTATAGGTGGCCGGGGAGCAAGAAATGGTTAGACAGTTCCACAGGTTAGAAAATAAACTGTTAGAATAAAAGAGATGTTTATATCTTAACTACTTCGATGGTAAAATGATGAGACCTAGTTACCAAACTAGTAATCCGCTTAAATTCATGAATTCGAAGTAGTAAAGAAAAATTCTCATTTAGAACAATTGCAATGAACATATTTGTAGAAAAGACAGAGGGAAGCCTCATCACGTCGGTGAGAAAATGTTGTGGTGTCCTCCTTCTAAAGATTCTATGTTGGACTCTTCCGCCGTTTATAAGATTAGTACGAGAGAAGGCCTTGGGGAAATAGTCGAATAGATTGTTCAACTGTCGAACTCTCTGCCCCAGAACCCGTCTAGGCGGGTTCGAAGGGAATATTTTTGGCCGAGCCTATGGTCTCGGAGAAACCCACGTTAAACTCGGCCTTGTGCCACATATATTCCTTTTGTGGGTGGGGGCTGTTAAATATAACAGTCGAATAGATTGTTCAACTGTCGAACTCTCTGCCTCGGAAGGGAGGAACTCGGACGAAGGTTTGCCGCTGGGCAAAGATTCGTCCGGTGAGGTAGACAGTCCCTGAACACATCTAGGCGGGTTTAAAGGGGATATTTTTGGCCAAGCCTACGGGCTCGGAGAAACCCACATTAAAGTCGGCCTTGTGCCAAATACATTCCTTGTGGGGGGGACTGTTAAATATAACAGTCGAATAGATTAAACGCTAGTCAACCGACCCACACTCACTAGTCGTGCAATACTCTGCTGTTGTATTTGCTGCTTAATATATGAAATATCTGTAACAGTTAAGATGTTGTGACCAAGTAAATGGTTTAAGAAATAGCAAAACAAGTGTTACAGATATCTCATATATTAAACAGTAAATACAACAGCAGAGAATTACACGACTAGTGAGTGTGGGTCGGTTGACCAGCGTTCAATCAATTCGACTGTTCCCCCAAGGCCTACTCTCCTACTAATTTTATAGTAGGCGGAAGAGTCCAACATAGATGCTTTAGAGGGAGGACACCACAATAAAAAGTGACTGAAGTCAAGAAACCAGATAAGAATCGATTACTTTACAGACCTTTCTCTTGTCAAGAATCTCAAGATATACAGCAGAAAAACCAAACCGGATATGGCAGCAGTATCCAATGCACGGTCAAATGATAGATTTAAAAATGGGCGATATTTATTCTGGCAAGAGATATTTTCCATCACGACCCAGTAAGCCAACATTTCAAGCAGTAGGCATAGCAAGTGATTCAATATAGTCTCTTCACTTTGTCAGTGGAAAACGTGAAACTAATGAAGTGTCGCTGACCTGGGATTTAGCTACAGCCATATTAATGGCAGGCAGATTTTTTTTTCTCTGTGGTGATTAAATAAAAGCAGTTTTGGTTTGTACAAGCTATTGTTTGTTTCAGTTAATCACTGATTGAAGTTCTTTTTGAGAGCAGTTGCCATGTTTATTTATTTTATTTATTTATTTTGGGGGGGGGATCTGTCGGACTGGCTACTAAGATGGGTGTAAATAGCCGTGTCTTCTGTTAAATATCTAGTTAGGAATTGGCTTTATCCAGATTCCAGGTATTTGAAATAATTTCAGCAAAACAGAGAGAATCTCTCCTTATTGCTTTATATTTAAGATGCTGAAATTATTTTCGTAACAAATCTTTTTACTGGTCAATAATTACCTTACGTAAACGCGAATGTTTTCTGTCTGAAAAAAAGATATAAGCAATGTTTCTTTCCGTAAATTGCTGCGGAGCTAATTTTCTTAGTTTTAGAATTTTTCCAAACCTTTTTAAGAGAGCACTTACCATTATTGATTCAAACTTTATTTACTATAAAGTCAGCCGGTTTTCGGGCTTTATACGCCTCCAAATGTTATGCTAACCTTTCCAAATTATGAGGCTTTTCAGATTGTATGTCTTCAATCGCAGTGTTTCATTTTAAGCTTTGCAAATATTCACATTAGCTGCTTTCCTTTAAGGTACTTTGCTAAAGTTCTACAGTTTTCACTGATTATATATGAAGCACAAATTGTTCAGTATCTGCCTTTCTTATTCAGCTATGATGTTTACAAATATAAATCAATTTTTGACTTCTTTGTAAACAATAACAAACGGTTGCACACGCTCAAACTTGGATGAGTAAAATAAACTTCAAAAGAAAGTTGTCATATTTTCTGAATACTGCACAAAATGGGCACTTTTTAAATTTGCATGAATTTAGTAATTTCCCACAGAGGATTTGATTATTTAATTTACGTGCATTCTATCATAATATTATTATTTTAAATTTCGTTCAATCTGTCTGACAGTATGTCATGTATAAATTGTATGTAAATGTGATTTTGTGAATTCAAAAATAACCCAAGAAGAGATAGAGGTCAATCAATATTATTAATTAAATATATGAATGTGACAATACATATTAGGATTCGTAGTTACCGTAATTACCCATGTATAATACGCCATCATCCATAATACGCACCCGTAAAATTGTGCTGAATGTGTGGGAAAATGGTACTGCTCAGGCATAATAGGCACCCCTTGTTTGGTAATCAAATCCTATAAATTGTACCTCTTCAATTTCATTACGGCCAGCGTTTCCTACTATTATTAAAAAAATAGAAATGGTTTTAAACAGAATAATAGTATTCTAATTTAGTTTTATGATAATTATTTATTTTACATTTGTAAATATTTTTAGCTACATATAATTGTATTTGACGTCCTTATGGGGTCGCAATCACAGAAAGTTAGTGTCAAATTGTCGTATGTTTGTGGTGAGTAGTCACTTCGCAACTGAAAACAACCTATGGAACGGTAATTTTATAAAGATTTTTTGTAGCTGTGCATAATAAGCATCCCTAATTTTGCTTATATCTTTTTAGAAAAAAATGGGTATTATAGATGGGGACTTACGATATACTATTTCGAAGATTAAAATATAACTTATAATGAATAAATAAGAATTAAGATGCTTGGTGCATTGTTCATAAGAATCTATTTTAAAATAAGCTAAGTTAACATTGACTTGCAGGATTTATGTTGCCTGTTATCAGTTTTATTTTTTTTAATAAAAATATATTTTATAAAGATGTTTTTGTAGTTGTGCATAATACACATTCCTAATTTTACTTATTATTTTTAGTAAAAAAATGCGTATTATAGATGTATACTTAATCATCGAAAAGGCTTGTGTATAAATAGACTGAAAAATCTTCCATTTCCTGCACTGTTGTTTGAGTGTTCTTTTTAAAACGCAAAATAACAGAAAAATACGCAGAAGGCAGTAAATTTCTTCTTCAGTGACATGCGTGTGCGACAACACGTAGATATAACAGCCAGCGGTTACGAAGTCCTTATCGTTCTTCCGCGGTAAAGAATTCTAAAACCTTTACGCATTGTACCTTTTTTTTTTTTGACGTCTCTATCTCGCCTCTGTCCCATTCACAGCGGCACACGCTAACACACGTATATGATCTTCGATCGAGCTATACAAATATGGACACGTACACAATGACAAAGTCTGTCGTTGTTCAAACTTTATCAATATCGTCAGGTGTTTATTTTTCTCCTCCATTGAAAAGTACGAAAACAGTGGAGCCAAAACTGAAGACGGAAACAGAGGCCGAGGGCATTTTGTATTTTCTGAACGATTTCTGTGAACATTTCAAAACGATAGAAGCATCTTTCACCTATCACAATACAAACAAACTTCAGAAAATTATTTCTTCATTCTTTCTTTAATGGACTCATGGTCTGTTTCCGATTGCTTTCGTTTGTCTACTCCTTTTAACTTTCGGATTATTTTTCGTTCTTTTTTTTTTTTTTTTCAATCTCATTTCCCAAATATATTTATTTTTCTTATGTGTTTTTCTATATTTTTAAATTCCTTTGTGTTTTCTTTTCCTATTTCGGTGGTTTTAATTTTATTTTCCATTTTAACTCGAGACTTTTGGAGTTTCTTCTTCTGAAAACTCGTGTTTGTTTGTTTAGTATTTCCAGTTCTATTAGCTATCTTTACTTTTTATTTAGTTTTTCAGTTTTTATTACGCATGCGTTGATGTATTTATTTACCTTTTCCTGTTTACGTGCATGTAGATGTAGGTTGTATTATTAATATTCGAATTAATTAATTTGGTTATAAATTAAACATTATATGAGCATTATGTATGTTTTAATATAGATATTTATACTCTTGGAAGCGGGTCATTTTATAAGTTTATAATTCTACTGACCAGTGTCTACTGAAAGAATAATCGTTCGATTCAATGCTTAGGTGTCTATACGTCCACCTAAATTCGAATTAATTAATGTGGCCATAAATTAAAATGTTTCTTTCTCAGAGACGGGATTATTATTGATAGTATTTACATTATTCGAACTGCTTTTCTCTTCTTCATTGCCATATTCACAACGTTTCGGCCGTTGAAAACTCCGGCCTTCTTCAGGTGATTGGAATGTCGAACTGAACACTTTATTTCATCCACCAAAGGTAGCTTGTTCTAGTTCCACATGCCATACCTATTCCGGATGTCTCTGTTATTTCCCTTTATTTCCAAGTTTTTTTTTTCTTTTCTTTTTTTTTTTTTTTTTGGTTCACCACTCATGCAGCCTGGTATTGAACTCTAGTCCTAGAGTGAAATGATGTTGAATTAATAGACAGAAAGCATCACTGGAAGATATGAGGAATAAGCACATATTCTAGGCCACAAAAACCACCTGAGCCGACCAAGCATAAATATGAATACAATATGGGAATCAGTAATAAGGAGTGCTAGAGAAAAGCAATGAATAACAGCAAAACATTGCAATATAAGTTCTGATAAAAAAAAAGTGCCATAATAAAAGAAAAATTGCAATATGAGCACTGGTAAAAAAAAAGTGCAATGATAATAAAAGAAAAATTGCAATATGAGCACTGGTAAAAAAAAATGCAATAATAATAAAAGAAAAATTGCAATATGAGCACTGGTAAAAAAAAGTTCAATAATACTAAAAGAAAAATTGCAATATGAGCACTGGTAAAAAAACGGTTGCTGAGACATTAGGTTTATAAGTTCCAAATATTCATACGCAGTTTGTCCTCAAGGACAACATGGCCCTGGATTAAAGATATTGGTTAGATCCAGTGACTAGACACAAAGAACCTGAGTTCAGTACCAGGCTACAGCTTAGACTGTTGAGTTAAAGGGAAATAACTCAGCCATCCGGAAGAGGCATGATACATGGAACTAAAACAATCTACCCCGGCGGTCGAACTAAAGGTTTCGAAATTCCAGTCACTTGAAGAAAGCCGGAGCGTACAACGGCCGAAACGTTGTGAATAAGGCAATGAGATGAGGATAATAACCCGATTAATGTAAATTATGTAGTTAATCATAATACCTCATCTCACAGATATAGACAGGGTGTTATTTTTATATGAGAAAGTCGCTTAATTTTAATATCGTTTTGGATTAAATACAAATCAGAGTAATATTAATCGAGAACAAATCGAGAAATATTTAGAGAATAATTTTACTTTTTATATTATTTTTAATATCAGATACTTTCCTTTTTGTCTTTAATTCACACTCCAGCCTCTTCTTTCTTTCTGGATTAAGCTATTTCGATATTTTTGTTTGTTTTCTTTCTTTTCTGTCTTTTTTCCATTCTGCATTACGGTTTTATTCGTCTTGTTCTGATTTCTTTCTCCTCTCATTCTTTTATCTTTTCATATCTTACATATTTATCGTTCTTTTTTTTCTCCCTTCGAACTATCTTCCTTTCTTATTTTCTTTTTCTTCTTGTAATGCAGGCGTCTAATCACACACCTTTAAAATTTCGTTACGTTGTCTAAGCCCGCTGCTAATCCTTTGTCTTGCAATTTACCAACTTTCACTTTTCTATTTCAACGCATAATTCCTTAGCATCCCTTTGGGCATTTTACGAATAACCGAAGCTAGTGCATGAAAATAGAGGAAAACCAATCGAAACAAAAGAGCAAAAATGATAAACATATATGAGAAAGGAAAAAGAAAATGGTATGTATAATACATGGAGAGAACAGTGATGGAGGAAAGAGGAAGGAAAAGCACTGAAAAAAAAAATGACTTTTTCTGTCCTATGTCCAAAGGCAGTAAATGAAAGCAACCTTCTTCCACTTGCCTCAGGGAATCATTACAGGTAAATAAGTTCTAAAACACAGACACGCTCGTATTGATATAGATAATTATATAAGTAACCAGTATGATAAAGTGTAAGAAAGGTACACTCATGCATACATTGGGCTTTTGAACTACCATATATTTCTCTCTCTCTCTCTCTCTCTCTCTCTCTCTATATATATATATATATATATATATATATATATATATATGTGTGTGTGTGTGTGTGTGTGTAATAGAGAGAGAAGAATATTATATATATATATATATATATATATATATATATGTATGTATTTATAAATATATATTTATACATACATACACACATATATATATATATACATACAAATATATATATGTAAGCAAATATATGGATATAGATCCGACAGTATGAAGAAAAATATACTGAAAAAGCAAACAAAAATCCTAATATGCGATTATGCTGTTTTAATGTTTAATGTCAACGTCGGACGTTTCGGTCTAATAGACCATCTTCAGGACATATTCATATTCATAAAACATAATTAACATAGACCATATACAATTCAACATGAAAAAAAAATATATATATATAAATATATATACATACATATATATATATACACATACACACGCACAGCCACACACACACACACACACACATACACGCATGTATATAAATTTCAGTTATCTGTTTGGATTAGTTAAACGCAACCGTCAGACCATACATATATACGTATATGTGTGTCTATGTAAGTATGTATGTATGTTTATCACATCAAACGCTATTATAGTGGAGACTTCGTACTTGATGTAGATGTTCCATTTTTACTTATTAAACGGTGTCCAATATAACTATCCACGCATTCGAAAAAATAGTTTTGAGGAAAATGTTGCTCGGCATAGACCGAAGTTCTCTCTTTCCTCTCACCACTTTCCCTCCCTCTCTCTCTCTATCTCTCTCCACACACACACACACACACACACACACACACACATATATATATATATATATGAGGTGGGGTGTTGTGGATTCCGTGGACGGTCAATCGTTTTCTTCCTTTGGAAGGTGGCCAGGAATGGCCGGAACCTCAAGCATGCTTCACATCGTCTCCAGACCACAGCCCAACAGGCATCGAGTTGAATCTGGTCAAGAAATGCACTGTAACAGTGAGAATCACTTTTATTTCCCAAGTACTAATGAACGCTAAAGTTTAACTGTCAGCCATAGCATTTAAACACAAAAGAAAGAAAAAATCAGTAATGGATACCTACACTTAGTTCTTACTTTACCAGTTGCAAGCCTGATCATGATCTCAGATAAGAAATAATATTGTAAACAATACAAATAAACTAGAAATAACGCATGGATTATAGTTTTAAATAGACAGACAAATAATATAATAATGATGGATGTACTGTGTTTTGTAATGAATTCCTTTATCATATACATTGGCATATGCAGCCTGTGCAAAAGAATTATTTGTAGATTCGGACTTGGCGGGAAAACATTCGTTCCCTTCTTTCATCGATATTCCTGATCTCTAAATGTTCGTGGACTTCCTTTTGATGTGTTGAATGTCACAGTTAGAAGCCCGAAAGAAAATTTGAAAGAATTCCTGAAATGCCGAATTGTGTTCGCCAGAAGTTCGATGCAATTCCGAAACAGCTTACATTCGCGTGTACTCACTTTCAGTTGTTATTTTTACTGACTGGCAGTGGTCAGGTAAATTCCTCAACAGTCAAAACGACGGCATAGTATAGGAGGGTCAGTCGGGCACCATTTCTGAGAAAAAGGGCACCATATCGCAGTTCACTCCGCCGGAAACTTGGGAACAACATGCTTTACTGCCTGGGATTCGCGCCCGAAGCTTCAAGACAAGCATTTAAGAGCGTTTGGGTGAGAACATTGCAGAGGATTCGGAAAGAGTTGAATGATATATCCAGTCAACATCATGACGAAGTTATACCTGCATTAATCTTCCCACAGGGTCGTAAACCCAACATGGAAGCCTACATCAAGTGTCTTGGGGAAGTAGTGTTGCTCTGCGTCAAGAAAATGGCTGGTGGAATATCCTATGTCTGGCAACAGGACTCCGCACAATACCACACCGGGAGGAGAACCCAGACTGCAACTTCCTTGATTATTATGTGCGGGATGCACTTGAGCGAAAGACGAACAAAATTCTTTTTAACACGAAAGATGACCTGAAGGCAAGTATTAGGGCAGCATTCAGCAACATAAACAAGGTGACCGTCCAGAAAATTTGCAGGAGATTCCGAAGTCGTCTGGAGGCCATGGTTGAAGCCAATGGCGATTTTATTGAATATATTTACGTTTTTGTATTTCAAGATACTTTTATGTAATTTTTGTTAAATATATCTATTAAAATGAGATGTCATTTTTATTTTCATTTTGCTTAATTTAGACAACAATTTATCCATCGCACCCTGTATGTTGATGGATGTCTTATCTAATAAATAAGCAATTGCTTCTCAAGTATCTTTAAGTTAGACGCATATTTTGCAGGTCACTTTACATATTTATTAAATATTGACCCATACCGGATAGTAGTTTAATTTAGAAATTTAATTAACAATATTGTAAATAATATAATATTTAAATATATTTTGTGTATGCGCGCTAACATATTTGCAAATAGAATCATTTATATACACCATTATGGATGAAATGGTATTCTGATAGAATGTTTTACCACAGTAATCATTGTATGTATGTTTCCGTAACTGAATTATAAGTACGAGCATATATGACTGAAGCAATAATTATGCTTGTTTCTTTGTGTATACGACTATATTTTATCTCTTACTTAAACGTTGAAATATTGACAACTTATCTATTATTTTTATATATGTTCAAGAAAATAAACACCAGCATCAATATTCATGAGTTTCAAAATCTCCTATTTGATCGTTTTTATTTTGAAATATCTTTTTACTATCGACAAATCGTCAGTCTTGAGTCGAAAAATAATATTTTCATAATCGAAATATAAAATCATTTTTTATATAAACCTCTTTCGATTTTGATATTCATATATTACTTTATTTATTCGCAATATCTAGAGGGTTGAGTTGTTGCTAGAGTAAATTTGATTTATTTTTTCTTCCCTTTCAAGAGAGGAATACTCAAATGTAATCAGATACTTGTATCAGATCGATTCTGCGTGCAATCACATTGAGCTATTCTAAATATAATCAGATACATTTACCTGATCGATTCTGAATTAATACTTATGTAGACATTCGAAATTCTCTAAGTACCTAATCTAGTTACAGTGAGTTTTAAAATATTTAGATTTTATCTTTGGCAACTTGTTCCCAAACATATAATTGCATAAACATTTGCAAATAAACCCTTAATCTTACGTTAGTTATATGAGGTATTTTGTTACGCCCGAATTTTAAAAGTACTCTTAATTCCTAGTTTAAAACTTGTTTCATTTTTCTCTTCCATTATTCCCCTAACTCAGTGAGGATGTGTAGCACGCAGCGGGGAGCAGTTGTTGCTCAGTAATCGTGGGGAAGAGACGTCGCTGTCTTCTTTGGGATTTCCTGTCACCCGACCTGAAAAACGAAGGTAAGTTTTTTTCATGATTTTTATGTATATATATTTTTTATTTAGTTTTTCAAGCAATTTTCCGTTTGATTTTTTTCCTTTTCTGTCATATTCAAAGTAACATGTATAAAATAAATGTCTCTGCCCATATATATATATATATATATATATATATATATATATATATATATATATATGTGTGTGTGTGTGTGTGTGTGTGTGTGTGTGTGTGTGTGTGTGTGTGCACTCGAAATAATTTCATTGAGCTCTCGGAGAAAAAGTGGTGATTTTATAAACAGTGGTTGCTGCTGCTAATGCAATACTCTTCCACTCGAATCGAGCTCACCTAGATACTGACATCTTTCGCATAGAAAATGCTTAAAAGTTCCCTCCCGCTCTGCCGTGCGACGATACCTTGGGTGTAGAATCTCTGATTGATGCCAAATCTGTCGAATTTCGATTCCGGCTTGAAGCAATCGGATATCTATCCACACTGATGAGCTGTGATACAGCGAAACAGACTGTTTGTGAATGAATATTATATATATATATATATATATATATATATATAAATCACCTACAAAAGAGTTATGCAACAACACTATCATCATCATCTGATGCGCTGACTAAACCAATAATTATATAGTTCTTAACCACCAAGATTACAACAAAAAATTACAATCTATCCGACAGAAAAAGCCGGCAGAATAGTTAAAAATGCACTTAAACAGATCAGAGCAAACAACGTTGAGATCGGCAGCTTTAAAATTAAGAAGATTATCGGGGATTACCAGCCAGGATATCTGTCCGGTAATGTAAAAGCCCATAAAACAGGTTTTCCTCTTTAACCTATCATATCCCATATACCAATGCCAGTATTAACAGCTATCAAAAACCATCAATGACATAATTTCTCCATACAAACCAACACCGCATCAACAAATTAATAAAAAGAAATCCCACAAGCAGTATACTGGCTTTGCTCGATGTTGAAAATCAACGTCACAGTTGAAAAAACAATCAACATAATTAGGGAATACATGTACAAACACACATCAATCGCTCCTTCCAAAATTCAATCAGCATCTCTTCGGAACTACCCCACACCTGCACCTCGAAAATCCCGTTCGATGACATCTACATCCAATCTAATGGTGTCAGCATGGGAAACCCATTAGGTCCTGCTTTCTCTAACGTTTACACGTCTTGTCTTTAAAAAAATTGAAAAACCATAAATCTACACAAGATACGTTGACCATATTTTTGTTTTGATAAAAAATAAGAACGAAATTATAAATCGAAATACAACTTTGTTGAAGCTTGGATAAGCATGGAATAATAATAATACAACACAAAATGTACGTAAACAAAATGTATTGAAGCAAGGAAAAGGTAACAATATTTACAGTTAGTTTTGGTATATTCTTGGGAAGACTGTTCCTGTAGAATGGGTTGACTTAATCGCAGTCGGGCAGAGTCTCTGGATTGGATCTCTTGTTACTCCCCTCGTCTTCTCGGTACCAACCATATTTATATGGTCGGTACTCCACTATGTAAATTAGGTGGATCGTACCACAACAAACTTTTACATACAAACGCATGTTTAATAACAAAATCTCATTACCCTGATGCTGATATGCAACTAACATCCGAAGTATTTAACATCTAAATTATGATAGACAATACCTGGAAAGATATAAAATATTAGTGATAACAAACTTCTTAAATAGAGCATACCAAAATTCCTCTTCCGAAAAAATAGTTTTGAGTGAACTAAAACAAATATTAGTCAACAATAATTTTCAAAACTCCATCATTGATAAAATTATTTTTGCAAAAAACACACGACACATGTAATAAAAATGCAAACCAACAAATCATCAACATATTTTACTGCAACCAGATGCACAATAATTACAAACAGGACGGATTCTCTATACGAAGAATCATTAAACACCATATTTCTGCCGTAATTCACGAAAAAATATAAAATATTACAGAAAAAGAAAGACTGCAAACCTTGATGTCACTATCTGTCTGTATTTCTAAGATGAGGTATTATTTACACTATTTACTATTTACATTGTTCGGACTATTGTCCTTATCTTTGTTGTCATAAATAAATTTTCAGGGGCGCATATTGCATTTTTTTTTTTTTTTTTTTTGTTATTGCTTTTCTCTAGCATTCTGTATTACTGGTTCCAGCATTGTACTCATTTCTATACTTGGACAGCTTAGACGTTTTTTTGTGGCCTAGCATATGTGCTGATTCCTTAAGTTTTCGTATTTTGTTCTCTGTGTACTATTTCAACCTCATCCCACAGGGAGCGGTACTCTCATTTTTCCCTCCATATGGGCTCAGCTACGGCTGATTTTTCTTTTTCGCCTCGTGTTACGGCTTTACGATATTCTTGCTGTCTTACCTTAAGGGGACGACGCGTTTCTTCTTTATATTACTTGCCACTGCTGCACGGGATGGTGTACATATAGTCCTTGATCATGTTCTCCCCTTTAGTCATTTTCATTAAACGCTCCGATTCAAAACACAAAAATAAAATACAACTTTAACGTTACTGCCGAAATATGCATAAATATATATATATATATATATATATATTCTTCATCTTCACACCAGCTTCTTTCATGTTCTTCTATCTTTCTTTCCAACCCTGTCTAGATCCTTCATACATATCTTTCTTTCTCATTCTTGTTTCCCCAACTCCTACATATACACTGATATTTAGGTGTGTGTGTGTGTGTGTGTGTGTGTGTGCAGGTATGTAGAAAAATAGGAAAGAACACGTTAGGAAAATAATCCAGGGTTCTTTAGTATTTTTGTTTTTATTTTAAAAAAAAAGTACTTCATACAGAAGTAGAGCTTAGATTATAATTATATTTAAAAAAAAATCGTTATAAGCGTTCGTTACCATGAATGTGACTGATATGTGGATAAAAATGAACTCTTAGACCCCTTATCAAAAATGGTCGCCCCAGTCGCTTCCATATTAACGAACGCTTATAACGATACGTAAATTCAAAAATTCTTTATTCCTAAATTTTCGCTTGAGGATTAAACAGGGCTTGTTACTTTAATTCAGCTTAATTTTAATAATTATTTTGATGGTTTCGGCTCTCGTTTTTGAAACACGAGAACTCTTATGTAGCGAAGGAATCATAGTTTTTAAAAATAATTATAATATATATATATATATATATATATATATATATATATATATATATATGTATGTCATCGTATGTTGTCGTCATTGCCATATTGGCGACGTTTCGCCTGTTGTACGCTCCGGCATTCTTCGGGTGATATTTTCGGAAATTTGAACCGAACCTTTCTTTAGTCCACTGGTGTAGATTGTTCTAATTCCAAGTGACATGCTTTTTTGGATATCTCAGTTTCATTTAATTCCCCTTGATGACTCAACTCTCCAGATTTTTGTTCCCTCCGGCAAGTATTGAAATCGCAACACTTTAGGTCAAGTCACTTTCGGATCAGTCGATCAAGCAACGCTTTTAACCACTGAGCTATGTATTTAGAGAACTGAACAGTAAAATGATGAAACCATGAAATTTAGTACTGCAGTTGAATTTTAAAAGCACCAAAGTAAAAACTGAAAAGAACAACTGACATAACTATAATTGCTCTAAAATCACAGGGTGCGGAAGATACTAATGCGAGATGTTATGACCGGTAATATAGCAGATTTCATGTATTTTATCCCGATTCCCTAAATAGATGGCAGAAGCACTAAACTAGGTGTGACAGCGATATTCAATGAATAGATGAATGATCCAAATATAAATGTGCAAGAAAAATTGTCAGACCTTGCAAGTGTAATATATAATATATATATATATATATATATATATATATATATATATATATATATATAGAAAAAATATAGAGAAAAAACAAACAAAAATCTTAATATGCAATTATGCTGTATTAATGTTAATATAAAGTTAACGTCGGACGTTTCGGTCTATTTTAGACCATCTTCAGGACATTTTCATTTAAACATAATTAACATTAGAACATATAAAAATTCAACACGAAAAGACGATGGACATAACAGCACAACTAATCCAAACAGATAACTGAAATTTATATGCATGTGTGTATGTGTGTGTGTGTGTGTGTGTGTGTGTGTGTGTGTGTGTGTGTGTGTATTATTATTGTTATTATTATTATTATTTTTACTTTCCTTATTAGGAGTGAATAGTTTAGTTTCGCCTATCGTCTGGTTCCCACTCCGCCCCCGTCTTTTGAACAGGATCAGAGCTTTTCTTGTTAAAGTCTTTTTCATTCTCTTTCACTTCTAGTCGGAAGCACGGTTGGTTAATAGATAGCAGTTCGTATTGAGGAATCGGAGGGCCGAGTTCGAATTCAAGCCGGATCCATATGAAAGGTATGAATCCTCTTCTTCTCTAACCAGCTATAGGTAAATAATAGGACAGACAGGGTTCTATAGCTTTTGGGTGGCAATCTAAGAGAAGGAAACTGGAGACGGTTAGACACCACTTCTAGTATGGTTGTGTTGCACCTAAGACCCTGATCACTCAACGATCCGGATCACTCCCAGTAGAGGCGACAGGCTGTTTCATCCTAGACGCAATCGTAGGGCACGGTTGATGTTTATTTTTTTCTCGACTCAAAAACTTAACAAACGTGGTTTGAAGATTTAATCTAGCATGAAACAGAGGGACACCTCTTAGACTTGACTTCACTGTTCAGTTTTATATTTACAAACGCTCTATCTCTGATATTGAGCACTTTATCCCATGAATAAAGCACAGCTTAAAACTATATTTCTTCATATATATATATATATATATATATATATATATATATATATATATATATATATATACCTTCCTATTACTTGCTACCCTCATAGCTATAATCTTCAATTATTCAAATGCAATGTCAATCGAAATTTCCAGATGCCTTGATCTAACTCCCCGTCCTTATCTTCAGCCTTTCCTCTAGCACGCCTTTTTACTCTTGCTCCCACTCTCTGTAACACCTTGTGTGCTAGTGGCACTCCCGTCTTGCTTGGGATGAAAAGCTTAATATATATATATATATATATATATATATATGCGATTCACCCCAATCAATGCTATAAATCCACTAAGATATGAAACATTTGTACATTTTTTTGTTTATAATTTGTATCTTTTATATACTCAGGATTCATCTTTATGTCCTTCCTGGTTCTATAAATCGTTTTTCCCATTATCATCCATGTGTTTCGATCAATTTTATGGTAGGTTATTCGCCTCCAATATGTATTATGATTGTTAAATTCTCCAAACCTAGTTTCCTCATTATGCATCCCAGAAATTTTATGCATCGTTTTCAGATATATGTATCAGTGTTGTTTTTCTTTATCATTCTCATTTTTCTTAACATGTCTTTGTTGATCCCTTGTTGCGTCCATGTAATTCTGAATATGATTCCGTCATGAACTGCAAACTTGATACAATTTACTCGAACCTAGATTTCTATCTATAAGTATACAACTTCGGGTCTCAATAACAAAATGGAATGTATAAATCTTACTGGAAACAATTTCACAGCGTTCGAACGAGAACAAACTCAGCGTTACAGTGTTTCAAACCTGAGGATGATATCAGATTATAGTTTTATATGACCGAAAAGATGATGATACAATGTACTGGACATTGTCATAATGATTACTTATTCCGAACGAAAGAAAAGTGGATGTCCCAAGAAACTAACCTCTAAAGATAATATTATCAAATATTTCCCGATCTACAAGTTAATGCAAAAATAATAAATAATACTGCTCTCTTTCTAAGGGATACAGACGTGGATCGGAGGACTGCTTCTAGCGGATTGCTCAATGAACTCCAACTAATAACCTAGAACTCTACTCGAAAACAATGTTTTAATCTACAAATGAAAAGAATCGATTGGAATTCGCCAAAAAAGAATGTACGATGGACAGAGAAACAATGGAGAAATGCTATGTTCTCCGAAGAATTATCACAACAACAATTTGTTCTGCGTCAGCATTATTTCAGAAGGTTCTTATTAAAGATATATGATAAAAATGTATGGATGAGTAATGGATATCAAATCGGACTGGGGAATCAAAGAGCCGAGTCCGGATTCCAGCCGAATCCATATGAAAGGTGTGGATCATTTTCTTCTCACACCAGCTATGGGTAAATAGCAGGACGGACTGGGTACTATAGCCTCTGGTCTCCTCGCAGAAGGTAACTCTCAATTCAAAACCGGCCTGGAAAGGGTTGGTATCCGTCAGGCTATCTGGAGACACCACTTCTAATGCGGCTGTGGCGCTTCTACGACCCTTATTACTCTACGATCCTGTTCACTCCCAGTCACCCTTGCATCCTCGTGGGATTATCGAATTGCTTGGGGTGAATCGATTCAAGATATATGACAGAAATTTACGGATCAAACGATGAAACACCCTGCTTAACAAAATCAGTGTGACTAACTGGATTACATTTACTGGGGTATGGAAGTACCATGAACGGCCAAACTAGATTTTTTCTCCTATTATTATGACAATTTGAAGTGAGTGTAGTATAATCCGCAATATGACCAGAATCGGTGATGTGGCACCATTTAACGAGGCAGAAAAAGAAAAGAAAGAAAAGAAGAAAAGGAGAGGCTAAGGACCGAATCGTGGATGATAAGCAGAACACACACACGGCTAAGAGGCAATGGATAAAGGGATATTTTGATAAGTAACAAATGGCGAAAGAGTGTCATTAAATTCTGAGTAAAAAGAAAGGGAAAGAAAGAAAGAATCAGATATGTTTTGGCGACGGCTTTGTTATCTAAGGATATGAAAACAAATTATTGGTACGGGAAGGCATCTTATTATCAACTACAGGCCGACTGGCCAAAGAAAAATTCAAATGAAAATATTATTTCGATAAGTGACGAAAAACAGGCAACTAAAAGGACTTTGGATAGATAGGAAAAATGAATTGTATCAAAGCCACACACACGACTGTCCATTGACCGAATTCTTTCAACGGAACATCCTTGGCCTGCGATAATAAAATTATGTTATCAGAAATATGTACCGAAGGGAAATGAATGGGAATTTAGAAATGTCTTTTCGGGGCGACGTTGGCCGTGTTAAGAAGGCCACCCATTCGGATAATTAGCGATAAAATACCTGACGAAAACCACGTGTAGAACAAGAGTTATGACCGCCATTTTTCATATTGTCCCGTTTGCGGCTAGAGAAATGATAACGGCGATTAAGAGGAAGAAAAGGAAAAGAAGGGATATTTTTTTTTAGTTAAGCAAGATATTTTTTTTTCCGAAACAAAGCCTCGGATTCGTCCACGCCCGACTAAGACATCATTGGTCAAGTGGTGATCACGTGACGCACGAAGAAGGCTGTCGCCGCCTCATCCAGAGTGTAGGTATGAGAAGCTGCTACGAAGAAGTGGGGAGGGCAGTTCACGCCCTCTGAAGTATGGTGAGAAGGTGGGAGTGAGGAAAGGTTCCCAAAAATGGAAAAGAGTGGAAAATCACTAAGCAGAAATAAAAGAGGTGGATATGTATTTAGAATTATCGAGGAACCCCCGACGCCGACAGACCCACCCCGGTTTTGGTCGGCGTCCATATAAGCGAAGCCCCAACGAGCAGAAATCAGTTCGAGTTCAGTTCCAGAGAGTTCAGTTCCAGAAAAGTTTGAGTTGAGTCTCCAGTTGAAGCCGCCTCGCAGATAGCTGACCAAGATTCACGCAAATTCCGGACTCCTCTTCAACCCAAGAACAATTATTTTGAAGAGCGACTTAGATCCAGACCACCACAATAAGTTTTTTTTTCGACTTTCGTCCAAAGACACACCGAAACACCAATTTCTTAGAGAGCAAACAACTTGAAGCGTTAAAACTTGCCTAACGGAAAACGACGTGTCACAATCCATAGAACGGGTCGGGAGATAGATGCAGTCCTATGTATCGAACAACTAGACATAAAGTTTGTTACCTTTTTCTTTGATACTTTGAACTTTTGAGTTTTCATTTTCTTTTCTTTAATGCATATTTGTGTGGTATCACCCCCGTTGAACTCGGTTTGCATTACGGCCCCAACCACTCTTTGATCTCGTCTGCCTAAGATCAATTCACAACGTGGGTAGGCAGACTGGAGATCAATGCAGTTACCTTGGAAGCGAGTTGGGAACGACGAGGCTGATATCAAATCTAACCAGATTCCCACCCGAATCACCAAAAGGTTAGAACGTCACATTTGGGTGCCGCGACCGATACCAAGCTAATTGGTCGTCACAGGACGAGACAACACGACTGACGCGACAGGCGGACGTCACGTTTGGTGCAGCGACACCCGAACGGAGCAGCGAGGAGCGAACAGCTGGCGCCGCGGCGAGGACGTCACAATTGGTGCTGTTTAGGGACGTCACAGTTGGTGCCGTGGTAGACCAGAATAGAACGTCACAGTTGGCGTAGCGACCAGGGGATGACGTCACAGTGAGATGAGTTCAAATTCTGTTTTGGGTCTGATGCCTTCAGCTAAAATTCTGTTCAGGGTCATATGCCTTCAGCTCAAATTCTCTTCATAGTCTGATGCCTTTAGCTCAAATTCCGTTCATGATCTGATACTTTCTGCTTAAATACTGTTCAGGCTCTGATGCCTTCAGCTCAAATTCTGTTCAGGGTCTGATACCTTCGGCTCAAACCAATAACTGTGAATACAGCATGAATCCATCTTTTTTCCCAAGGAGACGAAATTTGAAAAAAAGAATGTAATGTGTGTGGTTTTGCCTTAGTGGACGAGATGAGTATCAGATGTTGATGTTGATGTAACTAATCAATATTGCTTGTCTGAACATTTTTCATGGAAATAGCAATAGATTAGCCAGAGACTTGCATTTTTTTGTCTGTGGGAAAGGTGTTGCTGGCTGGAAAATAACTAATCACCCACAAGGCCCCGTTTGGACTATTAAGACTGGGAAATGATTACTGAGAATCGTCTGTCCATATATGGCAGCAATATACCATATTCAGTCTGATGTTGCTCTTGTAAAGGTAGAACGTAGCAGGAGGTTTCAGGTACTTACTGGAGCGGCACAGGAAACCTTCCACATTTCCAGCATCTTTAGCAGCATATATGAGTTACACTTATGGTCTGTAGTGAGCATAAGTCCCAGTCGTCTTTCAAGGGAAGAGGTCCCCTTCAGAGAAAACCCGATTTCTAAAGAATATCTGAATATGTCTCTATAATAGCACTTAATAATTTTAATAATGATGAATTTGTAACTGGAGACCCCTTAAAACCTATACTGCTCAGGTTTATCAAATGCGGCACAACTAATTCTCTCGTTGATGTTTACTAATAAACAAAATAAAAATAATTTTGCAAGTGGTTGTATGATTGAATATTTTGACTAATATCACAAAATAAATCAAACACGTATGATTTGATTGGTTTGGTTTGTTTTACGGCATATCAAAATCAATGGGTTATTTACTGCTGACAAATTTTTTATTGCTTGTAATATTTTTTTTACAAAAATGTATTGGTGATAATATTTTTTTATTTTCCAAAAATATATTGCTGTTAATAATATATTGCTGGTAATAATTTTTTACAAAAATGATTTGATGGTATTAAACCTATTTTTACACTTTCATAGTGTTTTGACCCCAGTTTAGAGATTAACTGTTTCCCACATAGCTGGGACCCTAACAGGTGCTGCCACCCCAGATCAGGGTGAAACTGGGAACACCGGCAAATAAGAGGTGGTTCTACGCTCCTCAAAACTTCCTGATCAGATACCTTGCAGTCGGACAGAGTTTATCGCCTTACCCAGGACGCGGATGTAGTTTATCGTCATACTCAGTCGGTACATGTATGGAAACGCCATGCTTCTTTATAGTCACAAACGAGAATACAATAGTGCGTACATGATTGAGAAAAATGGTAAATGTTTATCATTATTTATTCTTTCCATCTCCAGGAAAAAATCATTTTATTTCCAATCGGTAACAGACAAAGGAAGTATACCTATGTTTAGAGATCATATGCAAGCGTTTGATAAAGTATGTCACAAAGGATTGTTAGAATGGCTAGAAAAGCTTAATCTATTTAGGACAGATATTGGAATTATAAAGAATATATACTGAAGGTAAACCCATGCATATGGAGAGGCAATGAATTCAGTGAATACACAAAGGTAGAAAAGGGTGTATGACAACAATATATCTTCTTACCAGTCTTATTAAAAATGTATAGAGAAGCGATCCCGGGAGAATTAGAAGTCCTAAAAGAACTCAGTATTGGCGGCCACAATGTTAACAATGTTAGATATGCAAATGATACAGTGTTGATAGCAGAGAGAGAAAGGAAACTACAGGAAGGATGACAGGGGATAATAAAGGAAAGCAAAATGAAAGGACTAAATAGGAAATGTAAGAAGATAGAATGTGTGGTTTTCAGTAAATAGAAGAGCCCAACATGTGAGTTACAAATTGGAAATACCAAAATCATGTACGTACAAAAATTTAAATACGTAGGAAGTGCAATACCAAAATCCGAAGACGCGTTTGGATAGTGAAAGTTATCTTACAAAAGCTAAGCAAAGTATTAAGAAACAAGAAAATTTCATTAGAAATGAAGAAAAAAGAATGCTGAACAGTTACGTAATTTTAATCCTCCTTCATATTCAGGACAATCTCACCAGAAATTAAAGATCTTGAAACAATAGAAAGGTCGTTCAACAAAAGGAGTTTGAAAATAACATATAAGCAATGGCGAAGAGAAAATGGTAACAAAAAGGATACGCCTAATTAGCATAAGAAAGAGACAGTTCAAGTATCTAGTTCACATAATAAAGAAAGAGGACTTAGACAATTTAACACTCACAGGACATACTGAGGACAATTGGGACAAGGTAAATCTACCAAACAAACTTGTGTAAATGGTTGGCAGAATAAGGATTCGAAGAGATAGCAAAGAGACAATTTATTAAGAGCTACAAAAGAAAGAGTTTGTGGAAAGACATGATCTTCCACGTCATTAAAAGAGTCGGTTCAACAGCAAACTATGATATTCCTAAAATAATGCCAGTTATTCTTCCTTTTAAAGTTTAATTGAACAACTGTGTAGTTATCAATTTTTATTGTTGATTAATTAGATTGTTTTTTACGATCTATCAACCATTTGCTGGGTATTTAAACCCCAATTTTTCTTTTTACATTGTAAGACGTTTTTAAGACAGTGATATAAGTGATAGACGTCTTATGATTAACCCACTTTTTTGTTATGTCTTTAAAACATATTTCACGTACACCCATAGACATATTCCATATAGGTATGTATGTACGCACATATATACACCCTTGTGCAATTTAATTGAAACAACCGCTTTAGTTTCCTTTCTTTTACATTACAGTCAGATGGAGTTTCAGGGTGCAATCAATTTCTATTTTAACTCAGATTAGGATATTTGTAGTGGTGTTCAATAATATGAATCTATTTTCAGGGTGTATAATGAAATTTGTTTGTCCTTGAAAAATATTGCGTCATCCGTGATTGCATCAGATTTTCATCACGCCCAGACACTATTGTCGCGATTGTCTATTAGTTGTCCTACGGCCATTGTCTGCAATGGACGTTACTCCAAGGAAGCGTACAAAAGTTGTAATGCTACACGAATACACTGACAATTCTTACCAGTGTGCAAATCAAAGTACTTTAGACTGATGCGTAAATTCTCCTGATTTAAATCTAATCGAGAATCTGCGGCCAATCTGCAAGGAACAGCTTCGTGGACTGGATATACGATGTACCATTGGGTCATGGAAAAATAAGGGAAAAAAGTAAAAAAAAAACATAAATAAATTATTGGTTTTGTTTCTAATTAATTTGCACAAGGGTGCATTTATATGTAAGTTTGAGTACGCGTGTATTTGTCAGTATTCGCACATTCCTGAATACGTAAATGGGCATATAAACTGAGAGGAGAACATTTTGAAACTGCTCTCTATGTGATCGCCATTGATTCGTCTAATGCCCAGGAAGTGAACCTCTGAAGCTTGATGAATTACTCTTTGAGTTAAAACGGAACTTCACTATTTGTATGTTAACTCTTTCGATAACATTACCTATTAATTCGGTTAAAAATTTAAAAGATGAGGCTAATATAATAAACCGAAGAAGGTCAAGGTTAAAAAAGAAAAATGTATAGTTTTCTCTATGTAAATAACTTTCTGTGTCTGAATACAAATTACTCTCATATCTTTGAGGCAGCCGTTCTACACGAACTTGAAGAAATTTCTTGTGTTGTTTGAAAAATAAACATATGAAAATAAGACAAATACATTTCAATTAAATGGCACAAAAAGGATTAGCGGTTGAATCAGAGTTGGAATTTCTTAGAAAAAATGAGAAAGAAAAAACGATGAAAAAAGTATTTAAGTTTTTTATTATTATTTTGTTTTTATATTCCGTTTGCGATGCATCTCTAGCAGGCATTTCAAAATTCTTTATGAATCATTCTTTCGTTCTATATAAAACCTCAAAGACTTATTTTTCGTTTTATTTGCCTAATATCTGAGGTTATACTTAAAACAAATACAGGGAAAACTATAGTCTTAGTAAAATAGAAATTGAAAATAATGTTAATCATAAACAAAGCTCAAATTCTCTTCAGAGTCTGATGACTTCAGCTCAATTATGTTGAGTCTGATGATGCCTTCAGCTCAAATTTTGGTCGGAGTCTGATGCCTTCAGCTCAAATTCTGTTCAGAGTCTGATGCCTTCAGCTCAAATTCTGTTCAGGGTCTAATGCCTTCAGTTCAAATTCTCTTCAGAGTCTGATGCCTTCAGCTCAATTCTGTTCAGGGTCTAATGCCTTCAGCTCAAACTCTTGTCAGAGTCTGATGCATTCAGCTCAAATTTTGTTCAGGGTCGGATGCGTTCTGCTAAAATTCTGTTCATGGTCTGATGCCTTCAACTAAAATTCTGTTCAGAGTCTGATGCCTTCAGCTTAAATACTGTTCATGGTCTGATCCCTTCAGCCTTAATTCTGCTCACGGACTGATGCCTTCAGCTCAACTTCTGCTCAGGGTCTGATACTTTCTGCTCAAATTCTGTTCAAAATCCTTCCCGAATCATTCTTTTGTTCTATATATAGCCTCAAAGTCTTATTTTTCGTTTTATTCTCATAATTTGTGATTATACTTCAAAACAAATACAGAGAAAACTCTATTCTTAGTAAAATAGAATTTGAAAATAATTTTAATCATAATCGAGGCTAAATTTTGTCTAAACTGAAACTCAGTTAAAATGATATAAAAACATGGGAAATCTGGTCTTCAGTTGGTGTGAAAGCTGTACTTTGTGAAAATGGCTCGTTTCAGCGAAGATAAACCAGCTCATTTTCACAAAGACAGCAGCTGTTATGAACAGTCGAATTTCGCAGAAAATAGTCGCTTTTCGAATGAAATGAAAGAAATAGTTTCTTGAAAATTTCAATGACATGTTTGATTCATTGTAGAAAGATTTCTTCATCCACGTGAATGATGTTAAAAAGAAGCATTTTATATCCTTTGTTAGATGAGCATTAATATTGCCAGCATTTGATTCTAACTTGTTATTCTAACTTGTTATTCTAACTCTTGGTCATGTCTTTGAAATATACGATTTTGAAATATATTTTTTTCTAAATTTGTTGATGTTATGAATAAATGTTAGTATATTTTAAATAGCTTATGCTTATAAAATATTTCTAGAATTGGGGCCAGCTGTTTCAGAAGATTTAATTAAAATTTTATATTGAAATTTCTGACTTTCTTTCCGATGTCCAGTGTTCGACTGTGAGAGGGAATCGCTTATCTTTTTTCTAAGCTACCAACATATTTTGTATGCTCACATATCGATTTATTTTGTTTCGTTTTTCTGTGTATTCTCTTCTATTTAAATAACTATAAAAGCATAATATATATATATATATATATATATATATATATATATATATAAAATAAAAAATAAATGCCTAGACTTCATTCAGTGTATATGTGGTGGCGATTGACTGAGTTTGTATTGGGTTACATAAATTATGGTAGACAAAACTGAAAAGCTAATGAAATAAGAAAAAAAGGTTATGTCTCAAAAAATGTTTATTGTTTAATAAATTTTCATTATTTAGAAACTTGATAAAAAATGACACGAACACAATAAATATTTAATAAAAATCTTTCTTTAATGAAACTTGTGTAAGAGAGGGATTTCCCCAATATATATATATATATATATATATATATATATATATAATATAATATAAAATATAAAATATTGTTTCAATGTATACTGTATTAATAAGTTAGTGCTCAATATCAGGGATAGAGCGTATGTAGATATAAAAATTAATATTGGATTCCACACCCAGCGGCGACACCCTGTTTCATGTTTATACGCAATTGTCAGGACATACGTCTATACACACACACGCCACACACATCGTACTATATATATATATATATATATATATATATATATATATATATATATATATATATATAGTACGATGTATATATATATATATATATAATTATTTATTTAAAAATATGATTCCTTCGCTACATAAGTGTTCTCATGTTTCAAAACAAGAGCCGAAATCTTCAATATAATTATTAAAATTAATTTGAATTAAAGTACTAAGCTCTGTTCCAACTTTAAGCGAAATTTTTGGAATAACTAATTCTTGATATTTACCCGTTTTTATAAGCATATTCATTATTAAAATTAAAATTACTGTGCTAACGGCTAGAGCAATTATTTAAATAAGGGCTTAATGGTTAATAATTTGCATCAATATCTCAGTTACATTCAAAGATGTCAAGTCAAGATAGGGTTGGGGTGTCTAAATTTAAAGCGGAAGATGACATCGTCTAGTCTGGTTAACCGTTAAGTGTCTATGGAGATTTATTTATTGTTTTATTTCATTTTCTTTCCTGAAAGGGTTTTGTGTATATAAAACTGTCATAATTTGCTAACATTTGTTTTTTGACAAGTTCATAAAGGTATTTTTTTTTATTGGGTAGGGCTTCTAAACCTTTTATTTAGACTATGGAGTTTAAAATTTGTATTTATTAATTAATTGATTGTTTGTTTTTATGCTAATTATTTAATGCAAAAATTTGATGATGTCGGCAAAACCCGTTAACACATGTCTATTGTTTAATAAATTTTCATTATTTAGAAACTTAATAATGTGTAGTTTTTCATGTAGCCATAAAGGGCATGGGTCATTCCAACATTTACAAGTTCTAGTTTTGTTTATAATTTTCCATTTTACTTTTGGTGATTTATTCATTTTCTTGAAATGCCAAAAAATATTTAGATTGAGATGTCTGATTTCTATTATTAATATTGTTGAAGGAGCTTTTATGCTGTCTCCTCCTGCTTTTAAATTCATTCTTCGTAGGCCCAATATTAGTGTTAGGACTCTCAGTGGATGAGATAGTACATTATTATACCACAAATGTTACGTGGAATATATTTTCTAATGGGCAGTCTTCAGGGTTTCTACAATCTCATAATTTTTAATTATTTTTGTCTAATTTAAGTTTAGGGTTTTTATTAATACTATTTTGGCATGTTTTTTTTTTCCAGGATTTTATTATTGTGTTTTTTTTTAGTATACTTTCTAGATATTCAGTGCAATTGTAACTTAATTTTAGGGAGATTTTATTAAAGATTTTGCTAAGTCTACTAATTGTAGGAAAGTGTTTTTCAATTAAGGCTAGGAATTTATGTCCAAGCTTAATACTAACCATTTGGTTGAACGGAGGGGTATACCAAATTATTTTTCTTTTCCCGTTTTTCTTCTGGTTAGTAAAATTGTTTGTATAAATGATGTTAGCATTTTTGTATCGACTATTTTTTTAGAGCTGTGTTATAAAAATTGCTGTGTTGTTGGAATATTTCTTTATTAGCGGAGTTCATACTGATTCTTTTCTCTATTGATGAGGATATATACTTAATTATGGATGGGGTGTGGTTAGACTTAGAGTGTACATACAAAGGGTTACCGTTAGGGTTTTCTATAAGGTAGGTATATGTTGTTCATTAAATCCAGAGTTACGTCGAGGAAGTTTACCCTTTTTAATTTTGTTTTCTAAATTCACTATGTATAATCCTTCTAATTTTCTCTATTTTAAAATTAGTGGAACTCCTCACTACCATGAGCCCGTCATCACTGTACAGACCGATATCCTGAATGTCTAATTTACGGTGCACTGTATAAAAAGACCGACAAGGTCAGAAGACACCGCAGAGTCTAAAGATCCCATAGTTATGTCAAAATGGTCATCAGTGTTTTTAATCCATTGGTCTCAATATGAGGACATATTTTTTTGCACCGAGAATTACATTCATTTCTTCCTTTGTCAGGTCAGAATTCACAGCAGCAAACTCCAGGGTAGTCGTGAAGAGATCCCTCGATATTCACTGGTAGTAATCCACAATATCGAACTCTATTAGGGTGCAATCAGGTTTATTATTAATACTGGTAAACCAATTGATGCCATCTTTGGTATTAATTCAGAGTTTGAATCCAAGGTGGTTTTTAATTTACCTAGTAATTCTTTCTAGGATTCATTTGCTTATCTTTCCGATGTCAGGTCGCGTTGGGTTAATCATTCTTGTAGTAGGGTCTTCCATAAAATCTTACTTGTTGTCCTTAAGAGTGATGTAACATTCCTTTTCAGCAAGTTTGCCTACTATCGCTAATTTTTAATATTTCAGTAATGTTTTTACTAGTTCTGTTAATACTATCAACCATATTTATGTTGTTGCTGTGAGCTTTTTTATAAGTTCTAGTTATTTTTTTTAATTAAGTTGTTGTAGTCATCTGCTGTCAATTTTTGCCAATTTTGTCAGACTTAACTAGTATTTTATCACAATCATTGATGCTTTAACTATTTGGTCTAGATGTTTCTTCTTCCTATTTTCTATATATTTTCACACACACACACACACACACACACATATATATATATATATATATATATATATATATATATATATATATATATATATATATATATATATACAGTAAGAGGAAAAATAGACGCACCCATAAAAAGTCGATTAAAGGGTAAATTGCAAGTCTTCCAGTGGCCTAGTCAATGTCCTGACCTTAACAAAATTGAAAACCTTTGGGCGATAATGTACAAGCGTGCACGTAATAGGAAGGTTAACACATAATATGAGCATTTTTGCGAATTAAAGGAATGCTGGGAAGATCTTGCGAAGGAGGTTAAATTACTAAAGAATTTAGCCTATAGTATGGCACGAAGAATTGAGGCCGTCCTTAAAGCAAAAGTTTACTCAACAAAATACTAAATCATTTTGGACTTGTATAATGTACATATGTACACCTGCATTCATACCTTGTATTATTAAATTAATTCTATTACTCACTTGTCTTGAAAAAAATTTAAAAAAGGCTTTCTATGGGTGTCTCCATATTTTGCCTCTTACTGTTTATATTATATATATATATATATATATATATATATATATATATATATATATATGTGTGTGTGTGTGTGTGTGTGTGTGTATGTGTGTATGTATGGTGTATGAACGTGATTCTATATATATATATATATATATATATATATATATATAATATAATATATATATATATATATATATATATATGTGTGTGTGTGTGTTTGTGTATGTGTGACAGCTATAGGGATAGTTATTTCGTCTTTATTGTACTTATACATAAGCTGAAATTTTTACCAATATATTATTCCTCTGTATCCCATCTCATATCCTTCCTTGTGTTAATGCGGGCTTTTTCGAACTTTATGATCTGTCAATGTGGCGCAATACTTTTAATCAGTTTGGTCTATTCAGAATCGTTGCTATAAAACTGCACGTATTTTGAGCGAATAACCTGTCATAAAGTTTTTGATATATCGCATTACATTCAAGACCCCCAGACGACAAGTCTGTTCGCTCAAATAATTTTCCGATTGCCACCTGGTTGGGTGACTGTTTGGTCACATGATGAAAAGAACAGCCAATGTCTAACTTGATATTGTCAGCTTCTAATGGCTGACACGCTGAGAAGTCAGGAGCCGTACTCGGTCTGTATTCGTCGAATCGGAGAACAGTATGCTTAAGAAAAAAAAAGGGAAAAAAAAAGAAAAGAATTCATGAAAAACAAAGAAAAGAAAATGATTGACACAATGTGAAAAAAAAAGACAGAAATGTCAAAAAGGTGATAATGATGAAAGACACAATGGGGTGGGAGGCAGCAGTCAAGAAAAGTGAACAAAAGCAGTGTAAAATTATAGAAATACAATCTATAAAAGAAAGCGAATAAGAGGAAGAAATTGTCTAAAGAAGACAACAAATTTAGTAATGCTGATACTATCAGATTCTGTATAAGGAAACATCCGGTGTTCATTGACCAAGTAACCAGTGCTACATCCGGTTAAAAGATATACAGTCTTTCTCTTCCAATAATTTTTCATAAAAAAACAATATCTTTCTCAGCTCCTGCAATTATTATCATTCTTTCCATTATTGATGATGGGGGATTTCTTCCTAACCTTTCCTTTGAAATCTTGTGGAATTCTAACCTCTTAATTATGACATTATTTGTGTTGCATGTTCTATCCATTTTAATTGTTGCTGCTATTGAAAATACTCAAGCGTTGTGCTCTGTAGCCCCAGACCACAAGGTTCGAAGAAGCAGGACCCTCGTTAAGACCAACGAGTTTCTTCACTCAAATCTATTTTGACTGCTGAGCTGGGGGAAACGGTTGTATACAGCGGTGTTTAGATATTTCTGAACGTGTTTAATGTCAACACATGACATCCATATGAAAGTGTCGATTTTAGAAAACTGCTCAAGTTTTAAGCTAGTGCTTCGGTTTTACAGCAATTTGCATAGTTGGGTAGATTAGCTCTAGCTCTGTGTATTCACTTCTATGCATAATATCCTAAACTCAGCCTATTCTATTTTATGTTTAATTTCCTAAACGCAGCCTATTATATTCTATGTGTAATTTCCTAAATGCAGCCTATAATATTGTATGCGTAATTTCCTAAATGCAGCTTATTGTAGTCTATGTTTAATTTTCTAAATGCTGCCTATTCTGTAATAAATTTCCGAAACGCGCCTAATCCTATTCTATGCTAAATTCTAAGAACTTCCTATTCTATTCTATTTAAATTCCTCTGAGCATCTTATTTTATTCCATGCCAACCCTATTCTAAACTATGTTTAATTTCCTAAACGCAGCCTATTATATTCTATGTTTAATTTCCAAATGAAGCCTATTCTATTGTATTCTATGTTTAATTTTCTCAAGGCTGCCTATTCTGTTCTATGTTTAATTTCCCAAACGCAGCCTATTATATTCTATGTTTTATTTCCTAAATGAAGCCTATTCTCTTCTATGTTTAATTTCCTCAGTGCAGCCTATTTTCTTCTATTTTTAATTTTCTAAATTCAGCCTACTCTATGTTTAATTTCATAAATGCAGCTTATTCTATTCTATGCTAAATCCTAAGAACTTCCTATTCTATTCTGTTTAAATTCCTAAGAGCAACTTATTTTATTCCATGTGTAATTTTCCAAGCCCATCCTATTCTATACTATGTTTAATTTACTGAGCACTGCATATTCTATTCTATGTCTAATTTTCTAAGCCTCACCTGTACTATTCTATGTTTAATTTCTTAAATGCAACCTATTTTATTATTTGCGTAATTTCCTAAGCACAGCCTATCTTATGTTTAATTTCTTCATCTCCTATATGAATGGGGTTATAAATATAGAATAACACATGAACACATAAGCCATTAGGTTTTCTTTGCTCAGCTAAACCTTATTTAATGAAGAAAAAAGTTACAAAAAGAAAATGAGGAAAATTTGAAGAAGTGACAATAAAACTGTAAATAGCAAACATATTCAAACGAAGACGAAAATAAAGTGAGAGAAGGAAGATACGAATAAAATGTAGGATAAATGAAGAAATCCAAGTACGAATGTAGATGAGATTATTTTTTTTTTTATATTTTTAGAAAGAGAGGAAACTAAGGGAAAACAATGCGTGAGCGCTATAATGATCTATGTTGTTATTTTTGTCCAGCGAGTTGATGATATGAGACAAAGAATCTGACAGTTTGTGGCTGCAATGGGCGAAAAAAAAAAGGACTTCGCATTGCAGTAAGGGCGACGCTGGACGCTGGGTCCCAGGCGGCAGTGTGCGAGAGGCTGTGACACACTGAGGCAGATTAAAAATCTAGAGTGTCAAAAAGATCGTTGTGGAACAGATGCGATGAATACGGTGACGAGGTGTAGGAGACAGGCGTGTCGACACCTTTATCCATGTCTTGCACGAAGTAAAACAAAAGGAGAAAAAAAAATTGAATGAAAATAGAGTAAAACCAAAAAAAATATTAAAAGACTCTCACAGGAGAAAAAGTAAGATATGAAAGACGCAAGAGAGTGTTACATGAAAAGATGTAAAATAGAGCAAAAGGAAACTGACAGAAGATAACTGAAGGGAAAGCTAAAGAGCGTGGTCAAGCTTAAAAGACATGGAATATAATGTACAAAAAGTGAATGGCAGGAAATGTTGAAGAAATCGGGACAGAGCTGCCAGAAGAAAATCAGAAGAAAACAATGTCTGTAAAAAGAGACGATGTCATTATAGATAAGATGAACAAAGGAATATGTTTTAGAAAATCGTTAAAGCCTAAAGCCGTAAATATAAAAATAATCACCTACGTACACACGAATCTGACCGATTCTTTTCCAATATATATATATATATATATATATATATATATAGGCAGAGACATTTCTTTTATACATGTTACTTTGAATACAAGACATTCAACATCATCACTTGATAAGACACCGGAGGTGTTGAAACAAAATGGCTACTTTTGTAGTGATTTTATAACATATTTATGTTATAATTTTTTTAAATATATAATTATATCTGCTGTACTCTGTATTGAGCACACTTTTAAGAATAGTAATAGTTGGTTATTGGAATTCATTCCATATACACCAATTATATACTTATATATATATATATATATATATATATATATATATATATATATATATATATATATATATATGTGTGTGTGTGTGTGTGTGTACAGTGCTGTTCGATAAAAGTGATTCACCTGATTTTTTTTACTAAAAATATTTTTGTCGATTGTTTTTGGGGTTAAAATAATTTTTAATCTTGCTAATATAAAGACCCCTTCCCGACCACCTAGGAAAAAAAGTTTATTCACCCTAAGGTATTCTATTGATAATTATAAATTTGGATATAAATGAGATTCAGGAAAAACCTCTGTGCAAAAAAAAGTGACTCAGAAATCGCATTCTAATGATTAAACTGGTAAATTTAAAGAGCTTTTGACAAAATATTGAAAACTATTTTACAATACACCCAGAACAATATTCTAGAGAATTCTAGAACATCTTAAATTAAATCTAGAGTATTCCAGATTATTCCAGAAAGCCTCATACAGTATAAAAACAGCTTGAAATAGCCACTCAGAACAACTTAGGGCATCTATTATTGCCCTCTCAAAATCAGTCAAGTTTACGAGAGAAATTGCAGAAATTGCTATAACCTCGCAATCAACTGTCTCTTGAGTGCGTAGGGCACATAATGATGCCACGCCTGCTCCAAGGAAGGAAACAAGGGGACGAAAGAAAAAGATTGATGATAGAACTGGCAGGGTAATCAAGAGAGAAGTTGCGAAGAATAGAACTATAACTAGCCAAGAAATTGCAACCAGTCTAAGCGAAGAGCAATGTGTTCGTCTTGCCTCTTCAACAGTCTGTCGGTGGCTGTTAGAAGAAGGCTACTAATCTTGTACACGAAAGTTTAAGCCACTAATAAGCAAAGCCAACAAGGCCAAGAGACTTGAATGAGCTCACTATCACAAAAATTTCACCGTAAAAGACTGGAAGAAGGTTCTCTTCTCCGATGAAACGAAAGTTGAGCTAAATTCAAAGGATAAGCGAGCTAAAATCCGAAGAAGAATCTTTGAAAGCTCTTTGAATTTAGCAGTAAGTACTGTCAAGCATCCGTTCAGTATAATGTTCTGGGGATGCTTTTCTCTTCATGGAACTGGTTACTTAAAACCTATCGAAAAGACCCTCAGGAGCGAGCAGTACTAGAGAATTTTAGAGTCGTTTCTGCTCCCTTCTACATAAAGGGTGCAAATCGACCCCACCAAGCTCATTTTTATGCAGGATAATGCTCCCTGTCACAAATCAAAATTGATGAAGGAATACTTTGATGAGAAGCAGGTGAGTGTTATGACATGGCCGCTCCAATCTCCTGAACTCAACCCCATAGAAAACTTATGGAGCATTATAAAGTACAGGCACTCGAGAAAGCAGCTGAGCAACAAAGAGGGTTTGATTGTGAATTTCATATCCGAATGGAATTCAATGCTTGGAGATGAGATGTCAGAACCTAATCAACTCAATGCCAAAAAGGTTTGAAAACATTATTCAAAATAAAGGAGGACCCATAAATTATTAAATATTTCGAACTATATTACCTATTAAATAATATAAATAATATAAAGGATATAAATATAAATAAATTATAATTCTATTATTCTTCATTTAAAACTGTTCGGTTATGTTTCTATTGATTACTAGTTGCAGGAAATAAGTGAGTCACTTTTTTTGCACAAAGTTTTTCCCTAAATCTCTTTTATATCCATAATTATAATTATCACTAGATAGGGTGAGTAAACTTTTTTCCTAGGTGGTCGGGAAGGAGTCTTTATATTAGTAAGATTAAAAATTAGTTTGTCCCCCCCAAAATAGGCGAAACATTTTTAAGTAAAAAAAAATCAGATGAGTCATTTTTATCGAACAACACCGTATATTCAGTTGTATGGTTATTAGATTGTGACCCTGAATGTAACGCTCTTGAAAACATCAGGACGCATATATATATATATATATATATATATATATATATATATATATATATATATGTCCTGACGATTACGTCCAGCATGAAACAGCTTGTCGTCTCTTAGCGTTGACTTCAAATTTCAGTTTTATATATATATATATATATATATATATATATATATAGTGAGTGTATTTAGGCAGCCTTTTTTCATTAATGCATGTTTTGTTAAATAATATAAACATGTTTTTTTTTCTATTTATTTTAAGTAAATTCCTTTCTTATTGTCGAAAAAAGCTTTTTTAGCATTATCAATGAAACACGAAAAAAATCACCATGTTGCTACATTGTTTTGTTAAACTTTCGTCTTACAGAGACCATCATGAGTGATTACAAGTACATTACAATAATTAAATAATAAATTGAATAACAAAGATGGTAATTTTTGTTTTAGATTGCCTATAGTTTATTTATATATATATATATATATATATATATATATATATATATATATATATATATATATATATATATATATATATATATATATGAAGAAATATAGTTTTAAGGTGAGCTATATTCACGGGATAAAGTGCTCAATATCAAGAATAGAGCGTATATATATATATATATATATATATATATATATATATATATATATATATATATATATATATATCGTGTGTGTGTGTATCTGTGTCTGTGGTATATTTAACTACGCAGGTTGCCAAATGATGGAGCTCCCCAAAGCAATGCATTGATCAAGTATAAATACCTGCTCTCTAACTTCATTCAAGAAATCACGCACATTATACAATATCATATATATATATATATATATATATATATATATATATATATATATATATATATATATATATATATATATATATATATGCAGACACGCAACCGTCTGAGTTGAATAAGACTGAAGTACTTTTATGTTCTGTTATAATAAATATACTGAGTTCTTTCTGTGGATCAGTTTTAATATTTTATAGTATCAGGACCCACTTGAATTATATGCCAACGGATTTTTTACCTGTACTATATATATATATATATATATATATATATATATATATATATATATATATATATATATATATATATACTGTCACAGCAAAATTATCCAGATCATGTAATAGCTTGCGTTAATTCTTCATCACAAAAAATGTTTAATATCTAAAAAAACACTCAACTAAATGACTTTCTTTTTCTCAGGTTTTCAGTTATGAAGTTCAGCCATCTTGATACCATTTTTCGTAAGATTCACAGAAAAATCATTTTATCTAGAAAGAGAACAGGTTAAAATCGTTTTGTATTAGGTCCACTATTTCTTCCCGACTGAGCAATGCTGAGACGGAAAAGATCTATCAGGTACAGTAATGGTACCAAAATTCATACAATAGCTTCCATCTTTAAATTCCAACAGCAAGAGCGATCATAATTTCAAATGAGAGCTAAATATATTTTTGTTTTTCAAAGTAGAGTCCAATAGAGAATTCCAGTAAGATATGTTTAATCATTTCTATTATACAGCAGTACAAAGCTTAATCTAACAATTGTACAATTTTGCTGTTACACCCGGCACACACACACACACACACACGCATTTACACACATACATACACACACACACACACACACACACACACACACACACACCGTTTTAATAATCCTTCTTTCCGTTTTTTTTTTGTTTTTTTTCACTCAAATTTCTTTATTGGGTTTAATATGTTGAAAAAAGACCAAAGTTGTTGATTTTGCCGAGCGCTTTTGCTTTTGTCGTCAACCGACATCATGGCTATAGGTTTTGATTTGAATTAGGTTCCTTTTTATTTTTGATTTTGTTTTTATAGATATTTTGGGGTATTCAGGCAGTGTTGTTGGCTTATTTCATCAGCAGTTGGGAAAGGCTTAGCTTTTATCATGTGGCGGATTAGTTATTAAATATATTTAAGATGGTTGTGCTAGTTTTAAATCCTATTTTATTTATGCCGTTTTTTTTGTTTTTTTTAATAATGATGGCTTCAATTTGTAAGCGTTTTTTTTTTTTTGCAATTATTTTTGTAGAGGATTTTGGTATTGTTGATTAGGAGTTTTTTTTTATTTCGGAGGATTTGAATCTGTTATTGGTCGTTCAGAGTGTTGTTAAAAGGTGGTGATTATGGCACTAATGTTATTAAGATGATGTATAAGACGACGTGAGAGATGTCATTGTGTGTCCTATGTAGCGTAAAGGCAGACAATACCTTATTTTGCTTTTAGTAATGTGGCTTGTATGATAGATATATGTGTATGGTATGCTCACAGTAATTCTCTTTTATTCCTAAGTCATAAGGGCATGGTAGTCACGTAACATTTTTTAGATATCTAACAAGGGTATACTTTGTAGAAATAAATGTATTCGCACTTTTTTCAATGGAATTCGTCATAAGTGAACGTAAGAAAATTCAGGTGGAAATCATATACGGTTCGCTGCTATCGTACATCCGACGGCTTAATCTGATGTAACACCACACTTTTGAATGCATATGAGAAACAAAATCTAAATTAAAAGATAAAAAGCAACAATGTGACATATAAGCAAAGTATCTATCTGCAAAAGTTTTTGGGTAGTTAATAAAATTCTTTTTCCTCGAAATGTTTAAATGATTGCGTAAATAGATATTTTGGATGAGAATCAAGAAAGATCGATGTGTGAGAAAAGAATAACATATTAACAATTAATAATTAATGGATTTATTTTTAATCCAATTTTTCTATTATTTTATATCATTTGAAATAATACTAACATTATATGACGTTGCATAAATGTTTAATAATTACCAAAGATGCGATTGAAGAAATAAACATTTATAATAATGGTTATAATAATAATTATATAAAATATATGAGTGGTTTACACCGATATACTTTATATTATTAATCTTGTTATTATTATTATTATTTATTATTATTATTATTACAGTGTAACCCGGATCTAAGAGACCCGGATATAAGAGAAACCCGGATACAAGAGAGATTTTCTCTGCTCCCAAATTAGAGCCTGTGTTAATGTATATAAAATAGACCAAACTCGGATATAAGAGAAACCCGGATATAAGAGACTTCTTCTCTGGTCCCGACAACTCTCTTACATCCGGGTTACACTGTATTATAAATCATAAATAGTTAATGCTACTAATTTACATAATCCACGCATTTAAATACGTGATTTAAGTATGTAATTAAAGTAAATAAGATACATACCAACACTATTTCATCATCTAAAATAAGCTCTAATTTTCGACATTTTTAACTTTGTTTGCTTTTTGGAGTGATAGATTTATATATATATATATATATATATATATATATATATATATATATATATATATATATATATATATATTCATTTGTATGGTTATGAGTTTGTGATCCTAGGTTTCACACTTTTGCGATCATCAGAGAAACTGTTTTATTTTTTTTTTTAAATTGGATCTATTTGATTATGTTTGGTGGCGGGGGCGGGGATTTTCCCCCGTGTCTGTTCGGGATAACACTCTCACGCACATAGACAAACACACATACAGGTGTACGCATTTTAGTTCGCGCAAATGCACCCATATAAACAATCCGAGGCTAGGCTCTGATACACATACGCATGACGGGACCATGGATTCTTACATGTGGCGATGTTCATTTCCACAAGAGGCGGGTAGGGGTGTTCTTGACGTTTCTCAGATCTATCGCCTGCACTGTCAAATAAACGTATACTTCCTCTCTCACACGTAAACACGTGTAGATGCGCACATACACTCCCATTGGTCTGGGTCTTTGGGTTCTGTTTGTGGGCATGGGGATGATGATGTTTGTATTTTCAACGCTGACTGCTTGTGCTTTGTTGACGATTGTGATTATGCTGATAGTGACAATAACTGTGATATTAATTATCATTAATAAGTTAATCATAATTATTGATGCGTTAACAGTAAATTTAGCCTTAATGAGGCTGGAAACGAAAGTATGATAAAGAGGGGGGAGCAGTAATGACAATCTTAATTTTCAGACTATCAATCTGAGATACGGGTTCGTATTCAAATATTCCTATTTAAATGTGCGCATGTGATTATCTGAATGCATTTGAAAATATTTTTTTTAGTAATTGAGAGATTTTTGGTGTCTGCAAATTATATCTGCATGAGTAGTAAAATATTCCTGTATTTACGCGCATATTTTCCTAAGCAATTTGAAAATTGTTTGGGTTCAGGTGTTTGCAGAAATTAAATTTTTTTACTGATATATAGTTTGTCCAAATTGCACACACATACGAACGCACGCACACACACACACAAATTTTCTAATATTTTTATTACATTTCCTTTCCGAAAATTAATAGTGCTGAGGGAGAGGTGACAATTTGTTTTGAAACTTCCATAAAAATCATTTCATCAAAAGTTACTTACCTTCGCCTGAAGAAGAACAATGAAAGTATTGAAACATGAAAGTTTTCATGTAGCGATTTAAAAATGATTTTATTATAATATCTATCTATCTATCTATCTATCTATCTATCTATCTATCTCTCTCTCTCTCTATATATATATACACGCACACAAACAGATGTATAGGTGTGTTTGTGTGTGTCTATATGTGTGTGTGTGTACATTTTTATGCAATGAATGGATTTGCCAGTCCGTTATTATTTCCTCTTAAACGTAATATTTAATGAGTTCACGTTTAGAATAGTTAACCATTTTTTCAACAGTCAAATTTATGCCAGCGGGTGTCGTATAAGACAAAATATGTCTATATTTCTGAGATGAGGTATTATGTGCATTATTTACATTATTTGGACTATTGTCCTCATCTTTGTCGCCATATTTATCACAGTTCGAAATTTCAAACACCTGAAGAAGGCGGGAACGTACAACGGCCAAAACGTTGTGATAAATATGGCGACAAAGATGAGGACAATAGTCCGAATAATGTAAATAATATAAACACAAAATATTTCGGCTAAGAACCAAACAGTATTTAGTTTCTTTTTTTACGCTGTTTAGGGAAACAACATATAAGCTAACAGTTTCTTGCCATTAGGCTATACAAACTGTCACAATAAAGTGAGGTTCAATTATTGTTTTTAAGAAATAACCTTTCGAAGATATGGTATATAGAGATGAAGTACAGGACCAATTTACATGCTGTAGTACCATTTAATGTCGAGCCCATTTGGTTACAGTGTTTAAAATGTTTGACTATCGTCATAGTTCTTTTTGTGATTTGAAAGTTCATGCAGGATTTTGTTTGAGTTCCTTCTGGTTGACGGGAATCAATTCGTTGAATTCATCTTTTCTTCTTTTTTCTCTTCTGGAGTTGTACGTCAGGTCAAACTCACAGCCGATAAATCACCAACCCTCGCGTCTCGAAGTGCTACCTCCAATCAAGTTCTTCTCCACTGTGACGTCTCTGGTCTCGCACGTGGTTTTCTTCTTTTTATTGGGGCTGACACATCCGTGTATCCCGTTAGTCTTTTGGCGGGACGTGTTGTCATTGGTTGATTTTTTTTATGACGTTCACTGACCCACATAAACTAAGTCCGGGATCATGTCCGTTACTGAGGATAGAAACGATAGAAGGAAGGAAAGGAAATATATAGAAGGGCGGAAGAGAGAGTTTTCTTTGTCACTCACTTAGTAAAGAGGAAAGTGTATAGTTTCCTTTGGTGTTATTATTACCTAATCCTACTACAATATTTTCAGCTTATTTATCTTCCTATCCATGTCAGAAATAGAGTAATTTAACCTTGTTGAACGGCTTCTCGTAGTCTAATGGCCAGAGACGCATAGCTTATAAGAAATTACTTGATTGAAAAAAATGTCATCAAGGTCCGATTCCAATCGGCAGTGAATCTTCTTTCGTAGAACGTTGGATCGATCTCTAGGCAGTTGGAAATTAATTTCACTATTTAAAGAATAAAATTATGATAAAAACTGATATAGAAATGATGTCAAATTATAAAATAAATGTTGTAACCTAGGGAATGTTACTGAATAGAATAATCACACGAAGGTTGGTAATGGCCGGTAACAAGAACAACAAATACCAGAGGCGCGTAGAAGTAGTAGTCAACTTCTAGAAGTGAGTCAAATGAATTTCACAATTAATATATAACTGTAGAATATTTACCAACCGCCCCACGCAGTCAGATGTAGCACAAAGCCGAATTTAATGTGGGGTATCCGATCCCGTAGGCTTGGCAAAAATTCCCCGTAGACCCCATATAAATCGGGGTTGGGTAGCTGTTACCCGAGACGTGACTCTGCCCTACGACATAGCTTCGTCTTGGGATCCTCTCTGCCCGGAGGCGGAGAGTTTGACCAGCATAGCTGAAGACGAATTTCCAACTGCAGTATATTTACCAGCGGTCTCACGCAGTCAGATGAGGCACAAGATCGAATTTAATGTGGGGTTACCAAAAAAATTCCCCGTAGACCCCGTATGAAACAAGATCGGGTAGCTTTTTTCCCGAGACGAGACTCTGCCCTTCGATATAGCCTTGTCTGGGTATCCACTCTGTCTGGAGGCAGAGAGTTTGACCAGCACAGCTGGAGAGGAATTTCCAACTGCAGACCAACATACAGTATTTACTACTGTATTTATATGAATGGGGACAAAACTATTATTGTCTCTAGGTATGATACAACAATCATTAAGGATATATTTAATTCGTTTGAATAATTATATATAGATTTGTGTGGTTCACACGTTTTTGTCGTTCATTGAACACATCTATACGAAAAGAAACCCGAATTAAAGTACATAAAAGGTGGTAAGTATATAATCAACGACGAAATAATTCGTAAAACCATAAATTTTAAATATTTCTTATCTATTTCTTAGAATCTAATGCACGTATATGATAATAAGCACAAAATAGGAATATAAAACATATTTTTTAGAACAATAGGTTAAATATGACAGGAGAATTATGCAAAATTTGAAAAGACAGAATTATTATTATTAGAACTAAAAGTAGAAAAAAAATACCTGGCATCATACGGGCATTAGATTCTGGGAAATTAATTAAAAAAAAAAGTGAAAAAATGATGGGCGTACAAATAATTTCGTCGTTGACTGTATATGTCATTGCAATGAAAGAAGAAGAAGAAGAGAGAAAAGCCAGAATTACGAATCATAATAAGTTAAATATGAAAGGAACGAGGATGCGAAGATTATTATTTATAGCCCTACTAACGGGCTAATGACAGACGTATAAATATATACACATACGCGTACCTGTAGAGGCTTGTGCACGTATATGTGAGCGACTGGGCGTATAAGATAATAGGATAATCATAGACCTAGACTAGAAGATACTTAACTTTCACTTTCACATTCACACACACACGCATATATATATATATATATATATATATATATATATGGGAGGGAGGTGAGGGTGAGCTCCAGAGAACAAATCGAAGCCGAACATGAAAATCAGGGGACGTAAAGTAAAAGTGGAAGGAATGTCTGCGGAATAAATGAATTGTGGTGTTGTTTGCTCGGCAGCAGATTGAGTCAGGATGGAAAAGTGTGAAACGTGTGTGAATAAAAACTGTGAAGATATGAGAGAAGGCGGCATTTCGTTGGGAGTGGCACATTAGTAGTGGGCCCCAGGGATTGAAAGAAAAAAAAATGTGGGATGGAGAGTGAAAAGGAAAAAGATGAAGAATAACAACGGAAGAGCATCAGCTAAGAGTGAAAATGGATGAAACAAGAAAAGAATTCTAAGGGAAAAAGAGAAAAAAAACACAAAAAAAAAAAACAAGGTGATAAATATGGGACAGAAGGCGCGAACGAATAGAAAGAATTCAAGAAATGACGAAACGGAAATAGAAAAAAAAAATAAAAGAATGAAAACAAAAGTTAAGTCAAGAAAGGAAGTAAGACGAAAACAAATGAAGGAAATAGAAATTAAGGAAATTTCGGAGGGAATAACGTCAGATATTTTCGTCAAAATTGGGAAATACAGCAAAAATAACAGAAGAATATTTTTCGATCAGCTACATAGCTGAAACAAAAATATTAGGACGCGGATAGCGGTTCGAATTGAGGAATCGGAGAGCCGAGTTCAAATTTCAGTCACTTATGTGCTAATACGCTTGGGAAAGGTATGAATCCTCTACCAGCTTTGGATAAATAACAGGTCAGACCGGGTTCTGTAGCTTTGAAAGGCATCTGGTCTACCGCAGAAAGAAATAGCAACCTATTGCGGGAAAAAATAATCTGCTTCGTCATTCATGTATCGAAAGATACATGATCGCCTAAGCGTGTATCACGCATGACACATAACTAACTGATATTCACTTACGCGAAAATACTCTTGGGAAAGTTATGAATCCTCTTCTTCTCCCACCAGCTATGGATAAACAGCAGGTCAGACCGGGTTCTATAGATTTGGGTGGCATCTCGCCTACCGCAGAAAGAAATAGCAACCTGCTGCGGGAAAAAATTGCCGTGTCAGTCATGTATCGAAAGATGCATAATCGTCTAAGCGTTTATCACGCATGTCACATAACTGACAGATATTCACTTACGTACTAATACCCTTGGGAGAGGTATGAATTCTCTTCTTCTCCATCTCCAGCTATGGGTAAATAACAGGTCATACCCGGTTCTCTTGCTTTGAATGCCGCGACAGTCATGTATCGAAAGGTAAGTGATCGTCTAAGCGTTTATCACGCATGGCTCATAAATGATCCTAAGAATAATCAAGTAAGAAAAACAAGGAATAATAAAAATGGGTGCTTGAAAGATTAATTAGAAAAGCAAATTACATAATGAAAGTAATAAATGCAATTCTTTCTAAAAGAACAAAAATGAAGTGAGGTTCAATTATCGTATTTAAGAAATGCGCATACATTGTTTTAAAATTTTGAAGTCATTTTCAGCTATCTTTTTCTTTCGATGTGTTAGTTGCCCATATATGAAATAGGGTAATTTAATCTTACTTTTCTCTTATGACTTCTCGTAGCCTAATGGCAAGGCACACAGCTTATAAGAAATTTCCTTATAGAAAAAAGGCATCCTTCGTCTGGTAATTCTAATTTCGTCAACTGTTCGTTTTCTTATTCAATAATCGATGTTTATTCCTTTTCCTTTATTATTTTTTTTTTTTTACACATTTTTAATGTTTCATTTTCTCCGCTTTTTCTGGATACGAAGTCTGTTTCTCCAAAAAGAAAATGAAGCTTTCGGTTTCGATACTAGAAATTTCTCTTGCCAATATATATATATATATATATATATATATATATATATATATATATATATATGTATGTATGTATGTATGTATATAATTCTTCTCCGCAGATGTATTTCAGGAATACTGTAAGGAGGAATGGCGAAAGAAAGTTTTCTTCATTCATCAGAAGAACAAACGAAATCTCTTGTCAAAATGACGCCATCCATCTGCCAGGCCCGCCAAGTTGCGATGGACCGGACTGAGACAGTCGAGACAAAAACAACCATCTGACGAGTGTTCGTTTTCCCTCTTTGATTGCTTTACAGCTGCAGAAAATCGCCGTCTGCTTTCCTTTTACACACACACACACACACACACACACACACACACACACACACACACACACACACACAAACACACACATATATATATATATATTTATATATACACGCACACACAAACGCATATATATATATATATACACGCATATATATATATATACGCACATACACACACAAAACATATATATATATATATATATATATATATATATATATATATATATATACATATATATAATATATATATATGTATGTGTGTGTGTGTGTGTGTGTGTGTGTACACGCACACACACACAAAAGCGTGTATGTGTTTCTGTCTCTCTGTTTCCATGCATAGGTGTATGTGAGTTCATATAATTATATACTGCGCAGGATTTATTTTTATCGATTGACGCCTTGAGAACACCGAATGATGACAATTCGTTAAGAGTGCAGATATTAATATTTTATCAAGTTTCGATACTTAACACGTATACATTACAACTATTAATTCGACATGAGGATACATTTTTTTTTTAAATAAATAGCTTGACCGTATCCAGGTATAGACTTTGTCTATTCGAACCCCCGTAGCATGTGGATCAGTAAACTGATCATGAAGGCTAATTTCATTGTTTCTGGCGTTCGATCATCACTGAGTGTTCCACAAGAGTCACACTGTAGCAGGCGAAGACAATCTTCATGAGTATAACCAATCGCGATTTTCCTTATTTTGTTTGTTTGTTTGAGTTTAGCGGCATATCAACCTCTATGGTCTATTTAATGTTGAAATCTAAATACGTAATTTTACTTATTTTTGGATAATAATGATTTTAGGAAACGAGTCTTATTTATTAACTCATAGAAGGAAGGAAAAAGGTGTGGACTTATACCTTTCCCATCTGTATTTGGGCGTAAGTGAATAAAAAGAATCCAACTGGAATTTGAACTCGGCTCTCCAATTAACAATTCTGAGCCATTATTCATTACACCAACCGCACATCCAAGCTTACAGTACCTGGTATTTAACAAGTATTTCCAAATTGTCACCCATCTACGTACTGACATGTGGGTGCTAAATTTCGGTGATCGAACGGTAACCGGCTATTCAACGTGACGTGACTGTAAGACTTCCTCTGAAACGATATGATGATGATGATTTTTGGAAACTTACATTTTATATCGTTAACTTAGAAATATTCTTACTTTTTAAAACGATTTGTAGCTGAAAGTATATTTTGTTCGAGTCAAAATATTAAATACTAAACGGACGTCTGCTTTTCATGGCTTCCAGCTCAATTTTCTATTTTGTACCACAAACAGTTATTTCAAATAATTAACTGCCGTTACATATTACTCAAATCCGGCAGAACTGGAAAAAAAAACACAAAAACGAAACAATTGAAAGAAATTGATTTTTATACGTTCCTTGAATCATTGTGATTGTGTCTTTTTATGTGTCTTTTTTATTGTCTTTTTTGTCGTTCCTTGAATTATTGTGACTGTGTCTTTTTATGTGTTTTTATAGTTCTTTTTGTGTCATTCCTTGAATTATTGTAATTGTGTATTTTTATGTATCATTTTTATAATGTCTTTTTGTATTGTTCCTTGAATTAATGAAATTGTGTCCTTTTATGTGTCTTTTTATTGTATCGTTCCTTGAATTATTGTCAGTGTATGATTTTATGTGACTTTTTATTGTGTTTTTTGTTGTTCCTTCAATTATTGTAATTGTGTCATTTTATGTTTCTTTTTTATTGTTTTTTTTTTCGTTCCTTGAATTATTGGGATTGTGTCTTTTTATGCGTCATTTTTTTATTGTGTCTTTTTCTGACGTTCCTTGATTTATATTGATTGTGTCTTTTTATGTGTCATTTTTATAATGTCGTTTTATGTATTCCTTGAATTATTGTGATAGTGTCTTTTTGTGATAATGTCTAATTGTGATATGTGTCTTTTTATTGTATCTTTTTTGTCCTTCCTTGAATTATTGTGATTGTGTTTTTTTATGTCATATTCTTATTGTGTCTTTTTTGTGCCGTACCTTGAATTATTGCGATTGTATTTTTTATACGACTTTTTTTATATCTTTTTGTTTCGTTCCTTGAATTATTGTGATTGTGTGATTTTATGTGGCTTTTATTGTGTCTTTTTTTTGCCGTTCCTTCAATTATTGTAATTGTGTCTTCTTATGTTTCTTTTCTATAATGACTTTTTGTGTCATTCCTTGAATTATTATGATTGTATCATTTATGTGTCTTACTTCATTGTGTCGTTGTGTCGTTCTTTGAATTATTGTGATTTGTCTTTTTATGAACATTATACAATTTTTTTTATCTAGATCTTATATTGCGTAAGTATATCCAACCTTAACAAAAATAAATTTAAATTTACATATGATTGATAATTGTGCAAAACTTTAAATACCTGTTCCTATATTTTGCCAAATTCTTATGTCATTTTCATTTTGATCATGATAGCAGCCAGTACTGATAATACGACAACTACCATGGGATTTCTACATATAGAGAGCGATTTGTTCATTTATTTCTTTTGTAACTATGCCACGCTAAGTTTCTCTCATCATTTCCTATAGTCAAATGTTTGTCTTAGCAATGTTAAACGTTACATTTAGACGTTATACTAAACATTTCTAATGGGTGAGTGGCAAGACTGCTAACGTTCCGACTATGATGTTTGGAGCCAAATCTTGATTTGTTTAGAATGGGGATTCTTGGTAATATCGGCCTTGTGAGGTAATCCCAGAATGAGGCACTGTTGAGAAGTTTTTAATAACCGAACCACTTAGTGTCCTAAGTATTGTGTGTGAAATTTGGTAGCCAAAACTGTTCAGAAACTGTTACTGATCGTACTAGCACAAAGATGTCTTGTAAGAGATGAATTGTTTTCCATCTTGCAAACCCTTTCAAGCCTCTTACTATTATATCGCAATTTATTTGGAAACTATTTGGACGATCTGGTTCCTCCATTTCAGATATTTATATAGAAGAATCGCCATTCTATACATACAGGAAGAGAACTATTCTAATTTCCCTCATATTCTATTGGTAAGAAGGAATTTCTATTCTCCTACTTCTCCCAAGAGCGGCTACTTAACGGAAGATGAGAGAATGTTTCTTCAAACACTTGAAACGTAACCTCTTCCAGTCTAGGGTCAACAGTATTCTACCGTAGATATCCTAATGATCTTCACTTTTATGTTCATGCAAAGACGTCGTTTAGTAACCTTCTACTTTGCGTGTCATTTGTGTCTTGTACTAGAAGAAAAGTATGTGGAGATGGTTTGTTTCAGCAAGATGATATAATCTCTATTGGTTTCAAGAGACAAACATTTGGCACCAGGAACAATCGGTTAACCTTGAGGTACCTCACTGCTCTCTATAGGTTCCTTTAGTCCGAACAATAACAATCTGAAATATGTATAGCCAAGCAATGACTACATCAGTTCGTGGACTATGCCAAGTCGCGAAACGATATTTAGTCAAGAGATGAGGTGCTAAATGATTTAAAGGAGTTTTGCGATTTTTTAAAGCAATTCCTCGCAGGTAGCTGCCTCTTAATCTTGGTACTTCAATGTGCACAAGTAGAAGTGCAGTTATCGGCGCGAAAATTGGAATCAGCGGGCCGAGTTCAAACTCCGACCTAGTTCATTGCATCCACTTTCGCACAAATAATTTTGCGAAGGCCTGAATACTTTTCATCCTCTCAGACACTGGTTAAATAGAATGTAAGACTTATAATCTCTAACCTTGATTGCTAATCATTCTAGGAGAAAGACAACTTTGTTTTCAGACCGGTCGGGTTATTCATCCCGTAAAAACATACTTGTTACAAAAGAGCATAGCAGCAATATCTAGCGTGCTGAGGCTCTGGTAGTTTTCTCTACAAAGGGGATCTAGAAAGGAGCAGAAGCATACAGAGATGAACACACGCAAGCAAAATAGCTGCTTTAACAACTTTGAAATCGTGAGGGATTATTTTTCGCTAGTGCCACAAATAGGATGGATAAATTATCGAGTATTTTTTTCTTTCAAATTTATTGCGGAAGTTTTTTCAAAGATTATATTTTACATATATATATATATATATATATATATATATATATATATATATATAATAAAAGGCTTAAACACTAATATTCCATGGTCATAATTTATTCCATTGGAATCATAAATATATATATTATATGTTTATATTTGATTTGTAACCTGTAGTCGATATTAAATTTGTCAAATTTTCTCAATTACAAAGCGGCGCTTTAAGTAAACGCAATTTTACTTTCCTTCGCCACATCTCTCTCCCCCACCTCGTCTTTCCCTCCCTCTTACTCTAACATTAAATAGTCTATGGTGTGTGTATGTCACCACGAAATGTATCTTTACACATCTGACAACATTCATTTTTCTCTTACTTAAACCCCTTCCACTCACCTCTCCTAATATTCTCTCTGTTAAGGTTTAATCTCCCTCCCCCTCATACTTACACTCTCACTAAATTCAGTTTTTATTTCCGGAGTTGTTTTTTTTTTCTGTTTTCCTTTTGAATTTTTAGGTCTGATGAATTGGATCGTATTTACGATTCCAATGGAATAAATTATGACCATGGAATATTAGTGTTTAAGCCTTTTTATTATATCCTTACACTGTCCTGGACATTGAGTTCTACCTGGATTCTTCCTCTTGGAATTTTTATTCTAAAAATATACATGTGTGGGTATTTATATATTTCGCATGCGTATGTATATTTACCACTAATATTATCTATCTATCTATCTATCTATCTATCTATCTATCTATATATATATATATATATATATATATATATATATTATATATATTGTTGTTACATCTTAATAAGCGTTGACATGTGTCTGGTTTCTTTCCTTAGAGAAAACTTGGCCACAACAATCTTCTTATAATAAGACAAGTCTAACATCATATTTACATGCATACATTAGGGGAGAGGCATAGATACGTTAAAAAAGGTTCACAACTGAATATTATCGCGAAAAAACACGTATAAAATGTCAGAATGAATGTGAATATATATTACCCTAAAAGGCGAACATACAGTACATTTGGTAAAAGACAAGCGTCTGTTCATAATATCAGAATTGGAGTGTGGCTGCCTATCCGTTAGTATGACCTTACAGACGTGATATACATTAATACGTAAGACCACAAGGAAACACAATATCTCGAAGTGTATAATAAGCAATGAAGATTTTAGCGCAAAAATATGGGAAGTGATAGATTTTCTGAGGTAGTACAGTGGACCACAAGAGAATTAATTTGATAGAAACGGTGAAAGAGATGTGTTAAGAGAAATTCTTTCGCCATTTCTTTCAGGGTTAAAGCACAAAAACACAGATATTCGCATGAGTCGAATTTTGTTTACGCGGGGTTATACGAATATCTATCACGTATACAAGAGTTTATTTGCATAGAAATAATTTTACACTCACACATCATATATATATATATATATATATATATATATATATATATATATATATATATATATATATATATATTAAATTAATTGATTTAAATATGTTTTTCCGCAACACAGTTCTAACCATGTTTCAAAGCGGAAAAAACATATTTGAAATCAATTAAATTATAATATTAATGCTCTGTAAATTTACATTGAGCTCTATTTTGTAAAAATAAAATATCTATAAGAACACTGAATTATATATCTTACTGTTTCTTTATTCATATATATATATATATATATATATATATATATATATATATATATAGAGAGAGAGAGAGAGAGAGAGAGAGAGACGTTTGTAAAACAATTCGCTAGATTTCGCTGACTTGTTCTGTCGAGTGAAAATGGCTCTGACTGATACCAAATCGGTTGGGTTTTGATCCGGGTTTGAGGCATTCGGTTGTCTAGCCACACTGAAGAGCTGTGATACAGCAAAACAGTGCTGTCTGCGAATGCCATAATTTAGCTCTTGAAAATATAGTTTCAATTCACGAGTGTTGAATTACAAGCTAATTCTAAAAACAACGGTCACCTGCGTAAATGCTAAGCTCTGCAGTAAAATGAATAGAGCACTTTCGCTACTTGGTGCTTGCTTGTATATATATATATATATATATATATATATATATATATATATATATATATATATATAAAACAAACGTATTAAAGAACAGATGGAGTAAAATCCCACATTTCTTGGCAAATAGTGCTCAGTACAAAGTAGAGTAATATATATATTTTTCATTGCAAGAAATTAGAACAAACACATGTTGAAATCGCTACTCAATAGCTTCGTGATTCGGTACTATGCTGTGCCTCTTCAGCTGAAGTGACTAGTGATTAAATGATTTTAAGAAAATTTCAGAAGCAAACAAATCTATTTTTCGAAATATAAAGTGGGTGTGAATAAACACAAGTTTAGAATTAAAAATAGATATTGTGGGTTTGCCTTAATCAACCAATCAGGTGTCAGATATGCACTAAACAGAGAATAAACACAACATATTGCTGAAAGGTAGTGTGCACTGATTTCAAACAAGTTTTTGTTCCAATCACTCATAATAAAAACAATATATATATATATATATATATATATATATATATATATATATATATATTTTTATTATTTTTGAATTTGTAGGTCTCATGAATTGGATCGTATTTACGATTCCAATGGAATAAATTATGACCATGGTATATTAGTGTTTAAGCCTTTTATTATATCCTTACTCTGTCCTGGACAATGAGTTCTACCTGGATTCTATCCTCTTGGAATTATTTTTTTTATACAAATATATTTATGTGTATGTGTGTATGTATATATATTTATATATTTTAGATATATGATTGCATATGTATGTGTATATTTACCACTAATATTATCAGTATACATACATATATATATATATATATATATATATATATATATATATATATATATATATATATATGTATGTATGTATGTATGTATGTATATATTCGCTTCCCTGAATCTAAATGCTAGAGCAGTACAGATCAAATGACGGTTTCTGTATAGGAATACAGCAGGTTCGACTCCTGTCGGAGAACGCATATATTCTACGAAATTTCCCGAATATTCACGCCTTTAAATGTAGTTAATACTGTTTAATTAAAAGACAGAGCATTTACTTAAATAATATATATAATAAATATATAATAACATATAAGCATAAAACATATTCAATAATTGTCGGACTTAATCCATTTCATTACATGTCCTCATTGATTAATTAAGATATATTTCATAAACAGATATGATCCATCGAGAAAAATCATCGAAGACTTTGTGTTTAAAAACAGAAATTTTAATTTGACTAACTAAACACTTCACTATAGCTAAATGGTATAGTACGTCAGATCAAATAACGATTTCCGTATAAGTATACAGAAACGCATATTTGCTACAATTTTTTTTAGGCCGATAATGTAATCAATACTGCTTAATTTATATTCCATTATACGTCAAAATTGATAATATTAATAATAATAGTGTACGTCAAAATAAGCATAATACTATTAACTGATACTATTGTAACCAAATGTATAATAATTACAAACAGAACGAAACAACAATTAAAAACATAACAGGTAGAAATATTAAACCCATTACTAATAGTAAACTAAGTTAGGCTTATCATATATTTAATAAACAATCAAAACAAACAATAAAAAAAAACAAAGCTTAAAAAATTGAAACCAAACCATTATAAAATTAAATATCAATATTCCACCAATGTTTTAAAATGTGTATAATAGATAATTTGAAATGCCAAGACTTGCACTAATAGTTTCTCTTTTTTCGTAAGAATAACCCACCAAGCCATACTTAGTTACCTCGTTTTAAACAGTTTCAGCGGGCACTCACTGACCCAGCGTTCCTCACTTCTTTTGAAAGAAATGTAACTTTCAGATAATACAGCAATTTGTCTTTGACTATAATGAATGCTACAATATTTAGTTTGTAATGCACAATACCCTGATGATGACACTGATATTGTTATACATCATGACGGTCGTCTTTGAGTATAGAATCCAGCGGTTAGCAGTGAATATTTCGGAGACTGTAGGAAAGCATAGCTCAGGTTAGCAGTGGATATCGCAGCAAAGTAGCAGAGCGTAGTACTTCCTTCTGTTCATCTTTGCCTGACAAGTTGTCACTGGTCATTCGGGTAGGGTAAACAAAAATGGCCGCCTTTATACACGATGGGTTGAATGTTCCGCGTCTTCTGATTGGTTAAACTTCTATTGGTGGACTATAAAGTGAGTCAAGGCATTTGGACTAATACACTAGTTATATAATGTATACAACAAACTGCAACAGATATGTCAAACGTTCTTGGAAATAAAAGAAATATATATCAATCCGCCGATTTTCTCTCGTCCTTCAATAATGACATAAAAAAAGCTTATCTGCGAGTATGAAAAAATCTTATCGAAAATGAATAGACAGAACATGTGACAAAAATATTAAACGAAACATGTCTTAATAAACGGTGTTTCATTAAAACGGATCAAAATCAGCAGTAAATATATCAGTGTTATTGGTAAAAAAAAGTATTTATTTCTCTGTTGGATCATGTTATTTAAGTCATAGCAATTATGTGGGAAAAATAATATTGCCCAAATGTCCGCCAAACCTGAAAGAAAAAAATCATTAAGCGCTTAAAATTAATTCACATTTAAAATCGGTTCTAAATTATTGAAAACCCTTTATATATATATATATATATATATATATATATATATATATATATATATATATATATATATATATATAAAAAAATAATTGTTAGAGTTGAACAGAAAACATTGGTATTAAAAAGTTCTCAATACACATGTGAAAAAAATGAAATAAAAGTAAAATAAAATATTGTGTATATATATATATATATATATATATATATATATATATATATATATATATATATATGATTCATTCCAAAATAACAACAAATATGTTATAAAATCACTACTAAAATAACCATTTTGTTTCAGCACTTGGTGTCTTTATCAAATTGTCTTGAATGCTGAATCTACATTCAACACCATCACTTCCAGAAGTGTGGAAACAAAATGGCTATTTTTGGAGTGATTTTGTAACATATTCATGTTATTATTTTCGAAAAACGAAACATGTCTTAATAATGGGCGTTTCATTAAAACGGATCATAATATATATATATATATATATATATATATATATATGCACACGAACACAGAAACGCTTATAATGGTGGGATGAAAAGCTCATAGGGTGGCAAGGAATATGTGATGCTAGAGTTATGAAATCTTGCATGCAGTTATTTAAACTCTTCTTAACGGCATTGTTTCTTTCCAGGAAAATTGACATCAGACTGTTCAAAGAAGTATTTTCATCTTATTGACAAGCAGATATGAGGCCATCATCACTGCGATACTGAAAAGATGATCATCAAATCAGAGAAATATGGAGGGGGATCAACCAATTCAAAGCCTCAGTCACACACTCCAGCCAGTGAAACCAAGATCTTGTTTGCTGGAGCATTATCCTGATGAAACTATATTCGTTTTCAAAGATTGTTCTGTGTGTAGTTACGTAAATGTTTTTTGTTTTTGTTTTTTTTTATACCGGCATCCTCACGATGGAACCAATTAGAAGCATCTCAGTGTGACATCATATAAACTATCAAACTGAAATAATACACCGCTTATTGAAGTGTGTGTAATAAATAAATAAAAAAACGCACACACGTAAGAATCTGCGTCTGACCTTTTATATGACGTCAATTTGTCTGACTTGAAATTTATTCCATCAAACGTTAGAACGCCTTAATTAAATCCCATTTGCAGAACTACACACAGAACAATCCTTGAAAATGAATGTAGCAACATTCGAAAGTACTCTGCGAAAAAATAATATAAAATAAAATTTAATAATAATTTTTGAAAAATTACCGATGGCACAAAACAACTTATTCAAAAAACTGAAATATTTAATCAAAAATTATAGATAGAATTTGTCCATATTATATAACAAAATACACACAGACACACAAACACACACAGATATATATATATATATATATATATATATATATATATATATATATATATATATATATGCATGCATGTGGTATTTTCTCCTGCTCTCTTTGTTGTTTGATAAGACTATGTCTGTCAGCATCTGATACGACATTTGAACTTTTAGAATTACATTCTTCCTACTGTCTGTCATATAAACTTAATGATAGGCAATAGCAGGAAGAACACTTTAACATTGGAATTTATTTCAACCTGGCCTACCAATAAAATCTCTTGTTTAAAACCAAGAAAAACAACTTCCGACGAAATAAATGCAACGGTTCACTGCAAGACCGACACAAGTGCCGACTGCGGAAGCGATTATTGCCCTGTTATATGTAAGCTAAGAATGAAACTATGGAAGCCGAAGAAGCCTAACGCAGCACCCATTTTAGCAATACAACAAGCTACTGGCCGAAAGAAGATACGAGAGACATAATGGAAATGGAAATTCGAAATTGGACGCACTAAGAGAATGTTTAGTGACATCTGCAAACAATATCATCCCAAAGGAGAATGGACAAAGATGAAAAAAAAAAACGAATGGATGACTGATGAGATTCACGACATGATGCAAAGAAGAGAGAAACCTCTGCTAAGATACGGAATGGAATACAGAAAACTAAACAAGGAAATAAGTACCAAGTGCAGAAAGGCTAAAGAAGGGTGCTTAAACAAAAAATGTGCAGAAATAGAGAGATTGAGTACCACCAACAAAGGAGATATGCATAAACAAATAAGCGAACTAACGACGAGCTCGTCAACGGGATGCGTAAAATGAAAGGATGCTACGTTCATGTTAGACAAGGACAAAATTCTTCAGCGCTGGCACAAATATATCAGAGAACACTTCCCCGACGAAAGAGAATAACCAGCAATACACAGAACTACAGATGAACCTGAAATTCTAAAAAAAAACAAAGTAGAAGCTGCACTGGTGAAATTGAATAGAAACAAGGAGGAAGGGCCAGACGGAATTGTAACAGAAATGTTGACAGCCTTTGATGATTTTGGCATAGACAAGATCACAGAAATTATAAATGAAATCTACATCAATGGGGATATATCGTAATAACTCGGCAGATCTATTTTCATAGCACAGCCTAAGAAACCAGGCGCAAACAAATGTGAACTCCACCGAAAAATCAGCCTAATGAGCCACATAATATATACATATTCTGATGAATAGAACGCGAATCAGTATCAGGCCTCAGATAGGATAAGAAAAGTGCGGGTTCGTTAAAGACACCGGAACAAGGAACGTGATATTCATGCTCACAATGTTATCAAAAAGAGCCATCCAATTGCAGAAGGACTTGCACCTGTGTTTTATAGACTACGCAAAGGCGTTCGATTAAGTATGCCACAAAGATCTCTGAGTGGCTCAGCAACCTTGACATATTTGGGAAATATATTAGAATAATCAAGAACAAATACTGGCAGCAAACGGCCTGCACGCGGATAGAGAATGGGTTCAGAAGATATACAAAAAAAGAAAGGGGCGTAAGGTAAGGATGTCTTTTTTCACCGAACTTATTCAACCTATATAGCGAGGCAATTCTAAGAGAATTGGAAATTCTACCAGGATTCATAATTTGGCAGCCGATGTCAAAAATGACTTACAGTCTGTTGTTAACTGGAACAAGGAATGGATTGTTAAGGAAATTGTTCTTTTTTAATCGCCTGAGAGAAGATCTTTTTAACTTCGATCAGCATTACTGATGCTATCCTACAAGAGAGATATTCATTTTGCCTTCTCAGACTAAAGTTTTATGCTGACATAATATGGTAAAGAGTATATTGAATCATCTGCTAAATCTGCAGCTATGAATGTTGGCTCCCTGTGTCGTGCTAGATATTTTTCCTCACCAGCATCTATCGTACATATTTATATATTTATTCTTCCTCACTTTAATACTGCTGACGTAAATGGTCTAGTGCTCCTTCTATGCATTTAGAGATTCTTGATAAAATCCAAAGAAGAATCTGCAATGTTATTGGTCCTGAGTTGGCATCCCGGCTTCAGTAACTTCCCCACCGCTGTTACGTTGCTTTTCTGTGGCTTTCCTTCTATGGCATATAGTCGTTATAAATTTAAGCGCAGATTTAGATTGACAGAAAGGTCCCATCATCATACGGTTTTAATGGTTACTGTAACCACCAGTTTCATGCTAACAATTTCTTCTACTGTGAATCTTGCTTGTGGGACTCTCTTTCGGCTTCTTGCTTCCCAGTTAGTATCTACTGTATTGTCAATTCTTGTTCTTTTATTGTTCATTCTCCTTAATCGTACATTCACCATATTCTCTAACACACAATAACCACTTGTGTTTTGGTGGCTTTAATGCCTTCATAGGAGTGAATGATTAAATGAAAGAACGACTGACATTATATTTAAATCATGACTGGAAAGCAAGAAGCCCGAAGAGAGTCCCAACGCGAGGTAAAAGCTCTTACAAAGAACTTACAGTTCTAGCCATTTCAACTATAAAATATAATAATAAACTTAAATTCGTAGAATTCACTTACCATAGAAGAATATTCATCCGAACAATAATTATGAAAGTATGTATAGAAAAGGCAAAAGGAAGCTACATTACGGCGTTGGGAAAGTGACTGTAGCCGAGATGTCAAGTCAGAACCAGTGACATTGCAGGTTATATTTTGTATTTTTTTCAAGGGTCTTTAAATATATAACAGGAGCACCAGACCACGTGTAGCAGCAATATTTAAGCACGTTTTACTTTTATATACGCGGTAAAGTGTAGTATTTGATTTTGTAAATAAAATAAACGTTATTGAACATACAAGTAAATTTACTTTTACTGTAAACTTTTACACTAAATTTACGTTCAGATGCATACATCATAATTCCATTCATCACAAAGTTACTGTTGTGAAAAAAAAAAAGCAACCAAGGCTATTTTACCGGTAAATATAAACAGTGTTTACGGATTTAACGTCAGCGCAGAAGTTCTCTGATCCGTGTAAGCAGTACTTGAACACGGGTACTGGGGCATTAGTCTTCAGTGGGTGCACCTGAAGGGTATTGGCAAGAGACCCATACTCAAGGACAGGTTTTGGATTTGCAGAGGCATATATGCCTGAAGTACATAAAATATTTAAAGATGTTTGTATTTCTTTTAATAATTTATGATGAATAAATGATTTTAACTTGTGTTTTAACAATTGATGGCGGAAAAGATTTTAAATTTTCTTAACAATTGATGGTGAAAATAAATAAATTGTGTTAAATCTCAAGGACACATGGCACATTGGATAAATGCGTTGGTTAGATCCAGTGACAGGACCCAAAGAGTGTGAGTTCAATACCCGGTTAAGGCAGTGGATAACTTTCAGAGGGAAAATTAACAGGAGATAACTGATAACTGACATCCATCAAACATGGCACGTGGAACTAGAACAGTCCACCCCAGTGAGCGAAATAAAGGGTTCAGTTCAAAATCCCAACCACCTGAAGAATGCCGGAGCGTACAATGCCCGAAACGTTGTGATAAATATGGCGACAATGATGAGAACAATAGTCCGAATAATGTAAATAATGTACATAATAACTCATCTCAGAAATAGAGACAGACTGTTAAATCTCTGTGTCGTTATTTTTAACATTACCTGAATTCATAGTAATAAAAATATTTACCAGTAAAATAGGCACGGGTTATTTTACAGAGAGCGGTAAAACAAGCTTAAAGCATGTTTCTCTATTTTGCCGGGTCCGGCAAAACAGACTTTTGCAAAATATATATATATATATATATATATATATATATATATATATATATATATATATAGATAGATAGATAGATATATGATAAGAATTTGGAGTTAGAATTTTAATTTCAACTAACTCGCTTTTTATTGCACTTTAATAATATCGTTGTGATTCCATCTATAATATTTATTTCGTCTGAAAATGTTTCTTTTATGAAGAACAATACATCGCAATATTTTTCATTTTGACATTTATTTGATATATATTTTTCAATCATAGTTTATATTTATATAAAAAAAATATCAGTTATCTAAATTATTTAGAAAATATACATCTGTGTTCAAGTGAGTATGGATGGAAAATGTTGCACACGTGATAATCGCATAACTACACGATAAATATTCACCATTACAGAATCACAGACGTAAAAGAATCCTTCGAATATAAGCACCTTTCTCAGATAGACCTCGACAAGAATTCACCGTTTAAAATGCCCACTTCAACAAAGATAACTTTGAAAATATGAAAAGACCACGATAGAATAAACTGCTACTTCAAAATGAAGAATATATTACTTGTAATAGTAATATAAAGTTTAAGAACATAAATATTTTTTTTGATCGAACAACATGATAAAAAAATTTTTTAAATTAATTTCAAAAGGAAGAAAGCAGAAAAAAAAAGCATTCAAAATATAAAAGCAAGTCAAACAAATATTTGCCTCTTACAAACTTGCAATGGAGTATATACAAAAAATTGTTTTCATCTCAGTGTCTTCAATTGGATTCTTTCAATTACCGTCTGGAGAACGTCATTACATAGTCTTATTGCTTTTGTCTGATAGAGTGAATGATGTGTTCATCAATGAGAAACCATCAATGTGCCTTGGCGCATGTAGAAAAGTATGAAATTGTTCATATTATTGTTTTACAATTTTTACCTTTTGTGACAATATTGCATTTATATATATTTTAAATGATATGAAGCGCATCTTGAGATTATAGAAAATGATACGATATTCATAGGTACATATAACTATTCATAATAATGTGTATGCTATATATATAGATACAGATAGATATATAAATACAGATAGATAGATAGATAGATAGATAGATAGATACATTTATGGACATAGATAGATAGATAGATAGATAGATAGATGGACATAAAAAAGATTGATAGATACAGAAACATAGATAGATAGACATAGATAGTTAGAAACCGATAAAGACAGACATTTATGGACATAGATAGATAGATAGATAGATAGATAGATAGATAGATAGATAGATAGATAGATAGATAAAAGATTGGACATAGATAGATAGAAATAGATAGATAGATAGATATAGATAGATAGATAGATAAAAGATTGAAAGATACAGACAGACAAGATACAGATAGATAGATAGATAGAAACCGATAAAGACAGATAGATAAGATATAGATAGATAGATAGATAGATAGATTTATGGATATAGATTTATGGACATAGATAGATAGATAGATAGATAGATAGATAGATAGATAGATAGATAGATAGATAAAAGATTGACATAGATACAGAAACATAGATACAGATAGACATAGATAGTTAGAAATCGATAAAGACAGACAGAAAAGCAGATAGATAGATAGATAGATAGATAGATAGATAGATAGATAGATATAGAAAGACAACTAGATACCCAGAAGGACGGATATCCAGACAGGCAGACAGACAGACAGATAGATACGGATACACATGACCATAGATACCGATAGGCTTAAATAGATAGATAGATAATCAGAAAGACACACACACACATATATATATATATATATATATATATATATATATATATATATATAGAGAGAGAGAGAGAGAGAGAGATAGAGAGAGAGAAGAGAGAGATTGATAGATATGTAGAAATACATTCAGAGATAGGCATACATGGACAGACATGGATAGATAGACATACACAGACACATAGACATACATAGATATACAGAAAACGACAAAATTATTCGTATACCAATCAATTTTGAATATTTTTATCCATTTCTCAGAATCTAATGCCTGTATGATTGTCAGGTATTTTATATGCTAATAAAGACAGAAAAGGAATATAACACTCAATTTTCAGATCAGTAAGTTCAATACAACAAATTTGTCAGGCGAATTATGCAAAATAGGAAAAAACAAACTTATTAGTCCAGTAAAAAATATCAATTTAAATTGATTCGTGTAAATATAAGTAATTTATATAATCATTTTATTGGTGAAGGCTTCTAGACAATTTATTCATTCGAATATCTGTGATAATTCCAACAAAGAACAATACGTGGTGCATAGAGTGTCACCATCGTTATTCTTTCGTTAACAACACGATGGGCAAGACAAAGGATCTTACCGATGACTTGAAACAGAGAATGTTTAACTTGAACAAGTCGAGAATCGTTATAGCACTATTTCAAACCGGTTTGTTGTCCCTAGATCTACGGTACAGTCAGTTATAAAGAAGTTTAAACAGTTTATCACGACAGAGAATTTGCCCGAAAACTCAATTTGTCACCGAGAACTGCCCGAAAACTATGTCGAGAGGTTAATATTAACCCAAGAGTTGTTTTGAAAGTCAATGCCAAGACTTTGGATAGGATCGGTATCAGCAGAACGACTCGCACAATACAGCATTGGTTAAACAGAAATGGGTTGTATGAAAACCGACAACGATGAACCCCACTTCACAAACCTTGTCATATTGTTGCTCGGGTTTACTTTTGTCAAAATGTCCTTGGACATAGAAAATTTCTTTTGGGGGTAAGAGCTATGGTGTATGAAACCAAAATTGAGCTGTTTGGACATAATAATTTACAGATTTAGCGCATGAAAATTTAGCCTTCCCTCCCAAAGAACAGTGGCAACATTAAAACATGGAGGCGGCTCGATGATGATTTGGGGTTGTTTTACTCAAGCAGAACTGGACATTTCAATAATATGAATGAAATCTGAAGACTATATCAAAATTCTGGATGAAAATCTACAACTATCAGCGCAAAACCTTCATCTAGCTCGGCTGTTTACTTTCCAGCAAGATAATGATCTCAAACATACGTCTAAATCAGTGACTGCGCGATATCAGAAAAAAGAAATTTACACTTCTACCATGGCCTTCAATGAGTCCTGACTTGAATCCTATTGAAAATTTATGACAAGAATTGAAAGTTCAAATAAATCGTCGGTCACCACTTGTTCAAAAATTAAGAAAACGATTGCAGCAAAGTATAAAGATGAGAGGCCATGCTACTGACTATTAATATTGTGAAAATTATTCATTCTGTACGATAGATAGAAAAATAGATATACGTAGCTGGATATACATACATACACACATCAATAGGCATAGATAGATAGATAGATAGATAGATAGATAGATAGATAGATAGATAGATAGATAGACATACATACTGCAGTCGTATCGAATTGCCATCATTCAATATACTCAAGACGTCAAACAAAACAAATAAATCATGCGCAGTGTATAATTCTATGCACTCTCATATACCTTTTTACGGACACAGAGAGACAGAAACATATACATTTTTGTGTGTATATATATATATATATATATATATATATATATATATATATATATATATATATATATATACTAATCTGCAAAATCTTCGGCAAGTTTAATATATTTGATATTAAGACATTTTGAGCTAATAATTTGATTTTTTACACCATGTTTTCTACAGAAACAGTGTGTATATTCATATATTTTGCCTACTTCTGACATACACTGATTTATTTTCTTACGTACCGTTATATAGTAATAAAGTTTCGCTGCCGACACTTTAGGTTGAACATAGATCGCCAGTGTTTGCACACTGGCGATCCCATTATTGAATTAAGTGGATCAATTGACCATGGGAGAAATGCATATATGGGAGGTAGCGTGTGTCTTACTGATCTGCATTTCTAGTCTATCCTCTATTATTATTCTGATCGCCATTTCTCCTCTATCCTCTATTACTATACGAACCGCCATTCTTTATACTATTTCTCTATTCGGGTTACTATTCGGTGGTTACCTTATGAGCGAGTATTATCGAGCAAGTACAATTAGTGTGAGTGTTATTCGAGGGCGTCCGACACCAGTATTGTTCAACGGCGGACTATAGTTGTATCTGCGATTACAAAGTCTCTACTACAACGAGCATTATAGAAGGCACATCGTGTATTCGTTGGCCTCAAAAAACGTGCGAATGCGAAAAATATTAAATAAAAGTTTCATCTTTATAAGAGCTAATTTTTTGTGTCTTTAATGAAACATACAGCGTGAATCAAAAGTATCTCTTTGATTCTTTGAAGTCGTGATTTCCTCTGTAGATTATTCATGTCCTCTGTTTCTTTTTCGTAATGGACTTGATGAAAGTTTTTCTGGATATTGAATGGGAAAGCCCGACTGAATGGCCGGCATAGTCCTCAGTCCTAACTCATCCAGATTTCGTTTTGACGGCTCGTGTTTTATGAATATATCACGTTGAAATACCGATTCTCGTTCGATTACTAAAGTTAAGCATCGTCGAATCTAGTCAGACTGCTAGAGAATATCAAATGCTGTAAGCTTGGATATGCAGTTAGTGTAATGGATAAAGGCTTGAAATTGTAATCGGGCGAAACGAAAATCGAGTATCGATATAGGGTCAAGCATATATATACATTATAAAATTATAAAATCAGTTTCCATTTTTCTAGTGTTAGTAAATTGAGAAGAAATGATAGGGGAATTGTAAGACCACCCATTTGGTCTCGAAAAGACATAAGTAAATATACCATAAGAGAAATTGTTTAAGTTTCACAAAATCACAAATTATATACATATACACATATATCGTTACAGAATGAGAGATTGTTAAATATTCATACATTTAGCAGTTAATGTCAGTTACAGATTAATACATAAGAAAGAAAGGAAGAGTATGATCAAGCTTAGAAATGTGTTTACAAGTTTATAACTTATAGCTTATTTGTTCTGGTCTGCTACGAATCTTGCTTGTGAAGATGGTGTTATTGCTTGAGTTCAGCTTTGTAAATTCTGGTTGTTCGGAAGCTGTCTTTCTCAGTCTGCCCGCTTCGTATATCGTTAGAGAACTCTGTTCTGAAGCACTGGTCTTTATGCCTGCCCACTTCGTAAATGCTTAGAGGACACTGTTCTCAATCATTGGTCTGCCATGTATAATGGGTATCAGTTATCAATTATCGAACCACATGAAGGCCGGAGCGTACAACGGCTGAAACTGACATCCATTAGACATAGCATGCGGAACTAGAAAATCTAACCAGCAAGTAAAATAAACGGTTTCCTTCGATATTCCAATCACTTGAAGAAGGCCGGAGCGTACAACGGCCGCAACGTTGTACGAGCAATGTAAATAATGTACATAATACCTCATCTCAGAAATATAGAGAAAGCCTGAAAAATGAATTACAAAGTGTTGTGGTAGGATCCACCTAATTTGCATAGTGGAGTACCGACCATATAAATATGGTTGGTACCGGGAAGAGAGGAAGAAATCAAGAGATTCAACCAGAGACTCTGCCCGACTGCGATTCAGTCAACACATTCTCCAGGAACGGTCTTACCAGGAATATACAAAAGACTATATGTAAATATTGTGTACATTTTCTTGTTTCAATACATTTTGTTCTAAGTACATTTTGTGTTGCATTATTATTCCATGCATTAGTCAAGTTTCAATACAAAGAATCTGAGAATTTGAATCCTAAATTGAACACTAACATTTATTACGTTGAAAGAACATCTCTATCACGGAATCTGGTTCAAAAGCCTATTCATGACAGTATTCAACAACTATTAGGTTGGTGCAAAAATAATGACGTAAGAATGTCGTTTTTTGACGTAGAAAAGTACGTCAAAAAACGACATTATTACGTCATTATTTCTGCACCAACCTAATACATTGTAAGAAAGGATCATCATATGGACGACCAGAAGAAAACTTGCCCTAATGCCCAATGTTGGAAATACAGGAATTGTACCAAGCAACTGAAACTGATAGAATCTATAACAATTATAAGGGAAATACTAACGAAATAAATATCCTAAAAAAATTTTTTGAACCGTTAAAAAATCGTATTAATTCTCGAGTAACACAAATGTTTTTGAAAGGAAACCAGACAAACGAGTTATTTATAAGATATGGATGAAAACAGATTGAAAGAAGATAAAATGAAAACACTGTTGCGGCATGGCTACACAAAACAGGCTTACGACTTGATAATATGATCCAAGATAAAAAAAAAATGGTTGCAACCTGTAAAGTGGGACAAAACACAGGAGGATAATATTCAACTGAAGCTAAAATAAAACGAACCCTCTTACTCTCCCAATTTCTATTGAATATACTACTAATTCCGCTGAACTTTATATTAAAAAATGCATGCAAACATGTTGGAAAAAAATGAACTACTTAATGTACATGGAAGGTACAAAGATTTGTGGGATTATAAACGAACTCGTTAATCTCATACAGACAGAAGGTTCAGGCACCGGATAGAAATGGGATTTATCATTGAGAGTTCAATTTTAGTACGAAGTGATGCTGCAAAGTTCGTTGTCCGACTAAGAATGGATGGATATATTATCATGAATATTACATGCAACTCTACATCTTTGTATTGCAATGCAACACAATGAATACATCGTTCTTCGTGTATATTTAACACGCCCAGAATAGAACATCTCGTTTTTTGGTCATTGAAATAGTGCTACGCTGATTCTATAACCTTTGTTTTATTTAAAAAAAAAAAGAATCACCCCAATCAATATGGAAATGCCACTCCGACGCAAGAGTTTACAAGAATTAAAAGTGAAAGTGCAGATTGAGAATAGCGAGAATTGAGGAAAGGACAAAGCATGAAAAGGGTTTCAGAAGACAAAAGATGGCGATTGACGTTATATTTAAATTTTTGAAGATTGTATTTATCAGGAAAGCAAGGAAACGGAAGAGAGTTCTACAGGTGGGAAATTCAAGAAAAGGAACTGTTAGAGTAGAATTAGTCAATCAAATGCCAATAAAGGCAAGAATTCGGTCTACCAGGGAAAAATCTCGTTGCCATTTGTAGAACAGACAGAGGGAAGCCACGTCATGTCAGTTAGAAATTGATCGATTATATGATAAAAACCTCGTGATGTACAAAAGGTGCACCAGTCCAGGCAACACTATTCAATGCACGGACGAATGGTAGATTTGTAAATGTGCAAGATGGATTCTGACAAGAAACATTTATTGACACAGTGACCCAACTTTCCTTGCAAGTAAATGCAGCTAATAGGAAACATTATAAAATTTAGTCAATGTATTGACTCAAACAGCAAAAACGTCTTTCCAGCCCTATGAACACCTGCATTGATTAACGGAGTTTCTCTAAGTGTTTATTTTAATTTTAGTGGAGTTGTTTTAATTTAACTATTTTGAAAATATGCCTTCGAAAAACCGAACAAAGTAATAAGAAACAGGAAATTTTCACGAGAAAAATAAAATAATGCTAAGGTTGACAGTGAATTTTGGACAATTTCTTCGCAGATGAAAAAAAGGGACTAGAAGCAACAAAGTATGTTTTTATAAAGAAAGTTTGGGAGAATTCCATCAATGGAACATGAGAAAAGCGAGAACTTTTTAAAAAGAATATATAAATGCAAAAGACACTTACACTTAAAAGGACTTAGTTGGAATTCTGTCAAAAGATAATAAAGTACTTGAATTCGTTGGTTTTGTTCAGCGGTATATAGACTCCTATTGGTTGTTGAATCTAAATGTTTTAAACACAGTTTTTTGGTTTCAACTAAAAATACGTTGAACGGAAATGCATGCCTTCAACTACAGATAAAATGTAATTCTATTATAAAATGTATTGTTGGTCATTTTGGTATTGGTAAGTTCTTATATAAAAATGTATTGCTGGTATTTTTACTATAAAAATGGACTTTTATATTTTCATAGTGTTTTTTTTTTTTTTGTTTGGGACACTATTTTGCCCTAGTTGGGACTCTTGTAAGGCTGGATCTTGGAACATCAGCAATTTAGAGGCGTTTCCACGCTCCTCAAACCCCCCAATCTCTCAATTGTTGCCGGATGTAGTTTATCGTCATACTCTGGACTGAGAGTGCCTGGAGAATTTAATACTCACAAGTCACAATAAATGCAAAAGTGTCAGAGGAGAAACAGCGAGAAATACACATAAACGGGTCGTAAGAAAGTGACTGAAAAGAATAGTAAAGTGAGAAATATTCTTTATAGTTATAAAGGACTAGAAGTTAAGGAAGGAAAACAAAAAAAAATCGTCTTTAATTTTCCTGCAGACTTTCTTTTTTTAAATTTAGCTTAAATTCAGGGAGAACCTTTATGTTACTTGTGTATGAACTATTTCTTGAACACTGAATCAAAATGGTGTAGCCAAATTACATCAAAATGACAAGTTGTTCCAACAATTAATTTGTAGGTCGCTGAATGCGCTACAGAATCAACCCAGAGTAACATTTTGACACATACTTGGCTAAGTGCTTCCGGATATCCAAATATAAATGCATTATAAAGCCATTAAAAGGGCATTCCAAAAAATACCTGTAGATTCTCAATAATGGTTTGGATCAAAATTTTCCAAAATTACCTCATAGATATGATCAACAATTTCAGGAGTTAACACAGTCGAACGGTCCCGAACCATACTGCAATCTGCATCTTAAAACATGCACGCTTTCACATTATATACACATTAATTTCTTTAACAGTTTCCCTGTGCATGAATGGTAACTGTGTTCAACATTTGAAAATGAAACACTTTCTATTGACATGGTTCAGTAAATGATCTGAAACAATTTAAAAGCAAAATATGTTCAAGGTTTCTCCAGACATCAAACTTGCACTTTACACAATAAAATAGAACACTATTTACAGCAAAATAACGCTTACATTTCAGCAAAGAATCAGACAATGAACATTTTAGCATAGAAAAGAAAGATAAATAAAAAAATTTAATGAACCAACCAGAAACATCGGTTGTAAGAAATTTTGTATGTTGAAAACATATATCACCGAAAACAAAGGATAAGTAAAAAACTTCAGTAGACTACAGATAATCAACATTACTAAAATCATATTCTGTTGTAGAAAATGAATTTAAAACAAATACTGTGGCGTTTCTATTATGAGGTTGTCTGGATGCTTCTTAAACTGGGATCAAAACCAAGAAAGCTGATGACAATGCACAAGATGCGCTACACCTAGGCAGTATTTTCACGGAAAAGACAAAATTTTCAGTATCATCATCTCTGCAATCAAATGATTTTGATCAGTACATCATGCAGAGAAACTAAAGACTGATATGCCTCCTTCAAAAAAAAAATAATGGAATGACATGTGTTTTGACAGATTTATCGAGATGGAGAAAATCCTGAGAGAGTATCTGAAAAGAATCAAGTATATAAAAACAGTAAATTTATACTGTATGCAAATAGTGATGCAACTGAACTACTTAAATAGGGAATGTAAAACATTATTTGAGCAAAATACAGGAATAAGTTGGTAGAAGTGGTGATCCCTTTTACACTGTGTAATCCATTTCATTTTAACCACTAGTATAAATATTCACATACTATAAGCTGTCCTACGGAAGGAAATACACATCGTTAGGGAAAGTTTTATTTCAAGAGATCATGAATAACGTGTCTTGCCTTCGAAAGCAAGAATAAAGTAAACATATCTGATATTAGATTTGATTTTTACAATAACCTACAGAGTAAATCTTTAAAAAAGGTGAAAGTGAGATAAATATCTAGATTAAGCCAAACAGTTTGGATTATGTTGGTAGATGAAGGTAACAATTGTAGCTGTCATTATTAGAGTTGAATGAGGAATCACGAAGAGCTTATAAAGAAGTCATATCTACCAAGACGATTGCATTAATGAGGAAAATAATATACCCTTCATATCGGATGCTTGAAATTTGAAAATTTTCCCCTTGTTACTTAACAACGCAATGTAGTATTTATTACTGATGCTAATACTGACACATACAAATACAGGGGTGCAAAATTAAGTATACAATGATAAAAAGCAAAACATGTGCGCAAAACGTATAGCTTGATTATAGAAATACAGCAATAATAATCATATCAATCCAACAAATGCTAAAATTATTTGTCCTCATCATTCACACACTTCTCTTTAAATATTTATTATTATTATTATTATTATTATTATTATTATTATTATTATTATTATTTTCTTTGATTTCTGGCGTTTACACATTTCTTTCCGGGTCCCTCCCAGGGACCTAAGGTTACAAATGGCATCATGACACTTTCCACTTTCCAAATTACATAGATAAAGCCATTCGTAAAGTTTGGGCTGTACTTGTCAGAACAAATTTTTGTATCTCCTTGAGGCATGGACTTCCAGGAATCCCTTCATTTAGTCTACTGCAATCTTTTCCAACCAGTCCTAGGGCTCCAACTACAACAGGGATTGTTGATGTTCTCATATGCTACATTTTAGAGATTTTTATTTTAAGGTCCTTGTATTTTGACAACTTTTTGAATATCTTCAAAGATACATTGCAGTCAGCAGGGACTGCCATATCAATAAGGAGGCACCGTTTTTGTTTGTGGTCTTTAATAACAATATCTGGCCAGTTGGGTTTGATTGTTCTGTCAGTGTGTATTGTGTAGTCCCATAGAATTGCAACAGGTCCTATCTCCGTAATTATTATTATTATTATTATTATTATTATTTACTTTGATTTCTGGTGAGTAGACATTTCTTTCAGGGTCCCGACCAGAGACCTAAGGTAAGAAATGGGATCATGACATTTTCAAATGACCAACTAAAAACAAACAAAACAAAAACAAAACAACAACGAACATATTTTACATAGATAAAGCCCTTCGTAAACTGTGGGCTGTACTCGTGAGAAAATTTTTTGTATTTCTTTAAGGCATGGACTTCCAGTAATCCCTTCAATTAGTCTATTGGAATCTTTTCCAAGCAATCACAGGGCTTCACCCACAACAGGGATTGTTGATGTTCCCATATACCACATTTTTGAGATTTTGATTTCAAGGTCCTTTTTGGAGATCTTCAAAGATGCATTGCAGTCTGCGGGGACTGCCATATCAATAAGGCGTAAATTTTTTGTTAGTGGTCACTAATAAGAATATCTGGGCAGTTAGTTGATTGTTCTGTCTATGTGCATTGTATAGTCGCATAAAAATGCTACAGGTCCTAAATCCGTTATCGGGTTTGATTGGTGTTCATGACAATTTCTTTCAGGTTCCTTCCTGTAGAAGTTGCAGATTTTCCAGTGCAGATATTGGCCCCTTCTGTCATTCCGGGTTTTATATTCAATAGGTCCCCATACCGTGCAACCTGATGCAAGAGGATCAATTGTTTTTAGATATTTATCACAGAATCTGCATTTTGGGCTAACACTATATTTTAATATAATGGTTTGATAATTTCTAGTTAACAAGCATTGATCCTGTGCAGGAAGGATAAAACCTTCCGTATCAGATTTTATCCCTTCACTACGTAGCCGCTGATGGGTAGGGGGTTTGTATACATCAGCTTGTTTTATAAGGGCAGAGTATTGATCGGGAAGCGGTTTATCTTGCCATCGTTCTTGTATTATATTATTATTATTATTATTAAAAATAAAATTATAATAAATATTGTTGCACCGGCTGCTAACACAAGGGAATTACACCGGTTCTCACTATATATAGTGCCAGTAATACCTACCCGGGGTAAGCAGCGACAGTACTACAACTGCCTAGCTGAGTAGTACTCGTTTCCTACCTTTGTATCTGTGATGTTAAATACACTTGTTCCTTAAACCAACTTCGACTTGATTTTCTTATTTTTACTATTGTGCCACGACACAACAAATATATAATACATAAAAATTATGAAAATAAAAATATTAAAAAATGAATTCTAGTATTAAATGAATTCTAGAACCACTACTATAATTCTAGAAATACTTACTGTATACCTACATTTGCAAAACTCTATATGTAAATAGGTAGAATTTAATGGGCCAACCAGAAACGCCTGTTGCAAGAAATTTTGTATGTTGGAAACATATATCACCGAAAGAAAAGGATAAATAAATAAATAAATAAAAACTTCAGTAGACTTCAGATAAAAAACATTACTAAAGATCATATTCTGCAGCAGAAAATTAATTGAAAAAAAAAAAAATACTGGGGCGTTGGGGTGTTCCCATTGTGAGTTACTCTGGATCCTTCTTTAACTGGACAAAAGCGGATCCCACAAAAAGGGGAACAACACCTGGTTAGAATTAACAATATATATTATTAGATATCTATTTACAAAGTCAATCAAAAAGAAATACATGATCAAAGTTTAATTTAGAATTCAAAACTCCTATTCTTAATTTTACTAGCTGTAAACTATATCTTGTCTACAATAGGGACTAACTGTTAGCTTTTGCATCCTTCCCAACCCGTAATAATCTTTTAAAATCGCTAACCTGTGAATACAGGTAGAAAGCAAATAACTATAATAGAATCCCAATACATTTTTAGGACTAAGTGCTCCAAATGGCCAGAGAAGGTTATTGAATGTTTATGGAAAATTTCCACTTCATAAGGAGATAAATTCAATTGAGTTAATGACAATTCACAACAGAATGGCGAAACTTATATTAATGACAGGCATCACAGTGGCAGCTCAGCTCAACTGCTACTGCATTATAGGCTAATGTAAAGAACATTTACGCTGTCATTACACCAAACAGAACGATTGCAAACATGGTGAAAAACTTCAGAGAGTGCCTGAAATTTAGTACCGTCTCTTGGTTCTTCAAAAGGTTTGTTTTCCCAGAATTCTAACATTATTCACGAAGAAGAAGACTGTTGTCGTAGGCCAAGCGATTCAAGAGCTGCAAAATACGAAAAGTACCTTACTCTAATCAGGATAGCCCAAATAAACAAACCTGGATTAACGTCCATTTGCCAAAGAGCAGAAAATCAACAGAATGATGTCACTCAGTTTTTAAGGGAGCACACTCCATAGAGGAAGAAACTGCCGATAATTTTCTGAAAGAGACGGGAGTCGTGCTCTTAGAATTGATGTCTCCCCAATAGAGTCAAATCAGATTGATTCATACATGAGCATATTGCAGAAATCAGAATATGGCTTCTTCGTACTCCGCCATATTTGAAGATGAGTGATATGCTTTTAGAACATGACAAGGCAAGTTTCCACAGTCGCTTAATGAGAAAACAGACAATTAAATGACATGCTCGATATTTTTGTTTCATTTACTCAATTATCCCAAGCCAGCACATTAAGAAATCTGTCTGGACCCATGAAGAAAGAATGTATAAGAAAGTGTTTGTCAAATAATAATTAGAAGTTACAATTCGCTTATGGGAAATAAGAAAAAAGCAAGAAGCTCTAATAAAGCGGGTATACATGCCCTTGTTTCAAGAATACAAGAATTGAGAAGGAAGGTGACTTGTCTGAAAATGAGATTTGTATTCTTGATAATTTGTTGTTCATTTTTCGATGCTTTGTTCATTTTCTTACTATTAAACTTGTTGGAATAAAGTATATATTTTATTTTTCTGACTCATATATAAGATGGGAAGTTTGTTTTTTTTAATCATTTTACCCCAAGCAAGGTAATAAAACCAATCAGACGCAGAGGGTTACCGAATGTAAAAGAAAGGGAAAACATTACCAAGTGTAATCGAAAAGAAAAACATTAATAAAGAAAAATAAAATGACAAGAATTAAGAAGAAAGAAGACATTATGTTTAAATTTTGAAGATAAAAAAAAGAAGCCAAAAAACGTTTAACAAGCGAGAAGTTCAAGAAAAGAAACTGTTAGCGTAGAATTCATGGTTACATCCAGATATTTCAACTTTAAAATGATGAAACCTAGCTGTCAATCTAGTACTGCGCTTAAATTCATAGCGTCTAGGTACCAGAGCGTTTTACAGATGTGAGTATGTTGAATATGTTGAACACATGTCAGCATACCTTTGTATAGTGATTTTCCAAGCGTAGCTTAGACGTGGCACAAGGCCGAAATTAGGGGGCACCCAGTGAGGATCGTACTCACTACTCAGTCGTAATTGTTCTAGCGAGCCAAGCTTGCTAACCATTACACCGACTCTAGGTGACCCAGCATACCTTTGTATATCTGATTACAGGAGTGAGATTATGGGATCTCTATGTCTGTCTCCCTGAAACTATGTGCATTGTTGTATTACTGTAATGTAACTTGCATATACAGAAAATAAGAACTCTTGGCAAAAGAAATCGAAGGGGATGACTATTGACTAAAAGAAGACAGGATATACGGTCATCAGCAGGAGATGGCACCAAATGTGTTCGCTTCAAATCTGGGACATTGGTATCTAGCAGATATAGAATTTTAAATATTTAGTGTAATAACAGACTAAGGAAAGTGGGAGAGATCGAAAGGTAGATCGGAATGGAGGAAGAGGCCTTATAGAAAATAATCAAGTATTTAATATTTAGTCAGAGAACAAAAGGAGTGCTGAAATAGAAGGTTATATCTATCTCCCTGAAATACACTGAATACTAATAAGTTTCATGACAGGTGAAAACGTAACGCGAAGCTATAGTGAACTGGTTCTCTCAGCATCATTCTATAGAATTACTTCCTTATCTCTTCGCGTCACTTCTGCATGAAAATGGGCAAAATACGTAATTACAGAGGAATTTACAGAGGATTTTTTTTTTACAGTAAGGTTATCTGTACAAGGCCAGAGAGCCATTCAAGGTAGATGGTTACAGATAAAATTTATGGGGATAGAAGGGGAAGATAATAGTTAACTCTAGACATGAAAAACTTAAGATTGTAGTGATGGAGTTTATCTACTTGAGAGCTAGTTCCAAAAAGCACTTGATCGCTGGAAGGAGCTGTTCGAGTGGAACTCCTCACCAATGGAATATGGAGCGAATCAAAGTGGTTTGTTACAATGTGAGTAGCATGGCGGGTCCTAGCCTTGAAGGAACCGAGGAATGCACTACAAATTAGAAACACACTCGCATTTAAAATCGGAAAGCTGAAGTTGACATTACTGGGACGCAGTATGAAGAAAGGGTGATTGATAAACTTAATACTCATAGTGTGCATTGAGGGAAGAAGAGGCAGAGAGTA
>CAHIKZ030000901.1:280000-302500 GCA_903632075.3 Acanthosepion pharaonis | reverse complement strand
GTAGGAACAATGGAGTCAAATAAAAACCTGAGTTTCAGTTGGGTTAGAAGAAACTCTCTTTTTTTATGGCTTGCGGCGTTTTGAGAAGGAAAGCCAGAAATAAGCACGAAATAACAAAGTCCAGACAAATCCAGGGAGAAATAGAATCGAATATGCAAAGAAAAATAAAGTTAACTCAATGTAATAGAGAAGTGAATAAGAAAAGGTTACTCTCAGTTGTGCTGAGATCTTATAAGATAAACGATAATATAGAGAGACGGACAGACCGACACAGAATAGTAGATACAAAGACACTCATTTGAACACATAAGAACACACAGTAATATATATATATATATATATATATATATATATATATATATATATATATATATATATATATATATATATATATATAAAGTGTTTATTTTGGTATGTTTTTATTATTAAATTTATTTTAGTCGTGACGCCTTAATTTTCCTCAGCGTCTACCTTTTTCAGTTTTGCCATTTTGATTATTGCCGTTCCAATGGATCTTTCTAAAGAAATGTTAGACAAAAAAGATGAATTTAAAAGATTGTGTTTCGTCTTTTTCAAAGCCATATTTGAATACTGTGGTACAATCTATCTTTCATCTATCCTCCTATATATATATATATATATATATATATATATATGTGTGTGTGTGTGTGTGTGTGTGTGTGTGTGTGTGTGTGTGTGTGTGAGAGAGAGAGAGAGAGAGAGAGTGTATTTAGGGGGGCATATCTTCAAGCATGTTTGTTTGAATAATCATCTCGACATATCGTTTATTTATTTTTATTTTAATCTTCTAAATTTCACGGAACAATTTCTTAATGTTATTAAATTCATTAAGGAAGTTACCGTAGTTTTTTTTTCATTTCTTTTATTTAGTCAAGTACTTCCAATCGCATGCAAGATCGACTTTATCGCTAAGATAAAAATTACTGTAAGTGAGAGTTGCTATTTTTCTTTTTAAATCCTTGTAATTTTTTTTTTAAATTTACAATTTAGATATTTTAAAACTTTGATATTTTAAAAAATCTTAACACTAGGATGGCCGAGGTGTCGTTTTCGACACCTTTAAATTTTCAACAAATTACTATGGAATAACTAGTTTTGGTTCGATGCTGAGGCTTATGGACAATTATTGAATTTTAGCAAAGATGCTTAACAGACTTAATTCTTTAAAAAATATTTTGTGGAATAGCTGATATTTGAGGTTTTACCTTGAATGGCCGAGATTTCGTTTTTGACACCTAGGCTATTTATAGGGTAAATGCATTGAAACATTTCTCAGAAGCAATAATACTTGTGTTTATGTCCCCTATCTATTTATCTATCTATCTATACACACACACGCACATAATTTATATATATATATATATATATATATGTGTGTGTGTGTGTGTGTGTGTGTGTGTGTGTATAATGACTTTCTTTCAGTATGAGGTATACTAATATTTGTGAATTTCTTTTCAGACTTGTTATTCCTGACTTGAATATTGAATATATTAAAGATGGCTGCTTCACAGCGTAATGTAAATAAAGATGTCAAAATAGCTGGCCATTCTAGTGTTAAAACGTTGTTACCATACTCATAACAAAACTTATTTTGTGTTAGTTGCAATTTTCTTATATAGATGAATTCACGACGTTGAGATAATGTAAGTCTCCGCGATAATGTTGTTGTCCAGCATATATATTTATCTTTTATCAGAGATACAATCTCCCAAAGGACATTTAAATTCAAATACGATGTTTGTTTTTGCAAAACACTATTTGAAGGAGAAGATAAAACCAATATTTTCGTTATATTAAATAAATCTAATTATATTTCAAAATTACAACAAATAATTGACGATTACACAAAATGTAAATAAGTCAACAAAAATCTTATCAACCAAATAAAATTGAAAATCAAAAACAGATCACAGCCAGAATAAGACAACATAAAACTTCCCGAAATAATTGGTGCCTACCAGGATAAAAGTACGGAACTATAAAATGGCATAAGCCGAACATCCCTCTCCTTCCTATCATATCCCAAATCCTCAGTCATGTTTATCAATTAACCGAATTTATTTACTAAATCATTACACCATACATACCTAGGAAATACAGTATTAAATCAACTCAAGAATATAATCAAATCTTATAAAACACAAAAATCTAGCCATAAAACCATAGCTTCACTAGCACTGCTTAGTATTCGCACCGGAAGCTACAATATTTCAGAGTGTTTGGGTGTTAATTTGTTCTTCGCGTACGCGTATATATATATATATATATATATATATATATATATATATATATAGTTGGATTGATGTTAATTTTTTGAGCCTGGGTATATATATATATATATATATATATATATATATATAAGTTGGATTGATGTGAATTTTTTGAGTCTGGGTATATATATATATATATGGCAAGGTCGAATTTACTCAAACTTCAACTTGCCATGATTCTCTCACGTGCATTCATATCTGCACATGGGATATCAAATGTAAACCAATGACGTCACACATTATAAAATGGACAAAATCCGACAATTATTTAAAGACATTTTTATGTTTAACATTCTTTTTATAGATACAAATATTTAAGTAAATGCTCTGTTTATAATAAACAGTATTAAATAGCATTTACTGGCCTGAACGTCTGAGAAATTATAAGCAGTAAATTCGACCTCGCCGACTGAATGATCCTTTGTGGCCGACCGGTAAGGCGTATATCTATATGACTGTTCCGTAGAGGATACAGGTTCGAATCCTGTCGAAAGACAAATATTTTCTATGAAAATTTATCGCACATTCAGGCCGGTAAATGTTATTTAATACTGTTTATTATAAACAGAGCATTTACTTTACGCCACCGTAAAATGGTAAAATTAGCATAAAATCAAACCAGACAAGTATGCAATATATATGCATAATATACAGAAAGCAATATGTACATACATATACACACCTTTTTTTAGCCGTCTTTTAAATAAAATATGATTTACCTATCCTTTATATGCCAAGCATATTTTATTTCAAATACGGCTACAAAAGAGGTGTGTGTGTGTGTGTGTGTGTTGTGTGTGTGTGTGTCTGTGTATATATATATATATATATATATATATATATATATATATACTAGCAGTAGAGCCCGGCGTTGCCCGGGGATGTGATAGATCAAGTTTCGACCATCATAAAGAAAATATAAAAATATAAAAATTATAAAAATAAAATTGACAAAGATTATTGTTTAAGGTTGACCGTTATGAGTCTATCGATTGAATAGAATTTTATTATAAACAATTGTCTTGTAAATGGAATTTTTAAAGCATTCTGAATGTAAAAAAAAGAAAAAAATGTGCAAGACAATAAGAAACACTACCTGACAAAAAAAATGAAGTTTTGTTGAAATCGGTTGAAAATGTAGGAAATCCGATCCCTTATATAAACGAACACACACACACACACACACACAGACACACACACACGCACACACAGACACACACACACGCACACAAACAATCTGGGTTTTATAATAAGTATAACTGGATATGTGTTGTCTCCCTTTCATTCTCGCTATTCCTCTTAATCGTGTTTTCAAACTGATTTCGTACAAAAACAATTGTGTTTTTCCAATTTTGGGCGCTGTCAGAACCACCGCAAGGTAATTTTACATAGTCCTGTGACGTTTTGTTGAAATCGGTTGAAAAATGTAGGAAATCCGATCCAATATATAACCGTACAGACACACACACACACACAACCTGGGTTTTATAATAAGTATGATTAGGATTGCTAAAGAATGGGAATGGGTGCCTTCAGTTTCGAATGAGCGAAAGCTTGGGTACAAACCATAATGTAAGAAAAAGCAAAATATCATCGAGAAATTGCTTGGGTATTAACGATCCTGCAAGTCTCTAAGCACCTGACTTCCCAAATCGTCAACAGGTAATTTGACTGTATCTTATTGAATCAATACGGTCTGATGATGATTCCACATATCGATGAGCAAGTTGTTTACGACTGTAATTAAACTCACAGGTAAGTTACGAAGTACCTCTTCCGCCCTGTTAGTCAGATGGTCATCCTTATGTAGCAGTAGACAATTATATATACTTATGTGTGTGTGTTCGTGTGTGTGTGTGTGTGTGTGTGCGCGCGCGTGTGTGTGTGTATTTGTTTTCCTCCAAAGAAAAAGTTTTAAGGGATTTTTTATAAATGAAAATAGATTAAATTTCATATTTGCAATAAGCGACATACTTTGGTGTATTTCAAAACCAATTTGAATTGATTGGAAATAGTTCGCTTATTGAATCGCTAAAAATCGCCCTATTTTAGCCCCTTTTAGCTATTTTCCAGCGCAATGTATTTGCCTTTATCACAAAAGATTTTAAAAATAAAATATACTTTTCTGAAACACTATTTGAGGAACATTAGCTTAGTGCAAGTTTAATTAAACTGATTTGAATCAAATATTACCTATTTATAGTTTAAAATATAACAGAAATTAACTTTTTTAACATGGAGGTAGGTGTTTATTTTAGGTGTTGAAACCTTTATTGACAGTATGACCCTTATTTGACAACCGGAAAATCAACTAATTTTTACTACGTGAGATATAGGTATAAAAATTATTTGACTAATATGTGAGCGCCATTTTTCTATATTTTTTTTTTAACTATCCCATAATATGAAAAATGTAGGAAAATATTGCCCGTTACCTCGTATTTAATTGAATTTACTTAATTTGGCTTTACATTTAATATAGTTGCCGCTTTTATTTTTTGATAATATCGTGTAGGACGTTCATATTTCCAAAACTCGGCAAGTTTATACACGCCTAAAACAATTTAAAATTATTTTTCAAATACTGGTGGTTGCTGAATTGTAGTAAGCCGTTCCATTTATTATTACTAAATATAGTTTTTACTTAATGACTCTATTACTTAACCCGTACAGATTAATACCGAATTTTAAAGATTTTAAATCTTTATAAATTATTCTAATTAAAATTTTGAAAAAAATGGTAGCAGTTCTTGGAAAATTTAGCTATTCATTGATTTTTTTCCTTAAAATTTTCCCATAGTATCCATAATATAGCTTATTCATAAAAACGGTTAATAAGTTCTAATTAAATAATGACTTCGCTTTATTCCGTTCTTTATCTTTACGAATTAGAGCAGATTTTCGGTAAGTGAGGGTCTTTTTTTTAATTACTGGTATAATTTCTCCAAGGAATCTCTACTTACAACTAATATTAAACATTTCTCGAAATTTCATATAATTATTGAAATGGGGGGTAGCAAAATCTTCTAAAAAATAAAGAAGTAACATTTTTTACATAAATATTAAATTCATTTGTGAATAATTTCTGAAGGTTTTATTTAAATCCGACAATTATTGGACTTTTGCAAGAATTTCCAAAACAATGTGTTTTTTTACTGCAAAAAGACGCAAAAAATTCCCTATACTAATACCTGGCCACCTGCTTAAAAACAAACAAAAAAACAAAAATAAAAGCAAAATTTTAAAGAAAATTTTTAGTGTTTTAAAAAGTGGCAAAAATGATAATTTAATAAAATATATCGTTTGGTCTTCATTCTTAATAATAACAAAGATTTTGACGATAAAACTTTGTCGTTTTAATTTTAAGACATTTTTTAATTATGCATACTTGCTCATTTTAGCGAATATTTGGGGTGTATATATATATATATATATATATATATATATATATATGTATTATATATATATATATATATTATATATATATATATGTGTGTGTGTGTGTATTATATTACGAGAGATAGATAAATAGATATACATAGCTGGATATACATACACACATACATAGGCATAGATAGATAGATAGATAGATAAACAGACATTCATACTGCAGTCGTATCGAATTGCCATCATTCAATATGCTCAAGACGTCAAACAATACAAATAAATCATGCGCACTATGCACTTTATATATCTTTTCACGGACACAGAGAAACAGAAACATATACACACTTGTGTGTGTGTGTGTGTGTGTGTGTGTGTGTGTGTGTGTGTGTGTGTGTGTGTGTGTGTGTGTGTGTGTGAATATATATATATATATACACACACACACACGCATAAGGAGGTCCTACAGGGGTGAGAGTTGGTCTAAATAAATCAGAAATATGACGGTTTTTTGTAGGATGCTGGTCTGAACAGGCCAGAGGATGCATATTGTTCGAACAATATTTCTAGAATAATCAGGGCGGTAGATGAAAATAAATAAATATACAGTGTAATAAATAAAAACAGGCCATCTACTCAAACATAAGTATCCATATTAAAAATATTTTTAAACAAATAAATTTAAAATTTTTATATATATATATATATATATATATATATATATTAAGAGTTCAATGGAGGAATTGTCCTCTAAATTCCACAAAAATAAAAATAACACTGATATTTCATTTTAATACATATATTTAGCGAAATTACGCAAAAAATACCTTGAAATACTTATGAGTAAATTTAATTAATAAAATCGCCATTAGCTTCAACCACGACTTCGTAATCTCCTGCAACTCTTCTGGACTTTTATCCCTGTTTAATTTGGTGAATGTTGCCATAATCCTTGCTTTCAGTTTATCTTCGCGTTTTGTTGATCTCTGGCGCAACTGTGCCCCAAACGTACTAATCAAATGGGGTTTCAGTCTGGAGAGTTAGGTGGCCGGATATAACGGCTGATGCGGTAAACTTTTTGATTTTTTGAAGTACTTTTTTAGATGTTAATAATTATTTTTATTTCCAGTTTGTAGTTGAAGATACGAACAAATACGAACAGGAAATTAAAAAAAAAAAATTAAAGTATATACAAAAGAATGGAACGGTCATTTTCAATCAACAATGCATAAATGAATCATTAATGCCCAAATTCACTGTATTATATATATATATATATATATATATATATATATATATATATATATATATATATATATATATATATATGTGTGTGTGTATGGGAAAAACGATATATAAATTTTATATATCAGAAATGATTGTAGATGAAAAAAAAATGGTTACAATGTAAAAAAGTGTGACGCGTTTTGTCCTTTGGGATATTATCGGGCTGAAATGATGTTTACTGAGATGCTGACGAATGATATATATATATATATATATATATAGTCTAGCAAATTATACTTAGTTCATTTTTATCTTTGTTCGTTTCCATCATTATCCCATTAATGGGTGATATTAAATGAAATGGAAGCTATTAAAAATAAATGAAATCGGCTAGACATTACTCAAAACATATATTTAAAAGATAAATTTAAAATTCCCAGCATTCCATTTAATTCAAGCTCATGTGTATTTGCAGCAGCATAAGTATCGCTTTATACCGATGATATCCTAAAGAACGAAACTCTCCACAAACACACACACACATACATACATACAAGTACACACACAGAGTTACACGTGCACACCCATATATATATATATATATATATATATATATATATATATATATATATATATATATATATGTCTACCTTTTTCAGTTTCGCCGTTTTGATGATTGTCGTTCCAATGAATCTTACTAAAGAAGTGTTGTATTAAAATATGACTTTAAATGAATGCTTTTCGTAATTTTCAAAGTCATATTTGTATTCTGTGTTAAAATATTTGTGCTTATATATATATATATATATATATATATATATATATATATATATATATATATATATATATATATGTGTGTGTGTGTGTGTGTGTGTGTGTGTGTATGTATTCCTCCACAAATGAACATTAGATTCAGTAATCAAAATGTTTCGAAGTAGCATTCCAATTTATGTTGTACAGTCAGTACTTCATCTTTTACTAAAGTTTGCATTGAGTCATTTTTAAAGCTGGTATCTCCTTGCCGTAGGCCATGACGTTCCTCATTGACGCAAATGTAACATAGGATACGAAGTAACAGCCTTTCATTTTATGCACCGCCATCACTTTACGACTTATCAGAAAGGTTTATATAATACGGCATACGTATGCCTGTATATATAACGTCACAGACTGATACAAATTTCTTATTTCAAAGAATCAGTTATTATTATGTATTATTCATTGGATCCCAAATATTTTACCTGTGCTCATAATGCAATTTTTCTGTTATTATTAATGCATTTTTTATCAGAGAATATATCGCAATTTTTGTCATTATTCATTGATTTTCCCTAGCACTCCTTATCACTGGTTCCCATATTGTATTCATTTCTATGCTTGGTCGGCTCAGGATATTTTTCTAGCCTAGCATGTGTGCTGATTCCTTAAGTTTTCGTATTTTCCAGTGATGCTCTCTATCAACGTCACCCCACAGGAGGCTTTGATCACCCTGTTCCCTCTATATGATTGCTGAGACATTAGGTTTATAAGTTCCAAAAATTCATACAAAGATGCCCTCAAGGACAAATACCCCAATGCATAAAGACGTTGATCAAGTGACTAGACTCAAAGAGTTGTCAGTTCAAAGTATAGAGAGTTGAGTTAAAAGGAAACAACTGAGACATGGAAATAGAACACTACCCCGGTTGACGAAAATAAAGGGTTCAGTTCGAAATTCCAATCACCTGAAGAAGGCCGGAGCGTACAACGGCCAGAACGTTGGGAATATGCCAATGAAGATGAGGATAACTGTCAGAATAATGTAAACAATGTAACTAATCATAATACCTCATCTCCGAGATATCGAAATATATTGAAAAAAATTCCAATCACCCAAGAAGGCCGTAGGGTACAACGGCTGAAACGTTGTGAATATGAGAATGAAGATGAGGATAACAGTTAGAATAATCTAATCAAAATAAATAATCATGATACATTATTTTAGGAATAGATAGCGTTTAAAATATTTATATAAAACACTTGCTTTGGTGTACAATTTAAGTACATAGCTTATCACTCAGCAGATATATTACTAAGTATATTTTAATACATTTTAATAAAATATTAATTCCTGCCAAATCTTATCATATATTATTTAAATATGATAGTCACAAGAAAATCGTTCACCTAAATAAGATCTTATTTTATTCTATCCCAATCAACACAATTATTATAAAATCCTATTCTGAAAGCTATAAAAATATAATTTCAATCTTAAATTCTGTTTCGCAGCAAAAAGGCAAGTCCTCCTTGATTCTCAATAAAATGGGAATAGAATAGAAACAAAGATGACAAAAAAAATTAACTTTTCATCATCTCACACTCAAAATCTACAAATAAATGTATAAAAAATAATTTCGTCAATATTCAATTGCTTCACCAAGGGAACAAAATATATGCATTGTTAAAGAAGACGCCTTTCTTTAAACATGAGATGATAATGAAACTGAATGTTAATAGCGTCATATTTTTTTTTCTCAACTTTTATAAAAATGTTATTCAGAACTTTGTCTATTAAAGGAAGACCTGATGTGATTCCTGGTCAGTTATTCCTGATTTCTCTTCGTATTAATTTACTTTGGACGTCTTTTCTACAGCATTTCTAAATAGCTTTCTTATTAAAATCATTCTTTAGAAAATTATTTCAAATGATTTATTTGTTTTAGTTGAGAGATCACTCTTGCATCGTACCACGTAAATCCAGTATATATATTGTTATGGTCCGGTTCCTTGTACCACGGTGATAGTCCAAGGTAGAACCAATAAAGATGAACTCGAACACAGGTATGGAATAACACAGATATATTACAAACAGGAATATATACAGAGAAGTAGAAGTGTTAGTATGAACAATCAGGTTTAGTAGAGAGAACAATGTAGTCTCGACCAGTATCACTATTCCAATATCTTGCAGTAATTGTCTGAATGCGACTCTGTTTCGGACTGCCTCTGACTCGACTCTTGACTCGACTTGAACTACTGACTCGACTTGAACTACTGACTCAACTTGAACGACTGACTCTCTGAATCCTTGCCTACTCCTGAGGCGCAGTATTTATTAAGTATGGAATAGTCCATTATTATTATGGGTATATATCTCATAACATATATATATATATATATATATATATATAAAATTGTGCAAAAATTAATTGAAACAAAACGAATAATTCTGTTGGTAGTTTTTCATATTTTTTCAAATGAAACATGTAAACATGACCCAATGTACATGTTAGTACTTCGTATGTCCATTCCACAAATTTATTCTTGCAGTTTGACCACAGATTCTCGATTGGATTTACATCAGGTGAGATTCCATGCCACTTTATAGTACTTTGATTTGCTCACTGATAAGGCTTGCCAGTGTGTTCGTGCGGCGTAACAATTTTCTTACGCTTCCTTCGGGTGACGTACATCGCAGACAATGAACGTAGGACAATTAATTGACAGTCGAAACAATAGTGCCTGGGCGTGATGAAAATCTGATGCAAACAAATTTCATCACACACAAATAGATTCACATTACTGCACACCAATGTAAATAACTTAGTCTGAGGGGAAAATAGAAATTGATTACACCCTGTCATTCCAGTGGGTCTAAAACTGATTGTATGGTGAAAGAAAGAAAATTAAAGAGGCTGTTTCAATTAATTTGCACCATGGTGTATGTTTACACATTTTCCGTTCATATCTTCTTTATTATACACTGAAGATCCCAGTATATGTTGAAAATTTCTATCAGTTAAGAAACACGGTAAGGGGAAGTCATGAGTGGCTATATATTTAATCAACATTTATCAAAGCGTAAAGTTGATAAATTTAAAATATTAAGCAATAAAACGGAATTATAAATAAAAGCGAGATAAAAAAAAAAAAAAAAAATTCTAAAAGTTATCCGTCTGTGTCATTTCATAAAAACCCAGAAAGATATTTACTTGGCGAACCTTAATGTATAACAGATAGTTTTACCGAAAACAGAAAAAAACTTATTTCTTTTTTTTTTTTTTTTTTTAACATGAAAGTGGTCGACTAGAAAGAAAAATAAATTAAAGTATTTTCAAATGAAATGACAATCATGCAACATTTAGATTCATAAACCAATATTTTGAAAAAGCCTTGTCACGGCAAGTCTATCAATGAGAGATTGGCTAATCGCTGAATCCGAAATTTATTTGTGGTGGGCACCTTCATAAAAATAAGTATACACCTAATTCCAAGGACACAGGTTTCTTTCCAGTACTTCAACCATAGTACTGGAGTGGATACTGACGTTGGGTACCATATGGTATAAAATGTGTACCTCCTTACCAGTGTTTCTAAGATGTTACGATATATCACCTGCAGTTGTATCACCGATAAAACTTAAGTTACGACTCTGACCAACACGCAAATCTGTATGTTGTGACGTTGTGACCTATGAGAGTCCACCGCTAAAATCAGTATTAATTGCAAGAATTAGAATAAAATCCAGAATTTAATATAAGGTCGTAAATGATCTGGTATTAATCTACCGACAACCCAAGAATGAGAACTATCCTTGAAATTGTACGGTGAGTATTAAGTGCTAAAAATGTGCTGCTAGCAAGAAAAAACAGAGGTAATATTTCAATATACCGGTAAATGTAGACGCAAGAAATTTTATCCCCAGATACAACAGCCTATTTTAACTCCATTGTCCGTTCCAAAGCACCATATGTTATTTAATCCTACAGTCATATCCATGTAATATAACCAGATTCATATTGGCACTTTTTAATCGTTCACCCCATCCAATGAACCCAATAAACACAAAGTTTTACTGAGCGTTGGAAAATAGAAATAAATAAACAGAATCATTACTAAGTAGCGAGTGTAGAAGAAGAGTAATCAAGAAGTCAGTAGATAGCGATCGGCATTGCATTTATTTTTTTTTAGATTAAAGTTGGCTAGAAAGATCCGGAAGAGAGTTCCACAATCGAGAAGTACGAGAAAAGAAACTGTTAGCAAAGAACTTACGGTTACATCTAGTCAATTCAAATGTAAACCGATGAGACCTTATTTCTTTTTAAATTCATAAATTCTAACTACTATAGCAAAGGGGAGGCAACTTTACGGCAGCGGGGAGGGGACTAAAGCCGAGACGCAAGACCAAGACCAATGATCTTGCTGATTCTTCTTTGGATTTTATCAAGGATCTCTAGATACATAGCAGAAGGACCGGACCACATGTGGCAGCAATATTCTAAGCATAGACTTATAGATATGTAAGATAACTTCAGGAGATAAAAATTGGACCTGGTTGAAAGTAATCATTTATTAGTGTAAAGAAGGATACTATATTTCTATACTTTTTGTTTGTGTTAACCTATCTCCTATAACTTTAAATTTGGTGGGGGGGGGTTGTCCCTAAGATCTTTGATTGTTTTAACCCTTGTAGTTTCCTACATGAAATTTCTGATGAACCTGAATTTTTCAGTTAATTATTGAATTAGCAATGACGAGTTCTTCGATAAAATATCTGTAGAAATTCCACTATTGAATCATTAAATATTTGATCTTAAGAACTTTAACAAAATATTACAATAACAATCATAAACATGAATGCCGGTCGTTATTTTAAGAAGTAAGGGGGTACAAATGAAAAGATTTGTAATTGACAACTATTTTATTGAAACAGAGATTAAATACTTCTATCTTCCCGTCTTTCTTTCATTTTACCACTGAAACCATGTGGCGTTTTTTAAATGTCTTTTGACTTCTCACGTGATCGAAACGGAATAATTCAATATTTATGAGGTATTGGCAGGGCGTAATGGTCGTGCAAACTATGGGATGAAAGAAGGGCGGCACAATCATAATTATTATATGACAATACTAAAAAGTTAATCTTGTATGCATATATGTGTTTGTGCTTTCTTGAGATACAGTTTAGATGATACATCATACCATAACCAATTTAGAAGCATATTGTATCGTGAACTCTTGTTGAATACAGTGCCCAATTTCTTTAAAATTAGTCAAGGTTTTCTTGAGCGAGGGCCGTTTCGTGTTCTGTTTTTACGGTATTTTAATAGGAAATTCAGTATTTGTTATCAATACACATTCTGATATCAATCCGCGTATATAAACAAATACTTCCATATTATATTCCAACCATTATATGTGTGAAAATAATAAACATGCATAATAAATTATAACAGCATTATTAAATGAATTTAAACATACATAGCGAAAGATATATTTATAAAATCTACTATACTTTATTAGAATACTTTCATTATTTACATTATTCGCACTGTTATTTACCATATTCACAACGTTTCTTCAGGTGACTGGAATTTAGAACCGAACACTTTATTTTCTTCAGCAGAGTAGATTGTTCTGCATGCACGTGCCACGCCTCTTCCGGTTATCTGAGTTATTTCCAAGGTTTTGGTTTACCAATTTTTTACCAGACTTAAGGAATTAGAATATATGCTAGGTCACAAAAATCTCCTAAGCCGACCATGCTTAGAAGTGAAATCAATATGGGAACCAGTAATAAGGAGTGCTAGAAGCAAGCAATGAATAACAACAACAAAAAAAAAATTGCAATATAAGCGCTGATAAAAAAAAATGCAATAGTAATAACAAAAATTGCAATATGTACACTTGTTAAAAATCATGGCTGAGACATTACGTTAATAATTCCTCCAATTTTTTTTCAAATAAATAATTCAGATGTTTGGCAACTACTTGATAGGAGAAGACGCAATGTACGTATGTCATTGTAAATCGTGATGTGTATGGCTGAACAATTGTGTGACATTACCTGATGTACATGCTGGTTTGCAGCTGTTACGTATATGAGAAAAAAAACTTATATATAATAAAAGTATAATTAGTTTTAATTTATTATTTGATCTATTTGATGTAAGTAATATTGTATATGTGTAATAATAATTATTACAATAACTTGTGTTGTAAATACAAATTAAAATATGTATAATTAATAATAAAATTTATTTGAATTTATATTTTACTTTCACCTACTTGTCCATTATTCGAAGCAATTTGTTTTCTGTTGCATTATCAATTTCAACAGGACCGTAGTTTATTTTGCACGAGGTTTATTGCTAGCTGCAAATGACTTGCTAGAATCGTCAAATGGTGATTTGTTTTTCTGTGGGTTTATAATTATCTCTCTACTAGGAAATGAAGTAACACTTGGTTAATAAGTTAGCAAAAGAAACCAACTAAGTTGAAACTTATATATCGGGAGTGTCGAAATCGAGAGAGTGTGGAAATTCAACTATTTGATTAACAGACGACAGAAGGTGTAACACAAGCCCAGAAGGCGCTTATTGCAAAAGTGTTCTTTTTAGAATACGAGCTAAATATGAAGAGATCAGAAAGTGAAACGAATAAAAAGTCCTAGATTGTTATGGAATTTTCTCTTATTTAATAGTGAACAATCTCTTCACAGAAAAAGAGACTTGAAAGACCGTAAATGTCTTTCCACCGACAAAAGCAGAGAATAATAGGGATAAAGAACATAAGTAACGAGGCTATTTTACTGAGAATAGAAACTACAATAAAATGTAATCAATCAGAAAGGACAAATTAACTTTTGGGAATACACGAGGAAAAAGGACTGAAGAAAGTCACCGCACAGAAAAGGCTCCATGGAAAAACAGGGAATTCTTTCGTTCCCAAGGTTGAGACATTTGCAGCTAGGAAAAGCATGTTATGTCCACGGAACCGAAGTATCCTTATTTATTATATTTCAAAATTCCATTTGAAAGCTTCACTCGGGCAGCTTTTACCCTGAAAATTTGAAGAAAATTATCCCTTACCTGAGCACTACAATCTTAACCATTTTAAGTTAAGAGACAATCGTTATCTATCCTTTTCGTCGTCGTAATCATCCATGTTTTATGCACCTACAAATTGGCTGGCTCCCAAGCTTCCTATTGGGGGAAGATCATAAGTCCTATTTAACGAATCTGAGTAAATAAGAACAAGAAAAATATGACAACGAGATGTAAGGATCAATGGTATGATTTTGTGGAAAGCCATAATTGGTCATATCCTGAAAGGACATGGAACATCAAACGTTCAAAAGTGATAATTTCTTTATATATATATTTTATATATATATATATATATATATATATATATATATATATATATAATCATCCTTAGTAATCTAAATTTTAATTACATTTCGACGCATCTTTTATTCTTATAAAGTAATTGTTATATGCTATGAGTCTTAATACCAGTAGCAACTAACGACTTTCAAAGTGGCACAAATTATTTCACTACTCCCGTATTCTTGTTATTAATCAAGCTGATTTCACATTGTTTATATTATTTTGCCTATTATCTTTATCTTCATATTCACAACGTTGTACGCTCCGGCCTACTCCAGGGGATTGGAAATTCGAACCGAACCCTTCATTTTGTCCGCCGGGGTAGATTGTTCTTGTTCCACGAGCCATGTCTCTTCTAGATGTCTCAGCTATTTCCCTTTAACTCAACTCACCATGTTTTGGTTCACGACTGCTGTGGCCTGGTATTGAACTCACAGCTCTTTGGGTTTTGTCACTGGATCTAAGAAACGTCTTTATCCACAGGGCTATGTGCCCTTGAGGACATTTTTGTTTGATTTTTTTTTTTTTTTGTAGTGACTTATAAACTTAATGTCTCTGCAACCATTTTTACCACTGCTCATATTGCATGTTTTATTATTATTGCATTTTTGCCAGAGTTTATTTTGCAATTTTTTGTTGTTAGTCATTGCTTTTCTCTAGCACATCTTATTACTGGGTCTCATATTGATTTAATTTCTAAGCTTGGTCTACTTAGGAGATTTTTTTTCCTAGCATCACCTGAAGAAAGCCGGAACGTACAACGGCCGAAACGTTTTGAATATGGCATTGAAAATGAGAATAACAGCCCGAATAATGTAAATAATGCAAGTAATCATAATACCTCATCTCAGAGATATAGACAGATGTATAGAGAGACATAGACATAAAGGCCGAAACGTTGTGAATATGGCAATGAAGATGAGGATAACAGTCCGAATAATATAAATAATGCAAGTAATCATATTACCTCATCTTAGAGATACAGACAGAAGCTGATTTTAGTAATATCGCCATCTATAGAGTCTCGATATTTGCTCTAATCTATAATTATTTCATCTTCTAATCATAGCTCTTCTTGAGTGTTCCTTGCTCCAATAATAATAATAATAATAATAGTAATAATAATAATAATAATAATAATAATAATAATAGGTACATCATTTTTTTTAACATTGTGTTCCCCATTGAAATATTACGGCAATCATCCCATGTAACTAGTCATCTTCCTATCCTTCATTTTCTAATACGTCAAAAGCTCTTAATCTCTTGATTCGTTTTCTTTTTTTTCTCTTGGAATGTATTCATTTTTTTAAAATGGATTCTCCCTTAGTTCAGGAGAAGATTGTAAGAACTTTCCTTGTATTATTTCTTTGGTAAACTTTCTATATGAGTATCATTTCCAAAATATTCTTTTGTTTTCCTGAATTATTTCATTCTATTGTTGGTCCATTATATTCAACTTGATTGAATCTGATTCAAGTATTCATAGATAATTATAGTTCACTTTTCCCATTTAGCATCGCGATTATCTCATTTTTCTCTCTTTCGTTTCCTTCATCTTCATTTTGAATTGCCGGCATTGCAAGTTTTTTCGATACAGAACTTATTAAAATGAGTTAGCTGACTTTAATATCCAAATAACAATTTTGCAAACTAATCTACTAACGATATATCAAAATGACTTTAATATATTCATAATATAATTATAAATAAAGTCTTAATATATTAGTTTGGTGCATAATTATCAGGCGTTTTAAACTACTTATATTTGAAAAAAGTACCAATTCAACAATAATATTTTTAAATGAGTATGATTATCGACACCCATTTTTATAGCCTGAAAATAAAATATTATTATTATTATTAAAAAAAAGTAAGTAAAACAGCAATTTTTATTTACAAATAACTCGCCTAGAAAACGCCTGATAATTATGCACCAAACCAATATTTAAAGATTACACAAGATGTCATTAATGTTATCATTGCTATAATGAAAAGTCATGTGGCATCAGATAAAATATATGTGTTAAAGAATATGGCCAATGAATAAAATAACCGGTAAGTTTTCACGGGTTCCATTTCAAAGGGAATATTTTGCTCACTGTAGGATGATATATTATTAATATTATTTATTTCTTCAGTTTTCTGTTTGGTATAAACACTTTCCGGTACATTACTCGCTACCTAGGCGTAAGTCAAGGTAATAAATTTATTCATTCTGCTTGCACACCGTCTTATGTTCGTGACACGCAACATGCACGTTGTATATATTTTCATTATATTGACGATACTCGCTTGAGTACACGAGCACTTTCACACAATGCAATTTTATTAATCTTTTTTTAAAATCGCTGTCAAGGACTTTGTTAATGTTGATATTCTTGTCTTTACAATTTATTAATTTATCATGGTTTCAAATTTATAGTTTTAACAGTAGTTACAATTTCAATAATTTAAAGATTCTTATAGAAGGTGCGGCAAAAATACGTCCCAGAAAAACAGGGTACCATAAAAAAATTGACATCATTTCGCAGGCCAATAAGGTTGGCAATTCTTGTTGAAATAGCCTCAGATTTTCTCAGAATTTACAGAAAGAGATCAAGATTTTATGTTTAATGTTTTATTTTTGTTATCTCAATGTGAATCTGCCAGAAAGATGGATCAGTCATGGCGGAGATGAAGACAGTTTTCTGATGAAATGGCCACTACGGTCACCGGACCTGTATCCATGTGATTTATTTTCTTGGGGATATGTCAAGGGACTGATCTGTGTTCCCCTCTTCCTGCTAGCATTGATTAACTCAAACAGAGTATCACTTTCACACTGGATAATGTTACCGGAGACATGCTACAGCGTGTTTGGCAAGAGCTTAACTACCTACTTGACGTGTGCCGTGTCACAGACAGGCACATATTAAAATCCGTCCCATAGTGAAATTATGATTTTCAGCACATAAAGCGTTCAGTTTCATTGAGCTAGACTTAGTAGTTTTCAAGATAATTGCTTTTAAAATGATGTAAAATTTTTGGGGACACCTTGTACATCCCACATAATAGTAAGCTTTTAGTATCAATAGTCTCTTCATCTAGCTAATGTCCTACAATTATTTTGGAGGTATTTTGTTACATCTTGTATTTGAAGATCTCAGCGTTAAAAAAAAATAAAATTAATGCAATAAAATTAGATAATTAAAAGGGAAAAAACTGTCATATTCGCTAAGAGATATATTATTGTCAAGTGGTATTGTCATATCTATGAGATATTTGTGCTTGTACGTCTTTAATCACGATGTCTGATCGATTTGCTTTTCTATGTCTGTTGGTATGAAAGTTAAAGTGTCCAAGAATAGTAAATTATTATTACGAATGCTTGTTCTGATTCTTTATTGTTTTTTAAAGACCCTGATATATACGCCATTCTTACTACATCCATACATAATGTGAAGATGCTTTCTCAAACTTATACTGTAACCTAGCAGATTTTACAAGAGCTAGCTGTAGTTCGTGTTAAGTAACACCCGCTTATCTTCATGCTGATTTTGATAAATAATACTTAAAAATCATAACATGATGAATCGTTACTTCTCCGTTGAAAACCTGTTTCGGCTAACGCATTTTGTTTTTGTCAGCGTTCCGTCCTGAAGGTCCGTGTTTGAATCTCACTATGGTCGGTCTTTCGAGGATAAGATTCTTCATAATATTGGTCGAGGGAAACAATCCTACAGTTCGGTACCGGAATGATTGTCCAAAGCTCTGTGGGTGAAATTGGCTAATGTAGATATTCTGCAAGCCTCGGTGGTTGTGCACAAAGGTATGAATGTACTGGTCTTTTGTCGTGCTAGATCATGTGCAAACACCTAGAATCTGTTACCAGGTTTCGCTCAGCATAGTTGTAGTAGAAATCATAGGCTTGGTTGTGTGGAATTTGAACTAACACAAAATGTACCCGAGTCGCTAGCCTCGATCTGTGTACTAACACCAAGTTACTAGTAGTCCTGACCGAGGATATAAATGTACTGGTCTTTTTTTTTTCATGCTAGATTATATGCACACCCCAGAAACTGTGACCAAGTTCCGCTAAGCATAGTTTTAATAGAAAACATAGGTTTGGTTCTGTGTAATTTTAACTAACACGAAATATACCCGAATCGCTAGCATTACTCACAGAACGAACGGCTAGTCATTCATTGTATCCGTGACGCTAGAATACGTACAATAAGCGTATATATATATATATATATATATATATATATATATATATATATATATATATATATATATATATATATATATACCCTAAGTAGCCAAAGTCATAACTATCTGTTAAAGACACTAGACACACGCAAAACATTTAGTGTCAATTCTGAGTCAAAATTACTGCACAAAAACAATGATTCATAGTGACGCATAAACACTTTCGACTGCATTCACGAATACACACGCAGGCATATAGAAGAACGCACACTTATACGTGCATGTCCCTGAAAATATGCTCTTAAAAAGTTTATCTTTAATACTGTTATCTGAGGTCTCTGTGGCTGACATTTTGAGGAGAAAAAAACGGTCAGATATCCTTCAGCTGTAGCATCCACGGAAGAGGTGAAGTGCAAAAATGTAGCAATCATCAAAGTCGAATAATCGGAATAAATAAATAAATCTCCTTTTAACTTGCCAAAAACCATAAATTCAAAAAATGAAGAAAAAAAAATATCCGCAGATCAAATTACAGCTTCTATAGGATGAATTTCTTCAGTAGAGATAAAAAAAAAAAGAAAAATGAAGTTTTCTTTTTTTTTTGTTTTAAAATCGATAGTAAGTCGATGTTGATATATTTTTTTATTTGTAAATTTTGCCATTTTTTATTGTCTTATTTGACAGTTTTTCTTGACTTCTCCGTATTTATTTATATTTTTTTTTTTATTCGTCTTCATACTCTTTCAAATGCACAGATTATTTTATTCTATTTATTTATTTTCAAAGGCCGACTAAGGCTGTGATCTCTCACCCATTTGTAATTCACAAAACTCGGCGATGCGTCAGTCAAAGCGACACTGAGTTATTGTGTTAAATACTACTTTGTCTGTTGAAAGGAACTGGTGTTATTGTGTTAGTGGCATACAGTCGAATATGGGACCTCATGTTAGTTGCTCCGAGTAACGCCATTATTATCAACTATTTGCTATTTTATTATTTTTATTTTTATCATTACTGAAGACCCTGACATTTTTAGTATTTTAAGGATTTTTTCAAAAAAATTTTCATTTGATTTCTTCCTTTATTTTCGCTTCATGTATGTTGAACGTAATTATATTCCTTTGAAAATTAAAATAAAAGGACAAAAGGATTCATCAGCGTACACGTTATAACTTTAAGAAATGTGAGAGACTTCAGATATCAAGTAGGCAAAAATATCATTTGGATTGAAGAAATAGTTTATATCTGAAAAGGGAATGAAAACTAATTTGACAAAATTAACACATCATGTTGGAATATGCGTTTATATATTACTCACACAATGAAATATTTATTCAAACCTAAATATAAAATGTCTACAGCTCATTTATGTTGCATTTTTAGACTAAACTGCACATTTTTAGCCTGTGTAGACTAGAACTAGATCGAAAAGATTAGCTGCTGAGAAAGAGATCAATCATCTTGCAGAAATGATAAGACAACTAATGGTTTGTGTAATACGGAGACGATTTTTTTTTCTTTTAATTAAATGTAAGCATTGAGAAAATCTTCCTTAGATACAAACTCAAATAATGTGGAGCAAATGATCTCGTGTCTTTAAACGCCCGGCCCTTTGCCATTTATTTTAAACGCTATTTACTTCGCCCTTCGTAGCCGACCCGTTCAAAGCATGACGGGTCAGACAATGATTCTTCCTAAAACGGGGATTCAGGTTCAAATCCAACCAAAGGCATTTTTTCTTTATCAAATTTTCTCGATTACACAAGCTGTTAAAGAAATAATGTTTAAACTAAAGGGGTGTCTATTCAAATAGGCCTATCCACAAAAATATCTCTTAACGTAATAAGAAAAATAAAATCCATTCATCTTTAGATATTGTTTTGTTTACGTTGGGAAAATGAAACTGAGGCTTTTGAGAAAAATCTTAACTGGTGAATGTGTCTTAAAGGCAAAAATATGACCTTGCTTGATTGTGAAGCACTTTGTAGTAGTAGCCGTCAAAGCAAGCCGTGTCAGATAGTAATTTGACCTACAAATGGACGATGCAGGACGATGGTAGACGAAATAAATATTAAATGGAATAAAAAGAGTGTCTTCTCAATTACGGGTATCTACTAAAAATAAAGATTGAAGTTATACACACACGTGTTTACTTCTGCATTTTTATTGTTTTTGTGCCTGAAACAATCGTCAGGCTATTGGCTGAAGTTCCATTGTGATGCTAAACTGAGAGCCACTATGCAATGTTGATACCTATGACCACACTGTCGACAATTCAGTACGATATCCCCATAAACATAACAATCTCCATCCCCACAAAAATTACACACACACACACACACACACACACACACACACATATATATATATATATATATATATATATATATATATATATATATATATATATATATATATACTATAAATTATAATTATGTCTTTTGAAATTTACGGAGCTTGATAAGCATATACATTCTAATTCCAAAATCATAAGCATATATATTCTAAATTTCAAAAGTAGTTATTCCAAAATTCGCTTGAGGATGAAACAGAACTAGGTACTTTAATTTAATTACTATCATCGAATTTAATTTGTAAGTTTCTGTTTTTGAAACATGAGAACACTTATGCAGTGATGGAATCATATTTTTAAAAAGATAATTATAATATAGTCTCTGCTTTTGTATCGAGAACTGTTTGTTTTTTTTTTTTAAATAAAAACAAAAATTACTAAAGATATATATATATATATATATATATATGGAATGGATTACATCTGACATATTTAAAATTTATTCAGGCAGGAGATCTGGTTAGATCAAAAAATGCTTTTTAAAAAAAAAAAAAAAACGATTCTACTTGCATATAAGTATCATAAAAAAATAACGTTTAATCTAAATAATATATATATATATATATATATATATATATATATATATATATATATATATATATAATACACAACCTAATGTTAAAATAAAAGTAACATTAGAAATTTTAATTTCAACATTATATCCTTCTGTGTCAACGCACTGAATCCATTGGTAAATCTAAATCACACCAACAAAAAAAAAATAAACTAAATGAAATTGGTTCGAATATATATCAAAACACATATGTAAAAAAAAGTTATGTAAAAGTTTAAAATTTCAGCGCCCACTCTCCATCTTGCTCATGTTTAATTAGATCAACGTAAACATAATTTTAGTTTGATAAAAACCTAAATGAAAGTTTTTTTTTTTTTACTTTTA
>CAHIKZ030000901.1:152500-275000 GCA_903632075.3 Acanthosepion pharaonis | reverse complement strand
GTTATATGCTCGAATAGTCCAATTTAAGAAAAAGACTAGTTGTGAGTATTTTTAAATTTAAGAAAAAGAGTAGTTGGAGGCATTTTTATATTGTATTTACTTCAGTGCAGCTTCATATTTTTCAGTCATCAGAACTCTTTTAATCCAAATGGAATTAATTTTTTTTATCAAAATAAAAAAAGAGATGCTGACGAACGAATCAAAAACGTCATAACAGAAGTTGAATCATTGGATCCTGATGAATTCCGGAAGGGTGTTGCTCATAATTACAAAAGGAAGAATAATTTCTAAGATTAAATAACTTTACTTTTAAGTTATTAATTTAAATTATTCTCTTAGTGTTTTAATAGAATCCTTAATTCCCTAAATGAATAAAAAGTCATATTGAAAGCTGGGTGTCTTCAATGCTTTTATCATTTGGGGGAGGGGGTTCCTCCAGTCAAAGACAGTGATGTCGAAATAGTCTGACGCCTAAACGACTGAGCCGAATAGTTCAATTATTTTTCTGACGCCGAATCAGGCGCGTCAAATGGGCTACGCCGAACTTACCTAACCCAATAAACAGACATATACGTCACAACATGAGTACAAGCAGTGGTTACTTCGTGTATTGCATCTGCAATATATCGAGATCAAGTTAGCCTGTTGGAGCTCATAATTCTTCAGGATGGTTTTTAATCCAGTCTTTTGTTTCTCATAGACTGGTTTCAACCTCATGGGAGTCCAGTCAAACTTGATATTTAAGCTGCCGAAATGCGAAATCAGATCCTCGACTTCTCTTTCCGAATCGCGCACTGTTAAATTACATGCACGTCCACAATATACAGATTAAAAGTATTCAAACGTATACACTATTTACATTGTTCGGGCTGTTGTCCTCATCTTTGTTGCCATATTCATGCCGTATCGGCCTTTGTACTTGGTGACCTTCTTCAAATGATAAGAATTTCGAAGTGAACCCTTTATTTCGGTCACCGATGTAGATAGTTCTAGTTTCACGTGTCATGCCTCTTCCGGATGTCTCAGCATTAGTTATCTCTCTTTAACTTAACTCTCCACGTTTTCTGCTCACCTCTGCTGTAGCCAGGTATTGAATTCACAACTCTTTGGGTCAAGTCACTGGTTTCAACCCACGCTTTTATTGACTGCGCCGTGTGTCCTTGAGACCGAAACATCGTGAATATGGCCATAAAGATGAGGACAACAGTCTGAACAATGTAAATAGTTTTAATAATTACAATAACTCATCTCAGAAATATAAGCAGTTACGAAATAAATATTGCCAGACTTTCAAGTGAAAAGAACTAGAATATATTGAGAATCAATATGAAAAGTATATTTTTACGAAAAAAACTATTCCTCTATTAAATTAACAGAACTTCGAAAGGTCGGTATAATTTATAGATATCGCAAATACTCCAGGTAAACTACTAATTTTACTAAAAAAAAAATAAAGCTTGAATTCATTCTACAAACCAAAATAGATGATAAGTGAAAGAGTATATCTTATTTGCTTCTTCATCATACTTCTGTAGAAGCACAATTCTGTTGCTTTATGTTTCATTTCCATGAGGCGATGGTCCAGCATTCACTGCCATATATGTAGAATCTATATTGCGTAAAAGTGTAATACTATTTTGTGGGAAATTAAACGACTCCCTAAATTGAGTCGTGGCTTGATGAACAAAGATAAGAGAAATGAACAGTTTAAAAACATACTTTATATAAGAAATAGATTATGAGAATAGAGGATTGCTAAACACGTATTCTTTTAGCATTTAAAAGTCATGGCATCGGGAACGATATTCCAAAACAGTGTGTCTGTTTGAAATAGATGAAACACTTATCTGTGCTGTCTTATTTCGATAGTTGCCTGTCCTTTTATCATTCAGTTTTGTCCGTGGCCAGCATCACCTGTTTCTGGAGTAAGCTGAAAACACCTATGTCCCGTCCCTGGTCGTCTCGGCCTCTACCTTGGCGCCTAAATTCTATTCTGCGCCCAATTTTGGGTCAAAACTATTATTATTAAAAAAATAGGTCCAACTTGATATCAGCAGGAATTATCTACCTCAGGGAGATAGCCTATTTTTTTTTTTATAATTTGTTTGTAATGAAAGCTTTTCGGTTTTTAATAATTTGCTCAGATTTTGGAAAGCATCTCCGTATTTATTCCCAAATACTCCATATTGAACATTCACTGCCATATTGTAGGGCCGACATTACAAAACAGTTCTTTTTTTCTTGTATTTCTAATGGAATTTTCCTGTTTGTTTTGCTTTTGGAAAGCATTTTTCGCTACCCGAATCCGCCTTCATATTTCAATATCGCCTTTTCCGTCTTCTGTTCAAAAGCTGCCCAAATATATACGTTCTAAATTGACTAACGTGTGGTAGCCATTTCTTTCGTTGTTTAAGATTTTTCCATAGCATCATTTTTTTATTTTCTTTCTCTTTCCAGATATCCTTCTTCCGTTTCTTCAGCTGCATAAGATTTTATATGAAGTTCTTAATGAACATCTCCTCAATATTTTCTAAAATTATTGTGATCGAGTATTCCAAGTTATGTCATTCGCCGCAGTTTTAATGTTGACGCTGATTGCTATAAAACTCCGGCAAAATAATAGGGAATATGATGGTAAATGTGTTTAAAATAAATTGCCGGATATAATTTTTTTTGGTCATTTCTCCTGAGTGAATGATTTATCAAGCGTTGTTAATTAAAGCCCATGCCTGGTCTTTGTTATTGGTTATAAAAAATTTAGAAGTGAGTTCCATTATCACCAGATGCTCCATATTCTGAGCTTTATATCAAAGCAAACTTACCTTTACAAATAACGAGAACGGGATACTTTTTTTTTGTACATCGGATTTAAAAAAAAATATCTTAGATCCAATTCTTTAAAACCAACAAACTGAGGTATCTTCTATCACCACCAAAATCTGGACCCATAAAAAAAAAATGTTTGTTCTATTTTATGCAATTCCAAACCAAGTATTGATGGTTTCATGAGGAAAGATAAAAAGGAAGATGGTAGGAATATATAAATATATATGCTCTTTCGTTCTAATATATTTATCCAAATGATTCTTTAGATGATAAAATAAAATAAAAAACGAGGCAAACGGGTAAAACTAAAAACAAAAATAAATCTGGCAAGTGAAAAACGAAACGTTGCAAGTCCAACAAAACGTACTCTTCTCAGCAGCTTAATGATAAGTTTGTAGTGAATGAATTTTCTAGAAATAAGTGCGATTATCATTTAATAAATGGTTATAATATATGCGTGGCTGAGGATTGACCGATTCAAGAAGAGAAGAAAGAACATAAATTTGAGGCAGGTGGCTCTCATAATAACGTTGTGACAGTGATGATAGAGCCACTTATGCGCAAAAAATAGCATTTAAGATTGTTGGGCCAGGGGCTGGTATGGGCTTGTGGAAAAATGACAGCCTAAGAGAGTTTCAAAGTTGCCGCTATTGAGAGAATGGCTGATGTTTTCGCGTCATTATTTGGAGAGATTTTTATACAGCACTCACTTATTTATTTTTACAAATGTTGATTTCGACTATAGATCCGGAAGGGTGGATTTCCGTTTATATTTCATAAATTATAGTCAGGTTGCACACAACGGTTACAGATTTTTATTTTTATTTTTTTTATCTTAAGCATTTTTTTCTGTTCTCTCTCGTTTATATTGTTCATTATATTTTATATATTTTCTTACATATATGTTTTTTGTGATATTTAGAATTTTCCCTTGACTTTTTGTTTGGTGAAGGTCGAATTAATTTTCCCTTTTGTTGTTACTTTACTTATTTCAGCTTACGCATTTCTTTCTGTTACGTTTTTTCTTTTTCGTATTTTCATTGTTTCACATTTTATTTCTTGTATAATTCCTAAATTGTTTCACACATACTGATTTCTTATACATTAAGAAAAACCGATTGTATCTCAGCTACGCATATGCAAGCACATGTGCGAAGAGATAGGCAATGATAATTTAAACTTTCTATACCACATCGTAAACGAATCTACAAAGAGAAAACAGTATTGTTAATTTCCATCCCGAGGTCACTATGGGAGGAATGGTTTTGCTGCTACCAATGCTGCTATGAATGATATTAATGCTCAGTATAGCAATAATCTTTAAAAAAAAAAAAATCAACTGCAAAGTATGCCAAGATATAAGACTCAAGAAAAACCGTTCCTAAACAGAAACTTTGATCTGCTATCGGAATGAAAGTAGCCACGACCCCTACACTTTCTCTTAAAAATTCACAATATGCGAATGGTAAACACTTCAAGTGCCTCGGTGTGTGAATCAGTTATAACAAATTTAGTATTGGGGAAAGGAAGACAAACATAAAATAGCCTGCGTTTAAATCGTTTTGCCTAAATCCACAAATTGCTACTAGAAAAAAAAACATTAACCTCAGACTCAAATTATGTTGGTAAATATCCTGGTCAAATCGAGGCTTTTATATAGATATCATTTGTACCGCAGAAACCCTTTCATATATATATATATATATATATATATATATATATATATATATATATATATATATATATATATATACACGTATATATATATATATAAACTATTAGTTTTATATAACCGCTTTCTCTGATCAGTGGTTAAAAATAGTTTCGAGTGAATGAAAACTGTAAAGAAACGTTTTCCTTCGAACCCCGTGAACAGGCGCGCCAGCATCAAAAACCAAGTACTTTAGTAAAAATCGGAAATCACATCACATGAGGAGTTCCAAGAAGAGCGGTATTCAAAATGAATATCGCTTGAAAAATCGACAAGAAAATAAGGACATGACGAAAACGTTTATATTACACACAACTAATAAGGAAATATTAGAATGGAAGACTCCATTAACAATAGAAAGAGCCATAACAGATAGTGGACTGGAGACACCTGATTTATCACTCACGTACCCAACACTCCAAAAATGCGTTAGGAAAAAATTTTATAAATTTCAAAGAATGTAATACTGGCTGCTCGATCAATGAATGACGATTTTTTTCTTATAAAGAAAAACCTAATATTACATATACTACATACCTTACATACTACATATTACATATATTACATACCTTTAATTGTCTGTTTTTTATTGTTTATTTTGTTTTCGTTTTGTGCATGAGCCGCCATGATTTTTATTTAGTAGTAGTTTACTTCGATGGCACGGATAGCCGAGTTTGAATTCAAGTCGGGTTCGTTACATTCACTTAAGCTTAAATACACTTGAGAAAGGAATAAATCCATCTCCTCCTCCAGCTATGGGTTAAACAGTATGACTTTTATCTGGAAAAATCATTGTGATCCCACAAAATTTGTAATGAAAATAATAAAATAAATAAAAAAATATTACAATTCAAAATGAATTTTCCATAAACTGTAAAAATAAATCCTTGATGGCAAGCTGCTTAAATTTCGAATGTAAATCGTCTATTCACTTCAGACGCTGCACTTGTTAGAAAATATCTATAAATTCTGAAGGAGTCATAAAAATGACTTCAAATGCCAGTACAATTTCGCTCATCCTCTCTTCCCATTAACACTATGTTTCAAGCCAGAGATTAGCCCTCATAACACAAATGCCCATCTCAATTTAAATCCCAAAGATACGTTTGCTTGTGTAATTTACTTAAATGACAGACCAAAATGTATACCTAACATAGATAAACTAATTGAGTTTTTTTTTCTTCCAGGTTTTCAGATAAGACGTTAAGTCATCTTGACACGACTTTTTGTAAGAAAAACTGAAAATTTCCTTTGAGTTATTCAGCTAAATAGAGAGCAGGTTAAAATCGTTTTGTGTCAGCGCCACTGTCTTCTCAACTGAGCAATGGTAAGAGGAAAAAAATCATCCAGGCTTTCAGTAATGGTACAAACATTCAAAGCCTGACTTCCATCTTCAAATTCATTCAAGAGCCTTCAAGAGAACGGTGAATAAGTTTTAAAAATGGGAACAGTAGAGAGAAAAACTAGACCTGGAGGTCACAACAGGAAGAGGATAATCATATCAATTCTTAATATCTAAAAAGACACTAAACTAATTGACATTATTTTTCCAGGTTTTCAGGTCAGACATTTAGCCATCTTGTCACCATTTATCGCAAGATTCACTGAAAAACTGTCTGAGTTATTCAGCTAGAAAGAGAGAAGGTTAAAATCATTTTGTGTCAGCCTAAATGAGCAATTGTGAAAGGAAAAAATCCTTCAGGTCTTCAGTAATGGTAACAACATTTATACTATGGCTTCAATCTTCAAAGTCCATTCAAGAGTCTTCAAGAGAACAGTGAATAAGTTTAGAAAGAGGGAACCGTAGAGGGGAATACTGGATCAGGAGTATTTTTCCTCGAGTGACCATAGCTTTTGCAAAGGTTTTTGGCCAAACAACATTATCCACATCCGGCAATCACCATGTCACTGAGATCTCTTCACTTGCAAAGTGTCCCTCTTTAGAAAGAACAAAATTTGAAGACGCCGAGGACATTTAATAGAATGCAGCTGTTTGCTATCCCAAATCGGAGTTCCAGGAATGCTTCCATCAGTTAAAACGAAACTGGATAAAATGTGTAGCTTTAGTAGAGTACTACTTCGAAGGAGATTAAAAGTCGAATTGATAGGTGTTGTAGTTTTCTATTTATAGCACCAGCATCGATAACTTTCGATCAAACCTCGTATATATATTTTCTTAAAAATATTTTTTAATGGTGTATAAAAAAGGTAGGAAATAAAAGAATATTATGTTTTCTAAAACATAATTTCCGTTTCAACAAGTGCCAAAGACATTTGTTTGTTTTAGCGAATGTTGGATGGTTTCATCAAAGAGACTCGAGGCAACAGAGGTATGGTTCTACAGAAGGAAGCTAAGGATTACATGGGCCGAGCGTGTGAGCAACAATGATATTTTGGAGAGGACGCAAACAAATATGAGGCTTATACTTAAGTTCAAGAAGAGGCAGCTGAGGTTGCTGGAGACACGTAATGAGAAAGGAGGGCCTGGCGAATCTGATACTCACAGGTCGAACAGAGGGAAAGAGAGACAAAGGGAAGTAACTCATTACATACCTGGCGGGCTTATGCAAGTGGGTGGCAAAACCTGGCCTGGGAAAGTAGCAAAGGGATAAACATTATTGAGAGCTACAAGGGATAGGGAGAAGTGGAGAGCCACGATCGAGTACATCCTTAACGGACACGGCACATAAAAGAAATACTCTGTTATTTAAAAATGGATTGGGTTCCTCTTATAGCGTTTATTGTTGAGCGGTTACTTCTAAAATCCGTCTTTTAGTGTCGCCAAATTTTATCTTGAATGTGTTTTATTAGTTTGTTTATGCGTACTTTTGAGAAATTAAAATTATTATTCTATTCTAGAAACTAATGTGACAGAACTTAAACCAAAATTTTCAAGCACTGTTTATATATTAAACACTCGGTACATAACAATACTTACCTTTTTTTTCACCTACATCTTTCAGTAACCAATTTATTAAGCCATCTTCACCTGGTTTATTTCCGTCTTTTGCAATTCATGTTCTGCAAATATTCGATGCTTCTGAAACGTTATTAATAATTTTCGAACTGTAAAATCTTTGCATCTATTTTTTCTAAACATATTGTTTGTATGTCCTTCTGAGTTTATTTTCACATCTTTCCCAACAATCGCTAACTTTTCAGTTTCCATCTGTTATAGAAGACATAAGCTTGTTTTTTTTATCTACTATGAGGTGTCTACAAGTGGGTTCTTAATAATTAGGTTTTGTTTTGTTTTTTGTTGGCAATAAACGCAAGTGTTTTAATGAAAGTGGAGTCGAAAAATAACTAATATAGTCAAAAAGTACGAAATTAATAAACTGAGCGGTTTTTATAGACTAGGTAGCTTTAAGGTATGCTATGGGTAAAAGTGTTCGTTATCATAGATACTATCTACATATAAAAATGGACACTGAGTTGGACACTGAGATTCGATTATGTCTTCGTATCTGAATTCAATTTTTAAACCTTGAAGTTTGCGTTCACTGGCACCACTCGATTTTGTCCTCAGTGTCCAATTCTGTGGATACATATAATGTAAGACTCTTCGGTAAAACGAATCGAGTCCACTCGGTCCCTTTGTGTTTATCTAAAAATAAATCCGCTTAAAATGCAACTTCCCCAGCTGTACGCCAACGGCTTAGGGATAAAATGTCTGACTGACGCCAATTCAACCGGGTTTTGATCCTAGCTAGAGCCAACCGGACGTCTAGCCACACTGATGAGCTGTGATACAGCGAAACTGTCTGTGAATGGCAATATATGTTGCAGTTTTTTGTGTATATATATATCTACTAGTGAGCTAGCCCAAATGACTTGACTCACTTTATAGTCCACCAATAGAAGGTTAACCAATCAGAAGACGTAGAATATTCAATCCGTCGTGTATAAAGGTGGCTATTTTGTTTATCCGAATGTCCAGTACCAGCTTGTCAGGCGATGAGGAACAGAAGGAAGAACTACTCTGCTACTTTACCGGGATATCCACTGCTAACCTGAACAACGCTTCCCTACTGTCTTCGAAATATTCACTGCTAACCTCTGGATTCTATACTCAAAGACGACCGTCATAATGAACAACAATATATATGCCCCTGAAATATTTATTTCGGTTGAGCTCTCTGGGGAAGGAAATGTGAGTTTGTAAGCAGTGACTATTACGGCTGATAATGCAAGACTCTTCAGTAAAACGAATCGAGTCCTCTCTATCTAAAAATAAATACGCTTAAAATTCACTTTCTTCCCTGACTTGTGCCAACGGCTTAGAGATAAAATCTCCGACTGACTGACGCCAGTTCAGCCGAGTTTTGATCCTAGCTAGAGGTAACCAGACGTCTACCTACACTGATGAGCTGTGATACAGCAAATAATGACAGTATATATATATGGATGACAATATATATATATATATATATATATATATATATATATTGTCATCCACAGACATACATAAATATAGCACACCTTAAAACTCTATTTCTTCATATATATAATGCAAAATGGGGGTACAGACTGTTGGGTTAGGGAAAATCGGATGAGCTACACCACAGAATTTGTGAAGAGCGGCGCTATATCGAGTCTGTTATGCGTGAGTAGAAGCATTTTCCCACACTTTCAGCATAATTTTAGTTCTACGTATTATGGATGAAGGCGTATTATATATGGGAAATTACGTTAGTTATTGTGTTGACTTTAAGACTGTGTAAACTAACGGGAATCGTAGTAACAAATGGAAAATCTAATGTTGCGCTTCTGAAAATAGTTTTATATAATTAGGAAGCTATAATGAGTGACAATGAAGAGGCTCCTCGATGTGAAGTTCAGAGGCCGTAATGAAACCAGTAGAGAGTAAGACGTGACTGCAGGAAGTTTTTATAACGTCGGAGAACAATTGCAATACACATGTATGTATAAGGACTACTTATGCGGCAAATTTTCTCGAGCCACAAAACAGAATAACTCAATAATACGTGGTAACTAGTATATCGAATATTTATTTTCCTATAGCCCGGCGGGAAAGAGAATCGGATGCACACTTCAACAGATAGAAACATGTAGACACACAGGCGCGCACAGACACACACAGGCGCACAGACACACACATATATATATATATATATATATATATATATATAGAGAGAGAGAGAGAGAGAGAGAGAGAGAGTGAGAGAGGTGTGTTTGCGTGTGTGTGTGTGTATGCGTGTGTGTGTGTAAAGGTAAACATATGTGATATATGTAAATAGTGTGTGTATATATATATATATTTATACATATATACTAACTAATATATATAACTATATATTTATATATATATATATATATATATACTAACTATATATATATATATATATATATATATATATATATATATATATATATATGTATGTATGTATATACTATTTACATTGTTCGGACTGCTGTTCTCATGTTTGTTGCCATATTCACGACGTTTCGGCCGTTGTACGCTCCTTAAATTATTTTAATATATAGGGGCCAACGTAAAGAGCACATCATTAGTGATTGAGTTTAAACTGTAGTGTTAAGGACTCTCCATGTTGACTTCCACGACATATAGGTTTTTATTCTGTCTGGTTTTTAATTTAAGGGGTTATTTCCCACTTATCTCTGTTGTAATATATTTGTTATAGTAGAAAGCTACCGGCATAAAGATTTTTGTTTATTGTGCTGAAAAGCCCTTAGCCCAACCAAAAAAGGAAACCTTCCTCCAAAAATATCTGATGCTTGGTTATTTTAAGTATTTCTTTCTAATTCTCGTGTCTGTTTAAAGAAGCTCCTTAAGTCATCTTTTATGTGTTGTCTATGAGTGTCGGGTGGCCTTATGGTTTATGTTGAAACTTGACTAATGCATGGAATAATAATGCAACACTAAATGTACTTAGGACAAAATGTATTGAAACAAGAAAGTGTACACAATATTTACATATAGTCTTTTGTATATTCCTGGTAAGACCGTTCCTGGAGAATGTGTTGACTGAGTCGCAGTCGGGCAGAGTCTCTGGTTGAATCTCTTGATTCTTCCCTCTCTTCCCGGTACCAACCATATTTATATGGTCGGCACTCCCCTATGCAAATTAGGTGGATCGGATCCCTTTACTTGCATTATTTTTACTTGCATTATTTACATTATTCGGACTGTTATCCTCATCTTCATTACCCTATTCACAACATTTCGGCGGTTGTACGCTCCGGTCTTCTTCAAGTGATTGGAATTTTCGAACCGAACTCTTTATTTCGTCAACTGTGGTTAGATTGTACTAGTTTCCCGTGCCATGCCTCTTCCGGATGTCTCAGACCCAAAGAGTTCAATACCAAGTCCCAGCAGTGGTGAACCAAAATCATGGAGGGTTGAGTTAAAGGGAAATAACTGAGACATCCGAAAGAGGCATGGCACGTGGAACTAAAACAATCCCCCCCACCACCACCACTATCACCATTCGGTGGATGAAATAAAGATTTCGATTCGAAATTCCAATCATATAAAGAAGGCTGGAGCGTACAACGGCCGAAACATTGTGTATATAACAATGAAGATGAGGATAACAGTCCAAATAATGTAAATAATGAAAGTAAACATAATACCTCATCTATAGAGATATAGACAGTTGTTTATTTTTATTATTTATTCTTTACAATCGATTATCTTGTATTATTTCACACTTAAGTGTTTTAACAGTAACAATAATAACAGTTGATGGCGATCCGTTTATTTCGACGTAAATTACGCGGTTAATTCCATTTGTTGCGTCTCACAGGCTCTAACCAGTAGAGAGTACAACCGTGTGACGCCAACTACAACCAATTTCGTAGAGCTGTAGGCTAAATCGACACATGCGACTGAATTATTAACAGTATATCCAGAACGATGATGGCATAGCATCAGTTAGCAGTAGGCTTCCTTGACTGAAGTCAACAGCTATTGACCAAGGTGAGCATTCAAATCGGCTTTGGCTTAACCTAGAGATGGATAGACTCCGTTAGGTTGAGTTGTTCAAGATACGCCACGCATGAATGAATACATTTCCAACGTTCAACTCTGATATTGATACACAACCGAGGCGTATGTAGTGAGCTAGTCAGGTGATTAGTTGCGCAGCAATCCTGCAACATAGCCGATGATGATATTGAAGATGATGCAATTATTGATAAAATAATTAATGTATTTCATACAAGAGTTAGATATTTCGTTATGGAAAACCATAAAGCGTATAAATTTTGTTCATCTTTTCGGTCTTTGATGCTGAAGAGTGCAAACGTATTTCCGTTCTTGGCAAAACAAACAAATGAAAGAAATGATGAGTCTGATGTGACAGCTGGGATTTAGCAGGATAAAATAAAGGTGCCGTCGTGAGGAAACAAACTGGGTGGAAATTGCTTGATCCAGCGAGACAAGTGCGATTTGGCTGTCGATCCGGCTCTGAGTGTAAGCTGAGATTCTCAAATCCTGCGATTATGGCGACAGGGAACAGTCAGGAGTCAGTCCACTTTTAATGTCGTCCTTCCTTTCATACATTCTTATTTTCTTCTTTCTTCTCTCGTTTATTTTTCTATTTTTTTTTTAAACTTAATATATTTTCTCTTTCTTTCTCTCTCTTATTTTATTGCTTGCTTGTTTGCTTTCCATCATATCAAGTCTTTCTTTATTTTTGTATCATCCTTATTCGTATACTGTTCTCATTTTAAGTCCTTTTACCTATTTCTTTTTCATTTAACCTTTTTTGACTTTCTAGTTTTCTTAATCATGTTATATTTCATTCTTACTTTATTCAGCATGTTATCTTCCTTTCTTACTTTATTTAGCATGTTATATTTATTTCTTACTTTCTTTAGGATGTTATCTTTCTTACTATATTTGGCATGTGATCTTTCTTTCTTTCATTAGCATGTTATCTTCCTTTCTTATTTTATTTAGCATGCTATCTTTCTTTCTTACTTTCTTTAGCATGTTATCTTCCTTTCTTACTTTATTTAGCATGCTCTCTTACTTTCTTTAGCATGTTATCTTTCTTTCTTACTATATTTAGCATATTATCTTTCTTACTTTCATGAGCATGCTATCACCCTTTCTTACTTTATTTAGCATGTTATCTTCCATTTTTACTTTATTTAGCACGTTATCTTCCTTTCTTACTTTCCTTAGCATGTTATCTTTCTTACTTTCATTAGCATGTTATCTTCTTTTCTTACTTTATTTAGCATGCTGTTTTATCTTTCTTACTTTATTTAGCATGTTATCTTTCTTATTACTATATTTATCATGTTATCTTTCATACATTCATTAGCATGTTATCTGCCTTTCTTACTTTATTTAGCATGCTATCTTACTTTCTTACTTTCTTTAGCATGTTATCTTTCTTTCTTACTATATTTAGCATGTTATCTTTCTTACTTTCATGAGCATGCTATCACCCTTTCTTACTTTATTTAGCATGTTATCTTCCATTTTTACTTTATTTAGCATGTTATCTTCCTTTCTTACTTTCCTTAGCATGTTATCTTTCTTACTTTCATTAGCATGTTATCTTCCTTTCTTACTTTATTTAGCATGCTGTTTTTTATCTTTTCTTACTTTATTTAGCATGTTATCTTTCTTATTACTATATTTATCATGTTATCTTTCATACATTCATTAGCATGTTATCTGCCTTTCTTACTTTATTTAGCATGCTATCTTACTTTCTTACTTTCTTTAGCATGTTATCTTTCTTTCTTACTATATTTAGCATGTTATCTTTCTTACTTTCATGAGCATGCTATCACCCTTTCTTACTTTATTTAGCATGTTATCTTCCATTTTTACTTTATTTAGCATGTTATCTTCCTTTCTTACTTTCCTTAGCATGTTATCTTTCTTACTTTCATTAGCATGTTATCTTCCTTTCTTACTTTATTTAGCATGTTATCTTTCTTATTACCATATTTATCATGTTATCTTTCATACATTCATTAGCATGTTATCTGCCTTTCTTACTTTATTTAGCATGCTATCTTACTTTCTTACTTTCTTTAGCATGTTATCTTTCTTTCTTACTATATTTAGCATGTTATCTTTCTTACTTTCATGAGCATGCTATCTCCCTTTCTGACTTTATTTAGCATGTTATCTTCCATTTTTACTTTATTTAGCATGTTATCTTCCTTTCTTACTTTCCTTAGCATGTTATCTTTCTTACTTTCATTAGCATGTTATCTTCCTTTCTTACTTTATTTAGCATGCTGTTTTATCTTTCTTACTTTATTTAGCATGTTATCTTTCTTATTACTATATTTATCATGTTATTTTTCATACATTCATTAGCATGTTATCTTCCTTTCTTTATTTAGCATGTTGTTTTATCATTCTTACTTTATTAAGCACGTTATTTTCCTTTCTTACTTTATTTAGCATGTTATCTTTCTTTCTTACTATATTTAGCATGTTATCTTTCTTACTTTCATTAGCATGTTATCTGCCTTTCTTACTTTATTTAGTATGTTGTTTTATCTTCCTTACTTTATTTAGCATGTTATCTTCCTTTCTTACTTTATTTATCATGTTATTTTTCTTTCTTTCATATGTGATTTTACTTTCTTATGTGTCCTTTTGTTGCTGCATTAGTTTATTTAAATTATTTCAGAAATAACTTTTCATCTCTCTTCATCTTCATAGCATCCTTTACTCTTTGTTTCTATCGTTTTTTTTCTGTGTTTCTTATTTATTTCCTTTCTATATTATTTTTCTCTTTCCTAATCTTGTTCTATTCTTCTCTTTCTTTCATCTGCTTGCCTTTTAAAATCTTGTCTTTGTATGTCCTTCTATTCGTTTTATATTTCTTCCGTTCATTCATTATGTAAATTTTCTTGGCTATTAGTTTTTCTGTTCTTCAGTAGTATATGAAGGGTAGAACAATAATTGTTTATAAATTACACCTTCTTTATAGATATACCAGTTTATATCTGTTAAAACACCTTCTGATCCAGTAAAACATTTTATGTCTTTCTGAAGCAGAAAATCTTCATTCTTTGCATTAAATCACCCATACTGAAAATAGAAATACATTTATTTTTTTAAAATATTACTAGCTTAATTTTCTGCATATTGATTAACAATGCTTTTTTTATATTGATTACTAGAAATTGTTTTTGGTGCAGAGAAGTAGAACCAACAAAATGTTTCAGAAAAACATATTTCCTTTTCATTGTATGCGACTAATATTATCTCCCTTCATTTTAATATTACCTTTCGTATCTGACATTATATTTCGTTTTCTCTTGCAAACATTCATGTATTTTTTTGGGGGGTGGGGGCTTTTTTTTAATCATCTCGCCCCAAGCAAAGCAATAAAGCCACTAGGACGCAAGTGGGGTACGAAGTGTTAGAAATTATGAGAAAACTAAAACAGTATTAGACAGAAATAACAATAAAAGAGCAAAAATTACAAAGACAGAAAATAACGCTTGACACAGCATTTAAATCTTTGAAGGTCAAAGCTGCCTGAGAAGCAAAAGGCCGGAAGTGAGTTCCTCAAGCGAGAAGTGCGATAGAAGACACTATAAGCATAGAACCTACGGTTACAGTAAGTCATTTCAACTGTAAAATGATGAGACATTTCTAGTACTGAACTTAAATTCATAAAGTCTAGATGCCATAGAGGAAAGTTCATCAGAACAATTACCATGCGAGTATTTATAGGAAAGGCACAGAAAATCTACTTTACGGCGGTAGGAAAGTGATTGAAGCCGAGATGTTACGTGAGGACTAATAACATTGCAGCTTCTTCTTTGGATGTTACCAAGAATCTCTAAATATATAGCAGGAACACCAAGTTTTATTGGGCAGCAATATTTAAAGCAAGGTCGAATAGTAGCCTTATATGTCAGAGAGATTCAAGTGAGAAAAAATTGTCTACACGACCCATTGAACCAACTTTGTTAGCAGTAGACCTAGCCATTAATTTAACATAATCTTTTCACTTAATTTCAGCAGAAAATGTTAGTCCGATAAAATGCAATGAGCCAGTTTAGTCTCTATGTGTTTTTCTCTTTTCCCAATTTGGATTATCGTTTACTTTCTAACTTTTTCATTCTACATATTTTTAACTCATTCGTTCGGTAATTTCTTTTTTTATTATTTCTTACCTTCAAATCTTACCTATCTACCGAAGAATTTATCAGGATTTCTACCTTTATTTAGTGCTATTTTTTTTAATTTCTTATTTTACGTACTTTTCTCTCTTCCGTGACCACTTGCTTGCTTCCGTTCCTTCTTTCAATCATTCATTGCTACATCTTTATTCATTTTTTATGTCTATTGAAATAATTACACGGTTTCATTATATTTTATATGATTAGTTCACTTTTCATTCTGTCTCGCGTTTTCTTTCTTTCATTCAATCGCTCAATCTTTTGAATTCTTCTTTTCATGATTTCTAGTTTCTTCTTCCCCTGTTTCTTGTTGATATTTATTCCTTTTTTTTTTTTAATTTTTTTTTTTTCCTTGCAGTTCTCTCCTTCATTCATTCGTCCTTTTATTGTCCAAGCTGCGTCTATGGAAAACTCATGCACGTCATAAATCATGTTTTCTAGCTGCTTATTTCATGTCAAGTTGAGTGGCCACCGCCGAGGGAGGCCAGTTTGAGTGTGGACCGTTGTTATGTCCTCACTTGCTGTATCTGTATCTGTTTGTCGCGTTACCGTAAAGAATGAAGTTTTTGCATGTTATTCACCGCGGCATTTATTCTATCTCACTCTTTCTTTTTCTTTTTTTTTTTTTTCTTCAGTAATATTTTCATTTGCATTCATTCTTTCTTTTCAGCATCAGACACATTCTCGCTCTCTCGCGCATGTGCAGATGACCGTGAGCATCCCACCCTGGAATAGACGAGTTATCCGGCGTTGTCTGGGGTAGATCTCAAGTAATTCTAATTTTAATATTTTGAATAAAAACACAAATTTAAGAAAATTTATAGAAAGCTCATTTATCTATAGACTATTAAAATTCCAAGTGTATCTAGTTTATACAAGTATGGAAAATAGTTAAAAAAAAATTATCTGACATTTTTATTATTTCAGAGACAAATTGCTAATATAAGCAAAAACTAAATAAATAAACGTCAAATTTAAGTATCAGCAACGTCTATATTTTTTTCTTAATATTCTGTTTCTAGAGATCAGTAAAGAAACGACAAAGGCAATAACAAAATATTCTGTAAAACGTAACAGTTACTCTCCTAGGATGAATAAAAGCAAAAAGCTACTCCAATACTATAAGCTTAAGTGATGTGTGGGTCGTGTAACTGATATCGGCGCGGAAAGCGTATTAATCAAACCGAGTTCAAATATCAGTGTGTTGCTTTCATTTTCCCATCTGAATTTGTGTCTTTGTCTATGGGTTAAACAGCTCTGTTAAATGGACTCTACAGACAGAAGTGACAACCAATCAAAGAAGAAAACAATTTCGGGCAATGAAATTCTATTTTTCCAATGAAGGCATGCGGATTCAGAGATAAATGATTCTATGTAGACTCATCATGGCTTTCCATAGAATCATTTATCTGTGAATCTGCATTCTTACATTCTGAAGAGAGATGGCATTCTAAAATTTAGAATATCTTCGAAAGTTTTCAGTTAAGTCGTCTTTTTCGTTTTTCTCGGAAGTAAAAATCAATAATAACTGTTTTTCAAAAAAGCTCTTACCGAATTCAAGTTTTTCTTTAAATAACGGCATTTGTAGTTTTTATTTCGAAATTATTAAATCATCTTTTCTTCATTTTCAATTCAAACGGTTTATATTTGTCTATATCTCTGAGATGAGGTATTATGATTACGCACATTATTTACATTATTCGGACAGTTATCCTTATCTTCATTTTGTTCACCGGAGTAAATCATTCTACTTCCACGTGCCATGCTTTCTCTGGATGTCTCTGTTATTTCTCTTTAACTCAACTCTCTTTAACTCAAAGTTTTTGGTTCACCACTGTTGTCGCCTGGTATTGGACTCACAAGCCTTTGTGTCTAATTATTGGATTTAACCAACGTTAGATCTATCCACTAGGCCATGTGCTCAATTTAATGTCCTTTCTTTGAACACACGGTAAGTTTTCGACACACTGGAGTGACAGGGTGTAATCGATTTCTATTTTTTTCTCCTCAGATTAGGTCATTTGCAGTGGTGTGCAGCAATATGAATCTATTTTCGGAGGGTGTGATGAAATTTGTTTGATCTTGAAAAATACTGCGTCATCCGTGAGTGCATCAGATTTTTATCACGCCCTGACACTATTGTCTCGACTGTTGATTAGTTGTCCTGCGGCCATTGTCTGCGATGGCCATTACCCCAAAAAAGCGTACGAAAATTTGTAACGCTGCAAGAAGACACTAGCAAGCTTTACCAGTGAGCAAGTCACAGTACTAAAGTATCCGGAAACTCTCCTGATGTAAATCTAATCGAGAATCTATGGCCAATCTCCAAGGGACGACTTCGTGGAATGGATATACGAAGTACTAATATGTGCACTGGGTCAGGTTTCACAGGAACAATACAAAAAATAAAGGAAATAATAAAGGAATTATTCGTTTTGTTTCAACTAATTTGCAAAAGGGTGTAAAAATTTACCAACTTTCAAACTGCACTTCATTATCCGTTCAAGAAATTTCAACACTTTCATTCTGAATATAAGTGTTACATATTTAGTTCACATTCTCCTTGCAACTTCAATCTCATATTCAGTACAGTTTCTTCAGTATTGTTCTGTAAAACCATATCTGTCGTTTCGAGTCACTTCATAGTTATGAACGCCCTTAGTGTGACCATAAACTGCATTCAACAGTAACGCCATTTTTTAAAATTTCACTTTTGTTTGAAGACTGCAAAACATTACTTGAATTTGCACACACGATCTTCAGAATTTCACACCTCGAAAATATACATAATTCCGCTTCTAACCACTTCTATACAATGAGTGTATATTGTTGTTCCGTTTATGCATCGGGTGTAATCACTGAAATCGCTATTAGTTATTTTGTTATATGGTACATTAAATTCTTTATCGGCAGATTGAATTTATTCACGTTTAGTTTGTTTAATATTACTATTATGGATACTGATGAACTTCTATATTTCACTGCTGCGATTCCTTTAATGATTTCAATAACTTTAGGTCAGTCATGTGGCAAGCGTGATACATGCTTAGGCGATCATGTATCTTTCGATACAATACTGACGAGGCAGATTTTCACCACAGTATGTTGTCATTTCTTTCTGCGGTAAAGCAGATGCCATCCAAGGCTATAGAAATCGGTCTGTCATGCTATTTACCCATAGCTAGGGGAGGAGAATAAGAGAATTCCTGCCTTTCCCAAGGGTATTAGCACGTAAGTGAATGAAATAGATTCGACTGGAACTCGGATCTACGGTTCCTCAATCCGAGCCGCTATCCATTACTCAACAACTCCTTAAATCTTGTAAAATTTTAATCTCAGATTTTTGTCTTCGACTTGCTTCCAGGCTTTAATTGTAGGTATTCCTTGTGTTTCCATGACAAGAATCTTCTCTGTATTTGGTTCCACTTTGTAGCACCTTTCGATTTTAGCTATTATGATTGCTTCCCCTTTTAAGATATCGTGTTTGTTACTGAAGTGCATGCTTTCTTACCAGTTATTTATTTATTTATTTTTTATTATTATACTTTCCCCATTAAGCTATTGCTCTTTCGATTGTTGGGCCTATTTCTGAAGATTTACATTAATCTCATATTTTGTAATTTTCTTTGGCGTTAACTAGTTCCTTTTAATTTGGACCAGAATTCCCAACGTCATTCATTTCATTCATTTTGTCTTTCTTTCCTGAGGATTATTTCTTTTACTATTGTCTAGTGCTACTCTTAAAATATTCCACGTTTGTTCACAACAATGACTACTTATTTTCGCTCATAAATAGAATCTCTGTGGTTTTTGTCCTGTTGCAGTTGATGCATTGATTTGGACTTCATTTATAATCGTTTTACGCTTACTTTCCATATAACAAGTACGAGAGCACACACGCAGTCAGTTCGTATAAATTTTCGAATGCAAAACGGCATTTTTAAATATTTTTTTTTCACATTTAATAAATCTATACATTTTTTTTTAATATCGAGTGGCAAGCTATTGCGTTTTACTCTTCAAAGCAAATTAGGTTATATAAATCCAGTAGAAATGAACACGGATATAGGAGTGTACATATATATGTATTATCGCGTCATTAGCCAACATATTCCATCAACACATTACCGATGGGTCCTCTCGTGAGACTAGAGTCTAATTCTAGAGCCGCAAGCCGTATTAAAGAGGCTGCATTGATAAAGTAGGTCCTGAGTTTTAATGTTGGTCTTCCGCTTGTCACGTTTCTCAATGAGGAGACCGGTACGCCTGTTCTCAAAGACATAGATGTATTCTTTGCAAATCCCCTTGCAGGTTGCACGGGTTTGGGTAGGGGTATATTAGGATTTAATACACATTTATGCTCCCTCATAAATAAACAAGCATCTGACATTTTTTATGAATGACCTAGATCAAAGGTATCGGGATTTTACTATTAAGACCTTGAATAAGTTCTCACTGATTTTTCATAAAAAGTAATGTTTTATTTATAAAAAATTACAAAAACATGTCACTGAAAGTATTGTCCAATGCTAGCCATTAATTCTTCCAATGTTTCTGGTAGCATCCGAATTCCACGTCAGAAAACGACACATCTTTGAGGCTAACCAAGAGTTTACCCATTTTTTTGGATCTTCATATGAACGAAAGTGCTGCTCAGACAGGTTATATGCCATCTGTCGGAACAAGTGATAATTGGACGGAACAATGCATTGCGAATACGGCGGGTGGGAAGGGCATTCCATTTAAGTGATTCCAAGTAGGTTTCCATCTGTTTTGCAACATGTGGCCTAGCGTTGTCATGTTGCAAAATCACTTAGTTGTGTCTCTGCTCGTTTTTCTTCAATGGTCGGCTCAAACGCATGAATTGTAGTCGATAGCGAATCCCCATGATAGTTTCGATCGGTTTGAACAGCTTATAATAAGCTACACCCAGCTGATCCTACCAAATGCAGAGCAGAAGCTTCGAACGATGTTGATGTATGGCCAGGCTTCACCCACAATTTTTTTCGCTTAGGGTTATCGTAGTGTATCCACTTTTCATCGCCGGTCACGGTACGGTACAAAAAATCCTTCCTTTTCTATCTTTGAAGCAGCTGTTCATACGTGACAAGACGCCGTTCGACGTCTCTCGTACCACACCCATTGTCCTTGCTTTTGAATTATTCTTAATGCTTTCAAATGTTTCGAAACTGTTATGTGATCAACTCGTAGGTATTCACCAAGTTCAGCATGCGCCTGACATGAATGTTCATGAAGTATTGCCTCCAGTTCTTCATCTTCAATCTTTTTCGGTGCGCCAGAGTGTACTTTATCTTCAACATCAAACTCAATATTTTTTAACAGTCTAATCCAATCTCAGCATTTTGTTTTCAACAGATCAGGGTTGCCGTAAGTTTCAACAAGAATTCTGTGTGATTAAGCTGCAGATTTCTTTTCAATAAAATAATGCAGTTAAATTCCCCGCAAATACACTTTGATTGGCACGAAATCCGTCATGTTTAACGCTATTTCTAAACAAAGGTGTTCACACTTCAACGAAATGACTTACACTGAATTTCAAGCTTTCTAATATTACTTCCTTATAGATGCATTACCATCTGAAACGAGACGCACGGTTCTGGGAACGCCATCTGTTAGAAAACAGCTTGAACTCATTCAAGATCCTAATAATTCTGCCAGAAAACGATGATAAATGAATATTATTACATATTAACTATTATTGCATGGAAAGACAAAAAAAATGGACATATAGAAGTCCAAAAATAAGTATATTAAAAATCAATATTTGGTGCAGCTGCTTCTATTTTAATTTGATGTCTGCAAAATATTGCTTGAATTTGAATATATATATATATATATATATATATATATATATATATATATATATATATATATATATAATTATTTATTTAAAATATGATTCCAATTCGTGACATAAGAGGTCCCATGTTTCAAAACAAGAGCCGAAAACTTCAATATAATTATTTAAATTAAATTGAGTGAAAGTAAGCTCCGTTCCATCTTCAAGCGAAATTTTTTTGGGAAGATGGAACAGAGGTTACTGTAGCCGAATTTAATTCAAATAATTATATTGAAGTTTCGGTTCTTGTTTTGAAACATGAGACCTCTTATGTCGCGAATTGGAATCATATTTTTAAATAAATAATTATATTTATGCTCTACTTTTGTATCGAGCACTATTTTTTTAAAATAATAACTAAAATACTAAGGGACTTTGGATTATTTGCCTAACCAGTTCCTTCCTATTTTCTGTATATTTTCACTCACTAACACACACACACACACACACACACACACACACACATATATATATATATATATATATATATATATATATATATATATATATATATAATTCCGTTTCTATCTTGCCGTGTTTATTCATATAATTTCCGTTTAAATATTGGATATAAATTTGTTGGGAACGCATCGCGTGGATACGGAAAATCAAATGAATTGAGCAAAGAGACAAAAACCCAAGCAAAGAGGCGCAAGACAAGCGTGCCTCTTTACACAAGATTGATTTAACCACTACAACAAGTCTATCATCAGAGAAAAAGAATTCTTACCAGCACTTATTAATCGTGATATAGAAATAAAGTGTCGCTATCGACACTTGAGATTGAACATAGATCGCCAGTGTGCAAATACAGGCAATCCCATTATTGAATTGAGTGAATCACGTGACCATGGTTGAAACACATAAATAGGTAATAGCGTGACGTCTAAACGATCGCCATTTCTATTCTATCCTCTACAGATCACCATTTTTGCTCTATCCTCTCTTACTATACGGACCGCTATTCTCTACTCTATTCATAATACTATTTCTCTATTCGGATCACTATACGGATTACTGTTCGAGCGAGTATTATCGAGCAAGTGCTATTAGTGCGAGATTAGTCTGACACCAGCATTGTTCAACGGTGTACTATACTTGTCTCTGCGATTACAAAGTCTCTACTAAAACGAGCATTACGAAAGTGGCAACGCGTATTCGCTGACATCACAAAAGTGGTGGCGAGTGTTCCTTGATAAGTGGTGACAAGTTTCCGCAAGGATTTCTTGAGGTTACACGAGGTTTCGTTGAGCAGAGTACGGAAAATGGAAAAACTAAAAGCTATCATGATTCAAATGTTGGCGCTACAAAAGCAACAACAAGAACAACAGTTGCAGCAACAAAAAATACAACAGCAACAATTGCAGCAACAAAAACAACATGAACAGCAATTACAATTATAACTACACCAACAGAAGTTTTTTGAATTGTTTATCAAAACTATGGAAGAACAGATTTATTCACACCAGATACCGTTGCTAATTCAGTTACAATGAAGATGACGGGATAACTTTCCCAGCTTATTATAGAAGATACGAAGGAATCATCAAAAGGGATTGTTCGCAGGGGAATGATTAAAAGAAAGTTCGTTTATTATTAAGGAAATTATCCCCTGCGAAACATGAAAATATGTGAATTTTATTTTGTTGAAAAAACCAAGAGATAAACTTTGATGAATCTGTTCTAATGCTATCAAAAAATTTGGTGAACTCATTATTTAATACACGATAGCAATGTCTTAACTTAGTAAAGTCCGAAGATGATTTGTTATTTATGCAGGAGTCGTGAATGTTAAAAGTCCAAGTTAAATGAATTAGCTTCTAATTTTTTTAAATACCTGATATTCTTACAGGGTTTAACTTCTAATAAGGACGCGGAGATAAGTTCTAGGATACTTGCTAAATTAGAAACCGATTCAAAAATAACTCTCTAGAAATTTGAAGAAGAATGTCAACGTATTGTCAATTTGAAATTCGATCCCACAAGGACTGAAGAAAAAGTCAATTCACAAGTACATATTGCCCGACCATCTAGACGAAAAAAAACTACAAACGTTTTTCACTTCTAAACAGAACAGGAAAAAAGACAATAACCACTCCCTCAATACCTAATACTTGCCATGGTTGTGGAATTAAGCATGTCAAAAATGATTGTTTCTTCAAGAACAAAAAATGCTACGAATGTGGGGAATTAAGACACGAAAGTACGTGTTACAGATACAAAAAATGGAGAAAAAATAAAAACGCATGTAACATGATAAATACATGGGATAACGATAAGAAGCCTAAAAGGGAAATTAGCAAGATATCTCAAAAGAGGAAATTTGTTATTGTGCAAATTAATGAGGTAAAAATAAAATTTCATCTAGATACATGATCTGACATCACTATCATAAATGAACAGACACGGAGAAAAATGGGTCTTCTGATAAAGTTGCGTATGGAGTCTCAGAAGAGAAACTGAAATTTTTGTGTGAATTCAGTTGTAACGTTTCTTTTGTTGGAAAACCAAAAAGGTAGTGGTATTTTATTAAAGAATAATACTGATTAGTTTGGACCAGACCGGATTACATTGTTTGATCTTTTCGAACCTTAAAATTAACTCTTTTTGTAATAAGATAAATGTTGTTTCCCATAGTACTAATACGGCAACTGAAAAATGAAAGAATTAACTGAAAAAGACTTTTCCAGATGATTTCTCAGAAGGTCTAGGGAAAAACAAGAAGAATTATATCCCAAATTCAATAGAGGTATTTTTTTTTCTAAATTGGACCTGTCAGACGCTTACCTACAAGTACTAATGGACGAAGACTAATCAAAATTATTAACAATTAACACTCATAGAGGGTTATAGAAATTCAAATTACTAAATTGCTGCTATCATATATATATCATATATATATATATATATATATATATATATATATATATATATATATATATATATATATATATATATATATATATATATATATATATATATATATATATATATATATATATATGTATGTATATATATGTATGTATATATATGTATGTATATATATATGTATATATATATATATATATATATATATATATATATATATATATATATATATATATATATATATATATATATATATATATATATATATATATATATATATGTATATATATATATATATATATATATATGTATATATATGTATATATATATGTATATATATATATATATATATATATATATGTATATATATATATATATGTATATATATATATATATATATATATATATATATATATAACAACCTGGATGTGGACCCGGCTATAATGTGTGATTGCGGCAGAGGATTTAACTTTTTACGCGGTTTGCGTATCCATAAGGCCCGCTGGTGCAAACAGCGTAATTCTCCTTATGAATCTGGACTACACCCACAGCGTTCAGGATTCCATCGTTGAGCGACAGCACCCTGGAGAAATCTTAAGTAAACCAAGAATCCAGTGGCCCAAAGGTAACAGTAAGGCTGTTTGGACAAATCTTGACAAAGAGCTTTCTTTTATCCTTAATAACAATCTTAAGGGGCCGATAGGGCAACAGATCAGTTCCTTTTGTAGAATAATATACGACGTTTGCTTTGAATGGTTTGGACCAGTACTGGAAAAGAAAGATAAAAAAGAGGAAAAACGACCAAATCGACGACAAATCCAGAAAGGAAAGTTACAATCAGAACAAAGATTTCTAAAGCGCCGTTTTAAAGAAGCTCCAATTCATGAGTGGGCAGGCCTTCAGGATACTCATGAACCATATCAGAAGGAAGATTCTAGTGATATCCAGAGCTGAAAATCAAAGGAAGCGTCGGAAGAAAAAGCGGCAGTCTCGGAGATCTTTCTTGATAAATCCGAATGCCTTTGCTAAAAAACTCTTCGTGGAAGCAAAGAGCGGCAAGCTTGATATCCCACAGGAGGAGTTGGAGAATCACTTGAAGATGACGTATTCAGATAATATGCGAGATATACCAATCCCTTTTATGAAAGATTTACCAGGACCTCAAGATCCGGCAGTTATGTTTGATGATAGTGGGATAAAATTAAGTCAAGTCCGAGATCTTGTCCGAGAGGCACGCACTGGTAGTGCCCCTGGAATGAATGGGATATCATATAAACTATATAAAAACTGCCCATGCGTTCTTAGGAAACTTACTATCCTCCTTCAGCGGGTTTGGAAGCAGAATATTGTACCACAAGAATGGTGTTTGGCTGATGGGATTTGGATACCTAAAGAGATGGATTCAAAAGGCATTTCCAATTTTCGCTCCATATCCCTCCTTAATGTAGAAGGAAAAATATTTTTTTGGAGTCCTCGCTCGTCACATGACAGATTTTCTTATAGAAAATGATTACATGAACACATCTGTCCAGAAGGCTGGGATACCTGGCTTCCCTGGTTGTCTGGAGCATGCACAAATAATATGGAACTCTAAACTATCAGCCAAAAGAAATAAAACAGAACTCCATGTAGTATGGCTTGATCTTGCCAACGCATATGGGTCAGTCCCACATCAATTAATAGGAATGGCTCTTGACATTTTTAATTTCCCTGGCAAGATTAGGGAAATCATAATGAAGTATTTCGACTCAGCTTTCATGAAATTCACCGTTAAAAATTATACTACCAAGTGGCAACCACTTGAGATCGGTATCATGATGGGCTGTGTGATTTTCCCGCTTCTTTTCGTTTTGGCCATGGAACTGATTTTACGAGGCGCATCAACCACAGCCAAAGGAGTGATGACTGAAGAACATCTAGTCCTTCCTCCTTCTAGGGATTTTATGGATGATATCCCAATTCTCGTCTCTTCTAAAATTGCTGCCAATAACCTGTTAGAAAAGTATCACGATCTTTTCATATGGGCCAGAATGAAGGTAAAGTCCAAGGAAAATCGAAGCCTGTCATTAGTCAGAGGATCTGTTAAGGAGATTCATTTCAAAATTGGTTATGACACGATACCAACAGTTAAGGAAATGCCAGTAAAGAGCCTCGGACGGCTGTATACAATCCCACTGACTGATCGACATCGGGGTACGGAGGTTCATAAATCAGCTCTAAAGGGACTAATTTCGATCGATAGAACCTATCTGCCTGGCAAAATGAAGGCGTGGTGCTATCAACATGGTCTATTACCCCGCCTTTTGTGGCCTCTGCAAATGTATGAAATTGCATTATCTCGTATTGAGCGTATTGAGCAAGTGATCAATAAGTACTTGCGCAAGTGGCTTGGAGTTCCTCCTTGTTTTTTGAAAGTGGGGCTATATACCAACTCCGGACATCTGCAGCTCCCTATACATTCATTGGTGGAGGAATTCAAGGTTTGGAAGGTACGCCTTCATATGATGATGAGAGACTCAGCTGATGATTGCATACGGAAGGTGCATCCAGAGGTTAAATCTGGTACAAAGTGGTCAGCTGCAGAGGCCACACAAGAAGCAGAAACCAGCCTGCGAGTCAGAGATATCATGGGTGTGATTCAGAATAATCGGGCTGGATTGGGTAACACGACACACAAATACGTCTCCAAGGAGAAGGCAAAGGGAAAAAGGCGTATGGTAGTTGAAGAAATGAAAATGTTCGAAGAGGAGCATAGAATAGCTACTGCTATTACTCAAGTGAAACAGTGTAAGTGGACAACATGGAATGATACCGAACCCATTAAGCTTTCGTGGTATTCATTAATTGCGTTGGAACCATTGGCGATATCTTTACTTCTTCGATCTACATACGATCTTCTCCCAAATGAAACAAACCGGAAAATGTGGGGATACACAGATACAGATCTCTGTTTTTCGTGTCAAAAAGACCGAGGTACCTTGCGTCATGTGCTTTCTGCTTGTCCACATTCGCTCCATATGTACACATGGCGACACAACAAGGTATTAGAGGCGATAAGGGATCTAATAAGGACACAATGTGAGACAGCAAATCAACAGCTTGTGGCAACCAAGGAAACTAAGATTGAATTCCATAAAGAAGGGGAATGCTCTGCAAGGAAAAAACAAACAACCCCCAATATAAAGCTGCTGAGTGGTGCCAGTGATTGGAAGGTTTCAGTGGATCTAATGATATCCTTAAAATTTCCAATACACATCGCACAGACAGACAAGCGTCCCGACATTGTGTTGTGGTCCGACTCTAAAAAGGCTGTCTTCCTAATAGAACTAACAGTCCCTTGGGAAGAGAACAGGGTGGAGGCGCACGAACTAAGGAAAAACCGGTACGATTCACTGCGTGCCGAATATATGGAAAATGGTTGGACGTGTCACGTGATGCCTATTGAGATTGGGTGTCGTGGATTTCTGGGACATTCGGTCATTTATTTCCTTTCAAAAATAGGCATCACTGGCCGTTGGTTGAAAAGCGTTTCGCATCGCCTTCAAAAAACTGTTCAACACGCGTCAAGTTGGATTTGGTCGAGATCAAAACAAGCAAATAAAATGCGCGCAACACCACGACCTAACATGCGCAAGTGAGATATTTGTATGGTCGTCTATAACGACTTTTACGAGCGCGTCAATAACGGCAAACGCGTTCAAGAAACTTTCATTGCAGATACATTTTACTTTAAAGAAACAATGAGTTAGCTTATCTTCATACCCTGCCTGGTTGCAAACGCTGCTGGTGGCGCCAGGGGTGGCGGTCCCGCCATAGACACCGAAACCGTGAGATCACCCCTTGTCGGCGGCTGATGAAGACAGGATATCGCACGTGCTAACACACGTTGTATGTTAAAAAAAATATATATATATATGTATATATATATATATATATATATATATATATATATATATATATATATATATATATATATGTATATATATTTAATTTCAATAAAGGTAATTAATTTACAAATTCATGAATTATTCATACAAAAATATGTATGCATATATATATATATGTATGTATATATATATATATATATATATATATATATATATATATATATATATATATATATATATCTGTATATATATATATATGTATATATATATATGTATACATATATATGTATGTATATATATATATATGTATATATATATATGTATGTATATATATGTATGTATATATATATATATATATATATATATATATGTATGTATATATATATATATATGTATGTACATATATATATGTATGTATATATATATATGTATATATATATATATATATATATATATGTATATATATATATATATATGTATGTATATATATATATATATATATATATATATATATATATATATATATATATATATATATATATATATGTATAATATATATATATATATATATATATATATATATATATATATATATATATATATATATATATATATATATATATATACACGAATTAAGAGCACCCTTGAATTACCTAAAGAAGAAAGAATGTGAAATCAAATTGGACAGATAATTGTCAAAGTGTTTTGGTTTTTTAACATCGGATTTGTCACGAGCTCATTTTGATCCTAAATTAAAGATTTTGGTTGCATCAGATGCAAGTGATTCGCGTATTGGAGCAGTGATGGTACACGAATATATTGACGGAACAACCAAGCCAAAATCCCATGCTTTAAGATCATTGATTGCCGCTAAAAAAAGCTAAAGCCAAATAGAAAAAGAAGCACTGGCCATCATATTTGCTATGAAAAAATTTCACAAATTTATCCATGGCAGTAAATTTATACTACAGTCAGACTCTTCCATTATTGTTCATAGATGAATCAAACAAAGGGTGTTCCCACACATACAGTAAATAATAGAGAGCAGCGATCGGGACTATCCTATTGAACTATAATTATAAAATGGAGTTCCTACCAACCAAAAAAGCAAGTCATAAAGACTGATCGAACCAGACTAATACTAATATTCTATGAACCACTTGAAGACACAGTAATTCCAGCGATAAGGGCCGAAAATGAAATTAATAATGTATTATACAATACTGTAAGAGAACTGCCCATAACATTGGAGGAAATAAGAATTAAATCGGAAAAAACGACTTTATAATGGAAATGAAGAAGCAATTACGATTTAGAAGAAAAATATTACTGGAAATAATGCATTTTCATTAAGTAATGATGTTCTTAGTCACATAGTGATACCAGCATCGTTGCAAAAACATATGCTAGACGAATTTCACATAGGGCATCCAGGAATTTATAGAATAAGGTGTTATACTTATTGGCCAAAAATGGATCAAGATATCGAAAATTTAATGAAATCATGCAGAGATTGTTTTCTGGTAACAAAGTTACCACCTACCAAAATTCCACCATGGTCGAAAACCGATATGCCAAGGTCCAGAAAGTATAGATTTCGCAGGACCATTAAACGGAGAATACTCTCTAGTGGTAGTCGATAGTTACACTAAATGGCCAGAATTATTAAAATGTACAAGGCCGACTACAGGGGTAACGATATATTTCCAACATGAGATTTTTGCAAGGTTCGGTGTTCCTGACTCTATTGTTTCACTCAAGATCATACGGACAAGTGGAACGTTTTGTCGATACGTTTAAAAGGGCACTGAAAAAAAAGTCGGAGGGGGAGGAATTAGATGAAAAAATGATACAATTTTTGAATGTATACAGCATATCACCAACCAGAACACCGTGTCTGGAATGTCGCCTGCAGAGTTAATGTTCGCCAGGAATGTTAAGTACGTTTGTAAAAAATTATTACGAGAAAGTAAGGCGAGATCACGAAGAAATAATAATATAAGTAAATGCTTCCAACTTGGAGATAAGGTATTTTTCAAAATGGATCAAATTTGAAAGAATTCTGGGAAGATGGCGTTATATAAAAAAAAACAAAAAAAAAACAAATCGGCAAAATGACATGCATGGTACAGGGACAAAGGTGGGAACATAAGGGACACCTTAATTAGTTTAAACGTTTTGGTTTTAAAAGAGGTCCCGATAAAAATATTGTATGACAAGTTCGACGTATCCACGTCAGCAGAGATTAGTGAACCAAGGAGGTCTTTACCTCCTTGGTTCACTAATCAAGGAGGTCTTTACCTCCTTGGTTCACTAAAAGAAAAAGAACACCAAGAGAACATTTGATTATTGAACCGGAGCTGAAGAAGAAAAAGTCATCTCAAAGGGGAGGTGTTATACAGAAATAAAATATCACTACCGACACTTGAGTTCGTACATAGATCGCCAGTGAGCAAACACAGGCGATCCCATTATTGAATTAAGTGGATCACTCAACCATGGGTGAAACGTATAAGTAGGTAGTAGCGTGACGCCATTTCTATTCTATCCTCTATTACTATACGGATCACCATTTCTACTCTATCCTCTATTAATATACCGACCGCTATTCTTTACTCTATTCGCTATACTATTCCTCTATTCGGATCACTATACAGATTACTGTTTGAGCAAGTTTTATCCAGCAAGTACTATTAGTTGGCACAGTGGAGTAATGGATAGCGGCTCGCATTGAGGAATCGGTGAGCCGAGTTCGAATTCCAATCAAAATCCATTACATTCACTTACAAAGAAAAGGTATGAATCCTCTTCTCCCCCTATGGCTAAATAGCAGGGCAGATTCAGTTCTATAGCCTCAGGTGGCAACTGGTCTACCGCAGAAAGAAATGACAACCTACTCAGGGAAAAAAATCTGCCTCGTCATTCTTGATCACCTAAACGTTTATTCGGCTGACTAACTATTACTGCAAGTGCTATTCGAAGGCGTCTGACACCAGCATTGTTCAACGGCGTTCTATAGTTGTATCTGCGATTACAAAGTCTCTACTATAACGGGCATTACGATAAGTGATAATGAATATTCGTTGACATGAGATAAGTAGCAATGAGTGTTCGTTGACATCACAAAACTTTACAAGATCCGAATCTGAAAGACTGCTACTGCTGACACGGAATAAACCGTAAAAAGTTCGAGGAAAGGTAGTAGAAGAAAGTGCGAATTAAAAAAAAACTAGTTATTAATTGCAAGATGACGGAATGTATGATCGTTGGCAAGAGAGACAGGTTAATATACGCGATAACTACTGGAGGCGTCAATATTACCAAGAAGTGAAATTTAACAATTTGGAAATTATTTTATCAAAAACCAGAAAATCTGATGCAGAGATTGATATATTTAATTTGAATAGCGAATGATGACTTCGAAAAGCCAAATAAAGTATTGAAAATACAGAAACTTTCCAAGAGAAATGAAGAAAAGTTTGCTGAAATTCTGTCAACAATGTAAATGCTCCTCTATTGCAGTGAATTCGATATTTTCCTCAAGAAGAGGAAAGTCAAGACAAGCAAAGATGAATTCTGCTACGACTACCATGGACCGAACATGTGAGCAAAATAAAATTTAAAAAAAAATCAAACATTCCCTCCAGACTACTTCAGAATCACCTGAAACTCTTCTGGGCAGTCTTCTTGATTATGTTGGTGAATGCTACCATAATCTTTGCCTTCAGTTCATCTTTCGTGTTAAAAGAATTTTTGCTAGTCTCACGCTCAGTTGCATCCCACACAATAATCAATGGTGTTTCTGTCTGGGGAGTTAGATGGCAACATGTAAGTGGTGATGTAGTCGCAGAAATTGTGTGACAGCCATAACTGCTTACTCCTGCTCGTTTGGCATAGTGCAGAGTCCTGTTGCCACATAGAGACTTTCAGCAGCCACCCTCTTGACCAGGGAAGCACTATCTCCACAAGGCACTTGACATAGACCTCCGTATTAGAGTTAAAGCCCTCACCTACAAATTAGGGTAGCCATTTATTATCTGAACGATCAGAGTGAGTTTTTCGATTTGCCATACCTTCGTAATCACCATTAGACTCATCCATCTCTTTCGAATCCTCTGAACTGTCATCAGATTGACGCCCAAGCAATCTGAAATGTTCGTATTAGAGCTTCTGGTGCTTGTGCCGAGCAGTCCAGCGTAGCATTACCAAATTTCTGGCGGAGTGACTTCCGACACGGTGATCTTTTTCTCGCGGACGGTGCCCAACTGACCCTACTATACTGTGTAGTCGACGATATCAAAAACAAGAACATGCTAAGTTACAAATATAAAATTGTGACAGTTTACCCTGTATATCAGAAAGAGGGAGTTGAAATTTCTGAAATGCTGCAAGAAAGCGAGCGTGGAGAATTTGACTTACGCTGTGCATAATGGTGGTAAGAAGGACAGACGGAAATTGCGAGTGACCTACAAAACGAAGGAGACATAACAGTGCTTGGGGGGGGGTAGTAAAGGGTCACCCATTATTGAGAACTAAAAAGGAGAGGGAGTTCTGGAGAGTTGTCCTATCCTCACATTACTTCATCTCAGCAGAAAATATTGGTTCAGTGTCAACGTAGAACATCGCGTTTCAATGCAGGCCACATGCGTTCATTCAAGTTTTCGACGTAATCATCAGCAGTCATGATTCCATGTAATACAGCTCACCGTTGCCATCACAGCTCATAGAACCCCAGACCATGAGGTTTCCACTGGATTGATTAAATGTCGCACCCAAACATTTTTCATTGTACACATCACCATGACATATAACAAATTATAAAATTTCATTAGATCAAAATCTGGTAGATGTGTTTCTCATATGACCACAGGATGATTCTTTTCTAATGATATTCGCACTGTACGAGCTCAAGATCCACTCGAGGTAAAGGATTACAGATTAAGAGGTGGTTCATGCTGATATGTGATATGTGGAGAAGATAACGGTTAACCATACACTTTAACAGGTTAAGATTATAGTGATCGGGAAAGCATTCTCTTGGGAGTCGGGTGCACAAATCAGCAATTCGTTGGAAGAAGCTACTCGAGTGGAACTTATGTTTCAATAATGGAATACAAAAGGGTATTTGGCTGGTTTGCGACTATCTACGTAGTATAATAGGTCGTAAGCATGAAGGTTAGAACTTGTGGAACGAAGGAATATAGTCCATCTGAGCACTTTCCATGGAAATAGCGATAGAGAAGCGAGAAGCTTGCGAATTTTCGTCTGTGAGAAAGGGGTTGTAGGGTGGAAAATAATTTAGCACCCAGGCGGACACAGAGACGCTTTTGAATTCTATCGAGATTGGTAAGTGGAAAGTAGGCAGACCGTGTCCATATATGAAAGTAGTACGCCATTTTAGGTCTGATCTGGCTCTCGTAAAGAGAGAGGATTTCTCCAAACTTTGAATTTTCGTCTTTATTCTCTTGTGAGTACTTTTAAAGAATCCGTATATCGAATTCTGTAATGGTTTTCTACGCTGCGTTGTTCAAGGATCGTTTGATGCTTGTAATCTAAATATTCATAGCACACATTCTTTTTTGCTTTATTAGTAACATCCGCACTTGTTTTTTTTTTCTTCTTCTTCTTCTTCTTCTCCTCTGTTATAGACCATGTGGTCAGCTTGCATGCTTAATCTGGTCGCTTCGTTACACCTCTGAAATTGCAATTTTATTTCCAATTTTACACAATGTTGGCAACAGAATGTTTGCCTACTATCAGCCTAGCGAATATTTTAGCAACCGTTTCACTGTACAAACATGTAATGTATTCCTTAAAATAACTAATGTCTTTTTCCACGTGGAATCATTATTAAATAAATAACTATTCACTGGAAAATTTGTAAGAATTATTTTAACGTAGTCTGGTCTGTCTACATACAAATTTACTTAAATCCCCCACAAAAATGTTCGCTTGAAAATATATTAAGAAACGAAATATAATGATTTCCCAGGGATTTAATTATTTTTGAACTGCTATCTAGTCATATTATAAGTTTTGTGTTTTCAAAATACTAATAATTTGATAATAAATAATACAAATTAGTAATCAAGAATGTTCAGTTATGTTTTTGTATATTTTGTGGTTGCTTTTCGCTTAAATAGTAGAATTTAAATAACAATAAAAAAAAATTTGCTATTTGTCTATATTTCTGAAATGAGGTATTATTCACACTATATAAATTATTTGGACTAATATCCTCATCTTTGTCGCCATATTTATTACAACGTTTCGGCCGTTGTACGCTCCGGCCTTCTTCAGGTGATTGGAATGTCAAACTGAACCCCTATTTTCGCTCACTTTATTTTGTGTCCTTGAGTACATCTGTATGAATTTCTGGGTTTTATAAACCTAATGTCTTCAGCAACTATTTTTTTTTTTACCAGTGCTCATATTATTCATATTCCTCAAGGACACAAGGCACAGTGGATAAATGCGTTGGTTAGATCCAGTGACAGGACCCGTAGAGTGTGAGTTCAATACCCGGTTGAGGCAGTGGAGAACTTGGAGAGGGTAATTAACAGGAGATAAATGATAATTGACATCCATTAAACATGGCACGTGGAACTAGAACAGTCTACCCAAAGTGAGCGAAATAAAGGATTCAGTTCGACATTCCAAACACCTGAAGAAGGCCGGAGCGTACAACGGCCGAAACGTTGTAATAAATATGGCGACGAAGATGAGGACAATAGTCCAAATAATGTAAATAGTGTAAATTTGCTATTATCTAAGCATTCAAGAAATATTCCTTTTTTTCTAATTTAATTTTGTTTCATTCAATTAAACAATATATGGCTTTGTCTGTTTGTGTGTATATGAATTATAAGGAATATTTCTGAATATTTACCAAAGTTTTAAATTTATGAGTTTCTTGTATGGATTTGTAAAAAAATTCTCTTTTCTTTTTTCTTCTAACAAAAATCGGTTAACAACCATTTGGAGCAACAAAATTGACATCTAAATGCATCGACCCCTTCTTCATCTGACTTCAAGTATTATAATCAAACGGCGACATTTAACGACTTTAATTATGTCGTAATTGTTAAGAAAAGGAGACACTGGCAAATAAGTCCGTAAACTGGTGAGTTCGTAAACCTACCATTATCATTTGGAAATGTCGCAACCATTTTTCTTTATTATATTACAAGTGAAATGAAAATCAATTTTAAAAGAAAGAACCCGGGGACAGATTTTAGAAGAAATAGTCGGAAAAAAATGAAAGGGGGAACAATGAAAGAAAGTGGAAAGATGTGAAGGGTAAAGAAAAAAAGAAAATATAATTAATCGGTAAAGGGTTGTGGGTGTAGTGATAAATCTTATTTGCATAAGATTTGTCACAAGCAAAATCTACAATTTCTGCCAATCACGAAAGTTTGAACCTCTTGTTGCGATGTAATTTTATGAAATAACGGTCAGAATAACAAGATGAGGTGGAAAAATACATTTCAATCTGTCAGTCAGTTATATGCTATACATAGGCGATCATGTATCTTTCGATACATGACTGACGAGGCAAATTTTTTTACCGCAGTAGATTGCCCTTTCTTTCTGCGGTAGACCAGTTGCCATCCAAGGCTATAGAATCTAATCCTCCCTGCTATTTACCTATAGCTGGGGGTGGGGAGAAGAAGAGAACTCATAAGTGAATGTAACGGATTTGACTGGAATTCGAACACGGCTCTCCGATTCCTTAATCCGAGCCGCTATTCATTACAGCACTGTGCCTAAAAAAAGAAACGTACATGATTCAATAGAAAGAGTATGTTTGAACAAATGAATTTTAACGATTTTAAACACGACTTAACGATGAGGTGATTATATGTATTGAATAAATTTAATGGTTTCTTAAATATTAGAAACGGAAAAAAACAGAATTGATAATATGAGAAAGTGACAAAAAAATTAAATAATATATATGAAAGTAAATTTGTTAGGTTTGAGAAGAAAAAGTGCAGGTGTTTTGTGTGCGAGAGAGAGAGAGAGAGAGAGAGGAAGTAGAACTAAACATTCGTACATGCTTTGAATATTGCTGGCACATATGGTCCGGTACTACTGCTATATATTTAGAGGTTATTAATAAAATCCAAAGAAAAATCCGCAATGATATTGGTTCTGAGCTGGCATCTCGGCTTCAGTTCGTTTCCCACCGAAGTAATGTAGCGTCCATGTGTCTTTTCTATAAATACTTTCATGGCAATTGTTCTGATAAACTTTCCGCTATGGCACCTAGACTTTATGAATATAAATGCAATACTTGATTGGCAACAAGCTCCCAATTATTTAGAATTGAATTGGCTAGATTGAACCGCACGTTCTATGCTAACTTTTCCTTCTTCCGCATTCCTCGCTTGTAGAACTATTTTCGGATTCATGAATTCCAGCCAACATTGATTTTAACGCAGTCATTCGTTATCTGCTGTCATCTTGTGTCCTCTTTTATTGACTCCGCTTCTTAATAATGCTTCCATTTTTTCTTATTCTTTCACACTCAATAATTCCTTTGTCTTGGTGACTTTACTGCCTTGCTTATGGTGAAATTAATGTAATAAAATGAGAATGATTTGGTTGGTTGATTGGATTTTATGGCATATCAACCACTGTAGGTCATTTAATGCCACATTTAGTTTATATATATATATTAAATATATAGTACTAGTAAACGTAAAGCTGCCAACATTATTTTTTCAAAAACGTATAGCTGCCAACATTAATTTTTCAAAAACGTATAGCTGCCAACATTATTTTTGGACGTAGTTTATCGCCATACCCAGGACGTCGATATATGATGGGAAAAGCTGAGAGTTCGCTATTTGCCCATAGCTGGGACCCTAACAGGTGCTATCACCCCGGATCAGGGTGAATCTGGGAACAGCAGCAATTAAAAGCTGGTTCCACCCTTCCTCAAAACCTCCTGATCAGAAGCCTTGCTGTTGGATGTAGATTATAGTCTTACCAAGGACGAAAATGAGAATGAAAGGCAAAATAAAAATGAGCACATGGACAATTTGGAGTAAATGGAAAAGAATTTGCATGAATGAGAAGTAACATATTCTTGCGAAGAATTTACAAAAATAATAATAACATTAAAAAAAAACTCATACTGGACCGTCACGCTTCAAAGTTAAATGCTATGATTACGAGCAAAAAAATTTTTTTTTTTAAATCACACTAATTTTTAAATGGTGATCAATGTCGTTATCATAATTGTATAATTGTATTGCAGTTCCTTTTACCTTTTCGCAAAAGAAATCAATTTGGAAAAGAATGCAGAAAAGTAAAGTTTATTATTGCCATCATTTATATGAATATTAATTTTGGATGACACCTCACCATATTGATAAGATGGTCAAGCAGACACTTATTATTAGAATCTGCTCGAATTTACTATTTATAATATTATTATTACTCAGTTAAATGAAGAGAGCAATTGAAGAAAATATAAAGAAAAGAAAAAAAAAACAGTGTTTGTCAATGCTAAGCAATATTTTAACATAAAGTCTATCTTCTAGTTATATTTAAACATTTTTTCAAGTATACAAATATATAAATCTACAAAAAAGTTATAAGTTTTTGTACAAACTATTTATTACTGATTGAATAGATTAATTGTGTCACAAGGCCAAAAATGTAGGTAAATAGGTCAAGGCTGGTCAATATTATCTTTGACCTAGATTCAGATTTACAAAAATTTATATTCGTTACAATTTACTCATTCACCTTAAGAATCTATCCATCACCATTCGCTTCTACATACACCAAAATACCTCACACACAGGGCACTTACTAAAAAAAAAAATTCCCTCATGGTGCAATATTTTTTTTTAAATTATTTTGTTTTTCTTGTAATGGTTATGAAGGCATCAAAATGGGTGAAACGCCGCCAGTGTGAATGCATGCAGCTGAAACGTGTTTAATATGATGCTGATCTTGTTCATTTTGAAAATATCCGTTTGTTGATTAGTTACTAAAAGGAATTAATCAAACAGTTTAGTATAAATCTTATAGAACTCACCCGCAATTCTGTTCATTTTCCCTGTCCGGTATATATAATAATTTCCTTACGTAACATTCCTCACGTATCCTAAGGGCTGACAGATCGGTAGATTCAGAATATTTTTTCCGAACGTGCACCTTAAGATGTTTGTTGAAATTACAGTCATTTGTAAGAAAATATACTGCAAGTTCCGTTGATGTCACATGATTGTGTCTGACATCTGTGTCCATTGAATCTTTTATTTAATTTTTCTGTTGAGCAACCCACATGAATCAAGTGATGTTTGGTACTCTGGGCGGTGTATATTAAATGGTAATCAGTATAATTACTATCCTCTGTAGAAACCGTGATATTTCTCTTTGAATCTGGGATAAAATTCACTTGACTCATGTTGTTGGACAGGGTTTTCTTATTCTATAATTGTTTTCGGGAGTACAAAGATCTGAAATTCCAATGTTGTTTTTAGCATGGACGCTTCCATTTGTTAATTATTTTCTGATATATTTTATTTCTTTTGAAAGAAACTATAGTCGAGTTGGGAAAAAAATTTCTTTAAAACGCTGATAATTTTGCGCAATGAGTTCATAGCTGCCATGTAGTATTTTCGATATTCCATCAAAATGTCGGTGCCAGTTGATAACTAATAGGATTCTGTCAGGATTTTGTGTTTTTCTGGGATTTGTCCTGGTAAAAAACTATATTAATTTTCACTTTTTAGTTATTTCATTCGCAGTTTGTTTCAGTCACGATTCTAGATAGCCGCGCATAATTCGCTTTATGCGTAAAAACTTGTACTTCGGGTTTGATTTTATCGTGTGAGAAGGAATGGCGGTGTAGGTAAATGTCTGACGACGTAGGTTTGCAAAATAATTCGGTCATTAGACGATTCCTTGACAATTTCACTCTCCTGTCTAAAAAAAAAAAAACTAGCTTTGGAGAAACCAAATGTAAATTTTATTAGTGATCGAAGATTATACTTTTGTGCAAAAGTAGCACAAAACTGTAGAAAGTTTAACAAATTTTCCTAGGTACCATCCTAGATGAAGAAAATATCATCAATAAATCGCAGACAAAGTTCTGGTTTATGGCCGTGCTGCAATTTGATAGTTTTATGTAGTTTTTCTTCGAAATTTATCATACATTCGCAAAGTTAACGGCTATGAGGTCTTCATTCCACATCGTTTGATTTGGTGGAAAACTTTTAACAAACTTCATCGTGTTTACTTTCCAAGACAAAGCTTATAAATCTACAGAGAAAAATTGACAGAATGGTTTTGTTTTTACGTTTCTCAAAAGCTTTGTTGCATGTTTCAATTCCTTCATCGTGATCAATATTGCTTAAAATGAGACGAGACATCCATAGTGACGCGTTCATTACCAGTAGAATAGTTTGTTTTTTTTATTACAAGACAAGCAAGGTTTTTCTGTAACGTTTGTAGAAAGACTTGTAATTTTTGTAGATTTATATATTTATATATCCTTAAAAAACATCTGTTGACTGAAGAAGATATTCTCTTGAAATATCGTTTAAAATTGTCAAACACTCTTTTTTTCTTTTCTTTTGTTTATCTTTTCTTAAATCGCGCTCTTCTCTTGACTGTTGAAAAATATTGGTAGTGTTACGTCTATCATTTTATTTGTTATTATTATTATTATTATTATTATTATTATTATTATTATTATTATTTTATTTTATTTTCTTTGATTTCTGGCGTTTACACATTTCTTTGCGGGTCCTGCCCAGGGACCTAAGATAAGAAATGGCATCATAACACTTTACACTGAGAAAATTTTTTTTTTAAATTAAACAAAAATAAAAAAAAATAAAAAAATAAAAAATATAAATAAATAAAATATAAAAATAAAAAATAAAAATATTACATAGATAAAGACCTTCGTAAAGTGTGGGCTGTACTTGTCAGAACATTTTTTTTGTATCTCTTTGAGGCATGGACTTCCAGGAATCCCTTCAATCTGTCTGCTGGAATCTTTTCCAACCAGTCCTAGGGCTCCAACTACAACAGGGGTTGTTGATGTTCCCATATGCCACATTTTTGAGATTTCTATTTGAAGGTCCTTGTATTTTGACAACTTTTTGAATATCTTCAAAGATACATTGCAGTCAGCAGGGACTGCCATATCAATAAGGAGGTACTTTTTTTTGTTTGTGGTCTTTAATAACAATGTTTCGGCGGTTGGCTTTCATTGTTCTGTCAGTGTGTATTGTGTAGTCCCATAGAATTGCAACAGGTCCTATCTCCGTAACCGGACCTGGGTGGTGTTCATACCATTTTCTTTCAGTTTCCTTCCCGTTGAAGTTGCAGATTTTTCAGTGCAGATATTGGCCCACTCTGTCATGACGTAATTTATATTCAGTGGGTGCCAATATCGTGCAATCTGATAAAAGATGATCAATGGTTTCTGGATTTTTATCACAGAATCTGCATTTTGGTCTAACACAATATTTTATTATATGTGCTTGATAATTCCTAGTTAGCAAGCATTGGTCCTGTGCAGCAAGGATAAAACCCTTCAGTTTCCGCTTTCAACCCTGCACTACATTAGCCACTGATAGGTACGGATTTTGTCTACGTCAGCTTGTTTGTTACGGGCAGAGTATTGGCCATGAAGCGGTTTATCTTTATTATTATTATTATTATTATTATTATTATTATCAGTAGTAGTAAAAGTGGTAATTGTTTCTCTTTGAATTTTTGAGATAAGGAATTATCATTATTTCAATTCAAAGCAATATTTTCATCTTTGTTCTTTTCATTACAATGATCCGCCCGTTGTGTTTTCTGGCCGTCTTCAGGTATGTCGTTCCGAATAACTTTCAGGAAATTTCCACGTGAACCCATTTTAATTAAAAGGATTGATTTTTTTTCCAGTTCTGTTCTCTATGCGCCAGGATATATCGTCTTATTCTTAAAAAAAATCTTCTTATCGCTAGTCCTGTTTCAACTGTGTCTGGGTGTACTGAATCACCTCAGGGATTCAAATCACATTTGCTACTACTCCATTAATATAAACTTAGGAGACATCCCTATTACTTGGGAATTTAAAGAGAAAACGGTATATAAATAATTATGAAGCAGATTCGAAAACAAATTCCTATTAAGCTGTCTACAAGAATATCCCGTCTGGAAAGATTAAGCTACGTATTACCCATAAATTAACGCTAATAATGTTTATTTTAAATTTAAAACTTATGAATTAAAGAAAGTAATCTAAAATCAGAAACATAATAACAATATATAAATAAAACGTAAAGCATAATACAATCAAAATAAATAATATGAAAAAACTCAAGGCAAGACTGTAAATTATTAAAACACATGAGGCCTACAGTAAAATTTACTGAGAAAGTTTTTCCCATTTTGCCCTTACCACAGTGAATACCATATTCCCAAAATCTCGATTGCCGCAGCTTTTTCCTTTTCAAAACTCAAATCCCATTTGAAAGAAATAAGAGTTCAAGGAACCCCAAGAGAATGCACGAAGCAGAAGCTCGCTATCCGAGGAATGGAGTTTCAGGAATAATTCCGTCAATGATGACGACGCTGGTTAAAGTGTGTGTCTTCAGAAGTGGACTTCTTCGAAGGTGATTGAATGCCGAATTGATGTATGTTGTAGTTTTCTTTTTATAACACAAGTTCAGACAATTTTTAATCAGATCTCATATATTGTTGCGTCATGAAAATCTAGCCACTTTTAACTGTAAAAAGATGAGACCTTACCGCCAATCTAGTAGTTCCTTTAAATGAATAAAATCTAGGTACCATAGAGCACTTACCATGAAAGTATTTATAGAAAAGCTCAGGGAAGCAACGTTACAGCGGAGGAAAAGGGACTGAAGACGATATGCCAGGTCAGGGCCAATAACATTGCAGATTCTTTGGATTTTATCAAAGATATCTAAATATACAGCAAGAGCCCCAGACAAAATGTGACAGTAATATTTAAAGCAAGGATGAATGGTAGACCTATAAATATGTTATAATCTTCTAACGTTTTCGTTTTTCGATATCATATCTACATAATGCACATGGATTGGACATTTTTATCTCAAAAATACAAGAAATAAGATGAAAGATTCTTTTTTTTTTTTTTAAATTTCCAGAGAATTCTTTTCTGATGAACATGAATTAAACACTGCACTGATAGGAGAGCGGACAGATAATGTAAGATTTACACAGTATTTTTGCTGATAATTTGTTCCGTTATTTAAAGCAAGAAACGACATAAAAGGAAAATATAAAATTGGTAATATTTCACTAGGGAAGCTGATGAAAGCATACATGATCGAAACGTTACTCGTCTTGCCGAGATCTTTTGCTATTCAAGTAACAAATGATGTTGAACAAGGCGTTAACGTAACATACTTGAGAAACATAAATCTTTTAGTCGTTTAATGAAACTCTGGCCGCCTTTGACGCATCAGGTTTGTGTGTTAGGTTCTTATCATTTACAAAGATAAAACTCGATACTGCTTGAAGGCGAGGAAAGATATTACGGCGATGGATGTTGACAGGTATCTAAATAAGTACTCGGGTAATTGCTTGCCTATATATATATATATACACACCCACATACACACAGAATATTCGTTCTCTCTCTCTCTCACACACACACACATATATATATAATCACATACATATACTTGCATGAGTGAAAGTCATTTATATACAGGGATAAGTTACGGGTACATAAACTAAGTTACAGAGGAGTTTACTGGTTTGCAGAATGAAACATGGAACAGGGAAATGAGTTCAAATCTAAGCCTCTTCGGTTTCACTTTGTAACTGTGCCGTTTAGAAAGGCATGAAATCAACTTACACAGTAGATAAAGACAGGAATTTATTTCCAACTGCCGATCTGTAGCTAAGGACGATTAGCAGAGCATTTAAAGTCCTTCAAGTTTTATCAGACAGCCTGTTTGAGAGAATGTTAAAATTTTTTAAAATACCAACGACATGGCGGATAATTCTGATGTTTTCTCTTGCTGAGCGTCGACGGTTGATTAATTTCAGTCATAAGACTTATTAATGGGTTAATTAAAGCTGAAACAAATTGTAGATTATAAGAATAGAGATTTTATTTTAGGGGGGTAGTTAGCGTATTTGGAGATAAATATTTCCCAAAAGCAAGTATTGAGATTTAAACTATATCTTTTGGGAGATGGAATAAGACCTTTAAATTAAAATCAAATAGAGAATGCCAGAAGAAACAAGTAAGAAACGTTTATAAATTTAGCATGTTTCACTTATACTAAAGTTTCATCAGAATTTTTAGGAAACGAATTATGAAAATGAAAAAAAAAGTCTGTTATTTACTTTTCATTTATCGGGAAAACCTAATATGTCCCTGTCTTGTGGTGTTAATATGTGTACATTTGAATTCTAGTGGGCATTTTATGTTGTTTTGGTAGTGTCCGTCACAAGGAGCAGAAGTGAATGTAACAGATCCAATTGGAATTCGAACTCTCTTAGATTTTCTCATTTTGAGTAGCTACTTACGCCAATCACACATCCAACAGTTGCCGAGTAGACTATATGTGTGCGTGCGTTTGTGTGTGTCTCTCTGTGTGTGTGAGTGTGTGTGTTCTCACGCGTGCGTAATTGAATCTGCACATTATATAATCAGTCAGTTATGTGCCATGCGGGATACACGCTTAGACGATAATGTATCTTTTGATACATGAATGACGAGACAGATTTTTTTTCCCTCAGTGAGTAACTATTTGTTTCTGCAGTAGACCACTTGCCATCCAAGGCTATAGAACCCGATCTGTCTTGCTACTTACCCATAGCTGTGGGGAGAAGAAGAGGATTCATACCTTTCCCAAGGGTATTAGCACGTAAGTGATTGTAATGAATTCGACTGGAATTCAAATCGGCTCACCGATTCCTCAATCCGAGCCGGTATCCATTACTCCAACGTATAATACAAATCCTCTTACACCATATTCATTATTGGACTAAAGCGGGAAGATCGATTGATATCATTGCTAAAAGGACAATTATATTGTTCTGTACGTCTATGGACGCGTTTGGACACTCAAAATTATAAATGAACCACGAGTCACATCCGACCACATAGAAGAAATCGGTAAATATATATTCTCTTAAGCCACTTCTCAAAAGCAAGAATTTACCAAACAAGGTTATGATATAAAGTTTTTGTATTCGCAGATATTGTCAGAGAAAACTATTCTTCTCTGAGGGAAGAAGTGACACGTGTAGGAAAAGAAACACACATACGTTACATATACCAGGTGTAACAGCAAAATTGCCCAGACTGTGTGACAGTCTGGGATAACGGTCCATCCCACAAAATGTTTTATATCTAAAACAAATCACTAAACTAATTGAGTTTCTTTTTTCCAGGTTTTCGGATAAGACGTCTAGCCATCTTGGCACCATTTGCCATAAAAAATCATTGAAAAAACATTGGGGTTGTTCAGCTAGAAAGAAAACAGGTGAAAATCATTTTGTGTTAGCCTCACTCTACCTTCCCAACTATGCAGTGGTGACACAGTAATGATTATTAAGGCCTCCAGTAATGGTATCAACATTCATAGACTGGCTTCCATCTTCAAAGTCCATTTAAGAACCAAATGAGCCATGGCTAAGTTTAAAAAAGAGGGAACAATAGAGAGGAAAACTGGATCAATTTAGAAATACCTTTTTATTGTTCAAAGTAGAGTACAATAGGATAATAAAAAATACGTAAAATTCCAGTAAGATATGTTTAATTATTTCTAAAATACGACGCTTCAAATTGTGCTGTTACATTCGATATATATATATATATATATATATATATATATATATATATATATATATATATATATATATATATGTAAAATATACATACATATGCAAAATATATAAATACCCATACATGTATATTTTTAGAATAAATATTCCAAGAGGAAGAATCCAGGTAGAACTCAATGTCCAGGACAGAGTAAGGATATAATAAAAAGGCTTAAACACTAATATTCCATGGTCATAATTTATTCCATTGGAATCGTAAATACGATCCAATTCATCAGACCTACAAATTCAAAAAGAAAACAGAAAAAAACAACTCCGGAAATAAAAACAGAATTCCAAGTTTTCTGTTTTCTTTTGGAATTAGTGTTTAAGCGTTTTTTATTTTATATATATATATATATATATATATATATATATATATATATATATATATATATATATATACAGTATATTAAAGGCAGCTGTTCAGTATTCAAACATATATTGTTAAATATAACAATAAAACAAAACAGACCGTCATCGTCGCATAGCAAACTTCTATGCAAATGTAACAGGATATCTTCTTTGATGGTGAATATATTTGTTGAAATGTCCATATAATCACTCTGGTGATGGTTAATGAGAGCCGAAAGCGTAGATCAAGAAACAGCCTAATAAAAAATTATCCAAATGTTGGACAGTTTTTGTCTTTATTTACTACTGTATCTAAAGCTATATACAAAACTTAGAACGGCTCATGATCAAACATAATAAACATTCGTTGTCTGTTATATTTAACAATATATATATATATATATATATATATATATATATATATATATATATATATATATATAGAAAAAATAATTGATAGCATTTCCTAATCTATTACCTTGACACAGCCATTTCAATGATCTAAAATTTTTACAGCAGGTGTAGAAGCAACTCAAAGTTGTTGGTTTGTTTTGATATTATTTTATATATATGTGAATATCATGCAAAAAAGCGCTTCGTGTGTTGGAGCAGGGGTCGACAACCTACGGCACGCGTGCCACAACCGCAAATAACATCATGCAGTCCGAACCAATAACTACTACAACGCAAAGATGATATTTAGATGTTTCAAAACTGCTCACTCGTCGGACTCACATTAAGAATAAAAACTTAAATCTTTTAAAAAAATGTTTATTTCTATTAATATGTTTTACATATTATTGTATATAATACTAAAATATATTGTAGAACAGGTATATTGACTTTGAACTCTATAAAAATATGTATGCTCTTGACACACTGAATGATTTTAAAACCCTAAGTTAGCACATATCAAAAGTGAACGAGTCCCGTGTTAGAATATGCTCGAACGCAGTCGAGCAAAATTATTGATCATATATATATATATATATATATATATATATATAGATAGAGAGAGAGAGAGAGAGAGAGAGAGAGAGAGAGCGAGATAGATTCACGAATCACGGATTCGGAGAGCCGAGTTCGAATTCCAGTCGAATCCATTATATTCAATTACGTGCTAATACCCTTGGGAAAGTTATAAATCCTCTTCTCCCCGCAGCTATGGGTAAATAACAGGACAGACTGGGTTCTATAGCCTTGGATGGCAACTGGTCTAGAAGAAGTACAACTTTGAATTCAAAACTTATGGATAGTCGGTTGGGGACCTTGTGTCACGTAGTGCACAGGGTCTCTGTATTCATATATGCAGGTGTCTGGCTGTTGGTCCATAGGGTTTGAGTTGCTTGACCCTCATACGTCAATAGATGACGGGAGAGTCCAGCATATATATATATATATATATATATATATATATATATATAGAGAGAGAGAGAGAGGGGGGGGTAGAGCAGAGAAAGATGAGAAAGAGAGGCAGACAGGCAGAGATTCGTGCTATATTTATAGAAAAAGAGTGCTCATTATCTGAGACTGAATTATCTATAGATATTGAAATCGTAGATACATGTGGATTGACAGTATCACGCATCAGTGTGTTCCTTAGGCCAAGATCGGGTATTATATTCTGTATTGAGCTACAGTAGACTCAGGGTTGCATTTATAATTTGCAACTCTAGAATAAAATAACTTACTACCAGTGCGAGCAAAAACTGCTACACATTCAAAGGATACTTGCTCCAGTTTCAATCATATTTACACGTTGTTACATGAACGTTTCGACTGTCATGCCTTCCTTCCACACGTGATAGTCACTCCGAGTAATCTTCAGGGGAATTTTAAAATGAAAAATTTATTTAATTTACAAGTGTAGACTGTTCTCCTTCGATTAGAGATCTCGTCTAGTTCTTGTTTGTACTGCTCGGTTATTGCTCGCCTTCTTTCCATTGAATCTCAGTCTATACTCCCCGGTCTAGGAACTGAAATCACAATTACTATGGCATTATATTCACGAAACAACGTTTTAATCCATTCGTCTGGGAGCATATCCTTGGAACCTTAATCCTTATCTGCTGTTGCATTAATGGAAGCTTCTATTTACTTGCTGCTACTGCTTTCGAGGCCTTACTCTCATTTTTCTTGCTTTATATGTTAACAGCTTCCTTGTCGTCTTTTATTTTCATGCTAGGCATACTAGGAGAGTCTTCATACTCCAACATTAGATGTTTGATTCTACAATTTTCTATATGATGTATTTTACTTAATTCTAGATGGTTTGCTCTCTACATTTTTCTGTTATACATGGTCAGCTATGCCTGATTTCATTTTATTGCTCTAATTTCGACTTTTCGATGTCCATTCAGACTTTCTGGTGGAGGATGGCCACTTTTGCATTTATATTCTTTACTTTAGCTGCAAGAACTGGAATACAGAGATTCTTGGTCATTTTCTCCTCTGTGTTAAGATTGACTTGGCAGACAATTCTTCGGTGTGATTGTAACTTTTACACAGTATATAAGCCCGCTAAATTGTTCTCACTTTCGACTGCGTAAGGCCAAGGGAGTGTGTCTGTTTACATACATGGGTTAACGTTCCTTCAAAATTATTGCCAAATTACATGTAAACCGTAACTCCGGTCCCCGGAATTCAAAATGGCAGCTTAATTTACTGGTCGCCTTATTATGTGTGTGTGTGTGTACGATAAACAACCTGAGTATGCATTTCTAAATAAATGTATCAGAATTTAGTATCGTTATCTGCAACCTCTTTATCAAATGTCAACAAGTTTTAAAACCGAACAATTATCTACCAGAAGAAATAGGAAAGAAGCAGTGAAAATGATGCCAATGAAACGACCCTCTATCCTCTATTTTCTTCGGTCTGAAAAGCGCTATAGGACACAATGGTCATCTATTACCACTTCATGTTACTGGGAGAAAAATTTTTAAAAAGTGTAAATGTAAACGAAAAGAAAAAATAGCGACAGTCAGGAGGTTTAGGCTACAGAAAAAAGGCGAGTTTCTCGTCGTGTGCCGTGAAAGTAATAAAACATTGACAACAAAGAGAACTTAAAACAATGAAGGCAATCAACATTGGTAGGGCAACATCAAGGCAGAAAAAGCCAGCAAGGATCAAATGTATCGGTATACGCTCAGCCGACAAAGGGAGGGGGATAGAAAGTAAAATCAAAAAAGAAAAACAAAAAAACATAAACAGCTCACATCACTGTCAGGTTCGTTGGTAAAGACAGGTTGTCCCTATCTTTAAAGTGCGACTGCTGGTCTAATTTCTTTAAACAGCATTGTTTTACCCAACGCCCCCGAAATAATACCCATCCCACCAAATTAACTTTTTTCATGCAATGCTTCAAAATTCATTGTGCTTTAAGTTCTTCTGAATCTAGACTCAAACATCCGCTTGGATCAACAACAAAAAAAAACAAAAAAGAAAACAAAACAAAAAAACAACTTATAATGCTGCACTGAAATTACATATTTATTCTTCGTACACTTTATACAGGGTGCAATGGGCAAATTTTCCCCATTTTATACATTTAATTTCATGCATGTGCGTTCTTTGTTTTTGATTTTGTCAACTGCAGAGTATAGTAGGGTCAGTTGGGAGCCGGCTGCAGGAAAAATGAGCACCATCACGCAATCCACTTCGCGAGAGATTTGGAAACGGCAAGCTGTACCGCTTGACATTCGTGCCGGAAGATTCAATACGAACATTTCAATGTCTTTGCGTGTCAATCTGAGAAAAAATCAGATGATTCGAAAAGAGTTGGATGAGTCCAATTATGATTACGAAGGTATTTCGAGTGATCACTAATGATAGCGACGTTATGCCTCCATTTATCTTCCTACGGAGACCCAGTTTCAACAAGGAGGCCCACATCAAGCCCCTTGTAGTGCTGCCCTGAGTCAAGAAGGTGGCTGCTGGAAGACCCTATGTCTGGCAACAGGTCCCTGCACCATGCCATGCAAACAGGGGAACACAGATATGGCAGTCATCTGCGACCACATGACCCCTTATATCTGGCAACCGAACTCTCCAGAGTGCAACCCACCTTGACTATTATGTGTGGGGTTCAGTCGAGCCAGAGAGCAACAAAACTCCTTGTAACACCAAAGATGAACTAAAGCAAGGCAAGGATTGTGGCAGCATTTACCAACTTAAAAATGGAAACCGTCCAGAAGAGTTACAGGAGATTCCGAAGTCGACTGGAGGCCGTAGTTGATGCCAATGACGATTTTATTGAACAAATTTAGTCTTTCGTATTTCAAGATATTTTTGTGTAATTTTAATAGCCATGTCACTGCTATTTTTCATGGTCACGTCATTTAGACGACAATTTATCCATCGCAATCTATTTATATGAAATATAAGAAACCAGTAATGAAACAAATTGACTTGATATAAATACAGGAACCCCTCGATTAGTGCGGCCGAGTTGTACGTTGATAACTATAAAAAGTCAATTTGCAATTATTGCGGTGAGACTGAAGAATTTCTTCCCGCGCAAATCGAATATTACGTATGCACTAATCAAATTTTGGTATATAAAAATTTTAGCGCAGTAATCAAAAATGCATTAATCGAATGCGCATTCATCAAGGGATACCAGTATACAAATAAAACTAAGATGTTTTAGAGATAACAGTAAAATTAGAGAAACATAAATAAAAATCCTATAAAAAAGAAACGGAACCAACTACCATCTTTAACAAGAAATATAATAGTAAAATAAACAGAATAATTACCGATAACTCGACAGATGAAAAAATAACTTAATGAATTCAAAGAATAATATCTACTGGGATAAATAACGGATTTAAATCAAATAGCAAAACCAGGACAAAAAAAATAGAAAATTATCTGTGTTTAATCATCTATAAATTTGATCTGCAAAGCGTTCGTAATTAACCAGCACCATTTTGAAGAAAAAAATGATAACATAGAAACAATCACCGAAAATAAATAAAAATGCTTTATCCCTTATTTGGTTTAAATAACGCCGACTAAACTAGGATGCTTAGACAACTATTCCTGCATTTTGTCCAGTTATTTTAGCGATGGGGAGTTCTAAAATTTAAAATCCACCAAAGCTAAGATTACCATTTGTAGATTAAGAAAGAGTTAACAATTTCTGGAAACTTCAGACAGTACTGGTTTAATTTAGTTGTTGTTGTTGTTGTTGCTATTATTATTATTATTATTGTTATCATTATTATTATTATTATTATTATTATTATTATTATTATTATTATTATTTTCTTTGATTTCTGGTGTGTACACATTTCTTTCCAGGTCCCGCTCAGAGACATGAGGTTAGAAATGGCATCCTGACATTTTCCACTGACCAATTAAAAAAAAAAAAAAGAAAGAAAAAATACATATTTTACATAGATAAAGCCATTCGTAAGGTGTGGGCTGTACTCGTGAGAACAATTTTTGTATCTCTTTAAAGCATGGACTTCCAGGAATCCCTACATTGAGTCTATTGAAATCTTTCCCAACCAATCCCAGTGACCCAACTACAACAGGGATTGTTGATGTTCCCATGTGCCCATTTTTGAGATTTCGATTTCAAGGTCTTTGTATTTTGATAGCTTTTTGAAGATCTTCAAAGATACATAGCAGTCTGCAGGGACTGCCATATCAATGAGGAGGTACATTTTGTCTTTGCGGTCTCTGATCACTATGTCTGGATGATTAGTTTTGATTGTTCTGTCTTTGTGTATTGCGAAGTCCCATAAAATTGTAACAGGTCCTATCTCCGTAACAGGGTCTGGGTTGTGTTCATACTAATTTCTTTCAGTTTCATTTCCGTAGTAGTTGCAGTTTTTCTAGTTGAGATATTGGCCCACTCTGTCATGCCGTGTTTTATATTCAGTGGATGCTAATAACGTGCAGCCTGATTGACGTGAATAGTCAAAAGTTGTCTCCCTTTTTTTGTTACTCTTACTCTTTGAGAGAGCTATTTCTGTTTACTGGGACTATAGAAGGATACTATACGCGAACCTTATATTCTCAGTTGAATAAAAGTTTCTTAAAGCCTACACCTGTGTACTTTTGTCATTACAGTGATACAAGAGGATATTATTATTATTATTATTATTATTTTTATTATTATTATTTTTTCTTTGATTTCTGGCGTTTATATTTTCTTTCCTGGTCCCACCCAGGGACCTGATTGTTAGAAATGGCATGATGACACTTTCCACTGACAAGAAAAAAAATTATATGGATAAAGCCTTTCGTAAAGTGTGGCCTGTATAGTTATTATTATTATTATTATTATCATCATCATTCGATTTCTGCTAAAACACACTACCTACAAGTTTGCGGAAAGACCCTAAGGCAGGTCGTGGTGTGTTATTATGGCCACATTTCATGTTAATTTTTTTTTTTTTTTTTTTTTATCTCCGATGAAGTTGCTAGCGTTACATAGACAAAAGTTCTCCTTAGTGTGTGTGTGTACTTAATAAGACAATTTTCTGTATGTCTCTTAAGCTGGGGTTTCAGGGATTCTTTCAATGTGTTGTTTTGTTCCATTTTTATAATTCCATTACCTATTACCACTGGTATTATTCTTGTTTTCAATTTCCACATTTTTTCTATTTCAATTTCCAGATATATATAATTCCACTGACCTGACGTGAGCTAGTTAAATGAATTTTGAAAAGTGCCTGCATCCTAAATTTTTTGGTGATTCTTCGAAATCCAGAAGGTGACCATAAACTTATAGCCTATATTATGTCTGTTTATTTTGAACATTATAAATAATGTCATTCAAAGCTACTAAAAAAATTGTATGTTCTCACTAACCATATTTTCATTATAGCTTTTCTGCAATAATTATTAAAAAATGCATTGAATTTTTCAATACTTGGAATTAGCACAGAAATAAAATACAGAAAAAAAATTGGCATTAATCAAGTAAAGTGAAACGAAATCTAACAGGATTTAATGTAATTTAATGATTTGAGAATTTTGTTTACCGGTTTGGGGCTTTATTGACTCTTGTCGAGTTGGATTAATAAATGTACTAATACATTTTTGACATAATTTAAACGGGGCATGAGTCAGTTTTCAAATAATCCCTATATCGTGTTTAAATATGAACCCCAAAATAATGGGCCTGTTTTTAACCTTTTAATTGACTTGTACGATCCACTAACAAGACATTAAACTGCTGACATCAAATATAGATTTAAAAGATTTCTTGCGGTTTTAACTTCATTCAAAACATGTACTTATTTTTGTCATCCTAAATTATTTCTTACACAAGGTTGAATTTCATTAAGTGGCATTTCAAAAAAAAAATGACTGTTTTCTGAAGCTCATAAAAATACGATCAACGGTTATTTTAAAAGTGTAAACATTGTTACAGAATAACACTGGACAAATATATATATATATATAAATATATATATATATATATATATATATATATATATATATATATGTGTGTGTGTGTGTGTGTGTGTGTGTGTGTGTGTGTGTGTGTGTAAAAAAACTATTCGTAAGTAAGGAAAATTTAGAATTTTTTCTTGGAAAATGGTGAGCAAACTAATTTCAAAAATCGTTGTAATTACCTTTGATAATGGTTTACAACTTTAAACATTGCGTGTTAAATCTAAGCCACATGAATCTCAGATCAAATTGATCCTTTGCTAAATTCTTATTATGGATAAATAAATTACATTTCAAAAAAAATATATAATCTCTGTCACTTAATAAAATCGTTGCTACACTATATGTACTGCACTCTCAGCATCAGGTGTGTGTCTAGAACAGTACAACCTGACGGAGCCTATTTGAAAATTGTCCTCTCGTAGACAAGTTATCCTATCAAGGAGGAAAATCTACGTCTGTTTTATTATTTGCATGAACTTAAACTCAGATGTACTTTTCTAGAAAAAGACTCTCACCCAAACGACTTCGGGCCTTTTCCAAAAACGAAGGAATTTCTGCGATGATAACCTCTAACTCATACCCCTAAATTAGAGAAGACTCTAGTCTACTACTTACAATATTCCCGGTATGTAATCCCGTGGTCTACGAGAAATTCCCAGACTCACACTGGGAAGAAAAAGATAACGATAACAGATGCCAAGTCAGATAAACTGATCACGGACTGCGCGATATTTCGGGAAAAGTTACTGGAAGATTTGACCATTAAATCCATCCAAACCTGGGATAAGTGATGTCTAGTATATGACGGGTTTGTTAATAAGCTCTCAGCTTGACTTATATGACCAAATGACCACAGAGATGGTGAGTAGGAATTTCAGTTTCGGAAGTAGAATTTACGCGTTCTGTCTGGCAAAATCCTTGTGTCTTATTCATTGGACGAAAATCGTTGTGCATATCTGATTTCATTGATAAAAAATGTTTATGAACTTCCTTCGTAAATATTCGAGAAAGTGTTTTCCATTATGCAATCTATTTTATTCAAACGTGCTAATTTGAAAATGGTGTTCAAGCAAAAGTAACCTAAGATGCCTCACGTCGTCCGATTTAGCTACATGTTTATATCGTATTCCAATTTTAAATTCACAGTAAAAATTCTGGAATGGATTTTTGGAGAGAAGAAAGAATTAAACATCGACTGCAAAATGATAGAATACATGGGTATCAGAAAAATGTGAGCATAAAGTGCGAATTACAAATCGTTGACCCCAACATCAAACAAGGGCGGAAATTTAAATATCTAGAAATTATTTTAACAAAGGAAGGAAAGCCTGACACTGCAATCCGAAGGCGTATTGGGACAATCAAGGAAGCATTCTAAAAGCTAATCAGAGTACAAAGAAATAGGAAAATTTCGCTAGAAACAAGGAAAAAGTCAACGCTTCTATGTGATGTCTCTCCTTCTGTATGGCAGTGAGTGCCGGTCAATCTTCTTAAAGATGAAGGGGAGACTTGAAACAACAAAAATATGGCTCTACAGAAGAATGCTGTGTTACAGTTTTTTGGATACATATATGTACTAGTGAGCCAGTCAAAATGAGCAGACTCATTTTATAGTTCACCAATAGAAGGGCTAATCAATCAGAAAGCTCAAAATATTCAATGTGACGTGTATAAAGGCAGCCATTTTGTTTTTTGTCCCAAAATATCTTCACTGCCAACCTGATATCGAAGACTTAAAGAATTACTTAACAGCCGCTACTTTCTCTGAATCTTCACTGGCAACCTCTGATATTGAACACATTACGGACTTCACTGGATACCATATTCAGAGACTACGGCAAACATGGTCAACATGCTGAAGATACCGTGGACCTAACATGTAAGCAGCGATGAAATTTTGGAATAAAAGAAAAGAAAAAGGAAACTAATACTTAACACCAGGAAGAGACAGTTGAGATTTCTAGGACATATGAGGAAAGAGGGCTTAGAAAACCTGATACTCACGGGACAGATTGAGGGCAAAAGGGACGGAGGAAAGCAATGAATAACATACTTAGTGAGCTTGGGTAAATGAATGGCAGAACAGGGCGTAAAAGTAATAACAGAAAGGCAATGTTTATTATAAGCTACAAGGGACAGGAAGTTGTGGAGAGCCATGAACGCCTACGTCCTTACGGGACACAGCACATAAAGAAGCTATATTAGTGGATATAGGGATGTCGTATGAAGGAATATCTTTTGTATTTTATATTTACGTTGGGTGTATCCTTTAAAAATAGGAGAATGAAACAAATGTTAAAATTGTAGAAGCTGGCAAAATGCATTTGTAAAATAATAAAATAAATAAATAAATAATTTTACATAGCGAAGGATAAAAGTATATCTTCAAAAACGAACTGCAAAGGAATAAAAGCCAACGACAAAAGAATTCGGTAAAAACGAAGGGGTTAAAACAGAAATCAACCTTTTCCTGAAGATACAGTATAAAAAATAGAGAAACTGTAAGGAAATGATTGGTTGGGTAATACTCTAGGAAAACAGTTTCGTCGATCCACTGCTAGAGTAAAGGAGAAGTAAAAGCAGTATTAAAAAATGAAGGAAACACGAAAGAATAAGGAGAAACGGAAAGGTTGCTAAAGAAGCAAAAAAAATGTGATAGATGACATGGAATTACACCTAAAAAAGAGAGATATTACATCAAACAAAAACAAAACAATACAGGATAAATGTAAAAAAAGACATACAAGAAAATGGATTGTGGAATGTTATATGAAAAGGTGCAAAAATACCATTAAAAGAATCCTGTAACAGAAAGAAAAATCTCTATAAAAAAATTCCCTCCTTAAAAAGATTAAAAAGAAAACACGATAAATAAAGCCTAAAGAAGAATGGAGAGAAAAGATCTCTGGGAATTATAGAGAAGACCTGTGGCCTGCTGAAGGTGATAAAATAAACAAATGGGTGGTGTAGTCAGTCCTGGGTAGAGGTTATCTCAAGGAGAATAAAGATTCTTAAACAAAGACAACAGAAATGGAGTGCTTAAAAAAAATCTATTGTGAAAATAACAAAAGACAAAACAAACAAAAAAGGCAATTGAAGTACGCGAGGTCAGTACATCTAGTAAGTGATAACTTCTGTTAAAAGAGTAACAAGTTGATTAGTTTGAATATTATGACTCAGAGAGAATTCTTAAGAATAAACAAATTTGAGAAGTGTTTAATTAAGAAAATAGTGAAAGAAACCAATTATGTTAGTGAAGTACCCTTGACTTTATTGAAAAGAGAATGATTAAATTTGAATTCAGTTTTTTTTTTTTTTTGTTCAGCAAGTAGAGTGAATTAATTAAATAATAACTCACAAGTGATCATTTCTAATTAAATTCTTTATCTTCTTGAGTTAATTTCAGTGTAGGGGGAAAGGGGCGGGAGAATGCAAGATGTAATGAATTAGGGATATAAATATTATGTAGAACAAACGTGGGAGGTTTTTTTAAGGCAATTCTGAGAGAATTCGAAATCCTACCGGGATTCAAAATTGGCGGCCACAATCTTAACATAAGAAACGCAGCTGACACAGTGCTGATAGCAGACACAGAAAAGAAATTCCAAAATCTCCTACAGAAGGTAACGACGGAGAGTGAGAAGAAGGGACTAAGCATAAACTACAAGAAAACAGAATGGATATGTCTTCTCACCGGGATTATTCAACCTATACTACGAGGCAATTGTGAGAGAATTCGAAATCCTACCAGGATTAAGCATTGATGGCCACAATCATAACATAATAAGATAGGTTGATGATACATTACTGGTATCAGACACGGAAAAGAAATTACAAAACCTCCTATAGATTATAGCGAAAAAGTGCGAGAAGAGACTAAGCATAAATTTCAAGAACACAGAATGCATAGTCATCAGTAAAAGGATGAGTCCAAAATGTGATTTGCAGGTTGGGGTCAGTAAAATCAAGCGGGTGCGGAATTTTAAATATCTGTGAAGTGTTTTGACAGAGGACGGTAAGTGCGACACTGAGCTCCTTAGACGTATAGGGATGGCCAAGAACGCATTCCAATAGCTAGACAGAATGTTACAAGACAGAGGGATTTCTTTTGTACCAAAGAAAAGAATACTGAGCTGTTACATGACAGCTGTCTTCTACGGCAGCGAATACTGGACGGTCTCCTCAAAGATGAAGAAGAGACTCGAGGCAATGGAGGTATGGTTCTATAGAAGGATCCTATGGATATCATGAACCGAGCGTTTGAGCAACGATGAGGTTATGGAGAAGATGCAAACGAGGAGGCTTATACCTAACACCAAGCTGAAATTTCTCGGACGCGTAATGAGAAAAGAGAGCCTGGAGAGTCAGTTACTCACATTTCGAATAGAGTGGGGAAAAAAGACAAGGGAAAGCAACGCATGGCATACCTGGCAAGTGGATTACAGAATGTGATCTGGGGGAGGTGAAAGAGGGACGTCCTGAAAAAAACACGGCACATAAATTTACCAAATCTCAGCCATAGGTTAATCCCGCCAGTAGGGACTGTGAACATATCTGAGGTATGAGACCATCCTGCTTCTTTCTTCCTCTATGTGTTTTTCCCTTCAGTACGTGTTGATTATGGCTCTCCATATCTACCTATCCTTTTACATCTAGGAAATGTTTAACACTTTAATATCCCTATTTATCCCCCGCTATGCCATCTGTTCACACGAACACCTTAGGTGGGGTCACTATTTTCCTCTTGCCTGTGCTGTTTTTAATAAGTCCTGTAAGTGCTAAGTTATCTAAGCCGTATTTCCTCGTGATGTTTCTACGAATATTAAATATCTCTTTCTTAATATAATTGAACTTTTAGTTCTTATTTTCCTTACGGTATTCTGTCACATGTTTTGGCATCCATGGGTAGAACAATATCTATATCCTTCAGAGTTTCCTCTTTATCTGTAAGGAAATTGTTCAGTATTCTTTGTCATAAACATCGGGTAAAACATTGCAGTACAGCAATCTTTTTCTTTCTACTAAAATGGTCGTGCCTATTAATACTTTCTGGAAGCCTACATCCCTTATCCGAATTAAACTTCAAATTTATGTCATTTCCCCGTCGCCTGTTACAAAAATACCCAAATGTAATACTCTACTGTCGTACTTACTTTTTAGTATATGCTATACCTGCAACACTTGCTTTGTTATTTCTTTAACCAGTTATATGGTCACAATATTAAAGGCAAGAGTGACTGAGAAAAACAGCACATAATCTGCCTAAAGAGTTTGTTAGTTGATCAGATTTTCGTAGTGAGCGAAAAGACAAAATTTACAAAAAGCTACAAACAAAATATACATAAAGTTACAAAAGATAGGAAACAGTTTTCTCGGGCTGCTGCCATCTACCCAGGGTAGTTGTTACTTTGTAGGGTATTCCTTATACTGACCAATTCCATATCTAATGTCTCTGGGTCGTCACTTATGACTGTTGCTCGCTGTTGTAAGCAGAGGACGATCACTTTCTTTACGCTGTATGGATGGTGGGAGTTGAAATTGAAATCCATTAAACATGGCACGTGGAACTAGAACAGTCTACCCCAGTGAGCGAAATAAAGGGTTAAGTTCGACATTCCAACCACCTGAAGAATGCCGGAGCGTACAACGGCCGAAACGTTGTGATAAATATGGCGACAATGACGAGGACAATAGTCCGAATAAAGTAAATAATGTACATAATAACTCATCTCAGAAATATACAGACTGTTAAATCTCTGTCGTTATTTTTTTAACATTACCTGAATTCATAGTAATAAAAATATTTTACCAGTAAAATAGGCACGGATTATTTTACCGAGCTCTGTTTAAACAAACAGTATGTTTCTTCATTTTGCCGGTCCGGCAAAACAGACTTTTCAATATATATATATATATATATATATATATATATATATATATATATATATGTATGATAAGAATTTTGAGTTAGAATTTTAATTTCAACTAACTCGCTTTTATTGTAGTTTAATAATATTGTTGTGATTCCATCTATAATATTCGACATTCGTAAATGACGGTCCCGTATAGGATGGCGGAACGTGTCAACGGCCGAAATTTTGTAATAAATATGGCGACAAAGATGCCGGTAAATAGTCTGAATAAAGTAAATAATTTACATAATGCCTCATCTCAGAAATATATATATATATATATACATATATATATATATATATATATATATATATATATAATACAGTGTGCTATGGATAAATTGTCGTCAAAATGACGCAAAAAAGGAAATTACACTGATATCTCGTTTTAACTGATATATTTACCAAAATTACACAAAAATATCTTGAAATACTAAAGGGTAAAGCTATTCAATAAAATCCCTATTGACTTCAACCGTTACCTCCAGATGATTTTGGAATCTCCTATATCTCTTCTAGACGGTTTCTTTGGTTAAGTTGGTAAATGCTGCCATAATCTTTGATTTCAGATCTCTTTAATGTTACAATGTGTTTTGTTGTTCTCTGCGCCCCACACAGAATAATCTCGTGTGGGGGGGGGTGCAGTCTGGCGAGTTAGATGGTCAGATGTAAGGGATGATGCCGTCGCAAAAATTGTCTGGGTTCAAATTATTGCATTCGTTTTCACAGAGTTGCCCTTGGGAAAGATACAAAGCTCTAATTTTTACTTTCTCACCTGTTTATGAGTTAAATAGTAAGGTAGACTAGTTTATCTAGTTTTACGTGCTAGTCAAACGATAAAAATGGCCACCCTTAAATCAAAGACATTATGAGCACAATGTAAACTACTTTCTCAGGTAGTCGTGGAATTTCAGACTTAATAGAAAATTAATCTGTGGACATCAATGTTTCCCTACCTCTTAAAAAAGGGCATGGAATTTACAAAAAGGACCCTAATGAGTTGCAATTAGTAGACTTCGCTATATATTCTCTTAAATCTTCTGTCTTTCAGACAGCTAAATACTATTTCATAATTTGTCTATCAATCTGCAATCAAAATGAAATTTATAAGTAACAAAGTTAATTGTAAAAAAAAGAATCAATTTCCAAGATGAGACAACAGAATACAGTTAAATATTAAAGTAACTCCCGATAATCTTTTGAATAAAATCTTTTAAATGACTATTTTCGTAATTTCAAACCTATTTTATTTTCTTAACTCTACCTGCGAAATTAAGAAAGACCTTAAGAACATATTCTTGATAATTAAATAAGAACTAAAACAAAAAAAACGCTTGTATTATAACGCTTTACCTGCCTCAAAAGGCCATACCTAAGGTTTCAAATGCATTTTTCAAATGAAAAATCTTTCTTGAAGCTTTTATTTTCGTTTTAATCCCAAGCTAATAGAATACATTTAATATTTCCCATAAGCAGTTACTCTATTTCAAAATAAAATTAAATTGATTCGAATATTTTTTCTAATTATTATTAAAATCTATAAAATCTTTTATTATTGAGAAATCTGTCAACACAACATAATTCTCTTTTTTTATAAAGAATTTCAAAAGTAAACTATATTTTTCTGAAAAATTATTTGAGAAAAAGTAGCTGATTTAAAGTTTAATAAATATAAACTGAATAAAATATTAGTTACTTTTAATTCAAAATATCGCAGACAAGCATTTTTACCACGTAGGTAGGTGTTTTTATGAGGTGTTGACAGATCTATCGACAGCCCGATGGTTGGGAAGTTTAATTAAGGAAGAAATAATTGAGCAAAAATCACATGACGAATACAACGTAAACGTCATTTTATACAATTTCTTTTAAACAACCGAGTAATCTTAAAGATTTAGAATATTTTAAGTAATCTAATATTTTATTGAATTTTGGTTTCATGAGGCTTACTTACAAAGACACTTGTTGAAGATATTTTAGAAAATCCCAATTAGATTTAAAATTTACTCTCGATTTTTATTTTCAGATAATCTCGGGTGAGAACGTCCGTATTTACAAAAACCGAAACGTTTATACACACAGACACAAAAAAATTCAAAATTAAAATAAAAGGAAAACAATACTTATAAAAATTCATTGTTCATCAAAAAATCAAACATTATTACTGTTAGAGAGAAAGAATACGCTATCTTTTTCCTATTATTTCATTTTTATTTTTAAATACCTATTTTATGCCTAGTGCATGTTTTCTTGCGTGTACGGTTAGCTATCGGCGCGAAAATTGTGATTGGTGTGTCGAGTGTAACTTCCATCTAAGAGAGCTTCATTCATTTTCACAAAAATAACCTTGCAAAAGTATGAGCAATTTTCCCTGCTATCAACCAATCAAGAAGAATGGACTGCTCTGCATTCAAGCCCGTTGTATAGGTCATAGAAAAAGATAGCCTGATGAGGTGCTATATTTCTATGAGTGTTTACATGGTAATAAAACATTATTAGTATAAACCATATCACCCTCTGTTAACAACAGAGTATACGCAAATAGTACACTGTTGATGGTAAATACAGAAATAGGAACTGTAAGAACTTCTACACAAGATAGTAGAAAGAAAGCGGGAAGAAAGAACCCACTATATAGGACAGAATGTTAGATGTTAGCAAAAGAGTAATCCCAATATGTGAGCAGCGAACTGGATGCAATAGAATCAAGCCAGTACATAAATTTAAGTTTGTTTTTTTAAGCGTTTCACCCCAAGCAAGGCGGGAAGCCACTAGGACGCAAGGGGTTACAAAATATTTGGAGCCAGATCAGATAGGAGTGATAGAAGAAAGGATGAGGAGAAGGGTAGTGGATAGATCAAGGCAACTGGAGATGTCGATTGAGATTACATTTGAATAGTTAGAGATTATAGCTCTCAGGGAAACTAGAATAGGGAAGGAAGTTCCACAGGCGAGAGGTGCGAGACATGAAGCTATTAGAGTAGAAGAGACGACTACATTTAGGAGTTTCGACAGTGAAGGTTTTGAGAGCGGGATGCCAGACTCGTCGGGCGCTTGAACTCATGAAGTCTGGGAACCAGCGAATGCAGCTCCTCGGAGCAATTGCCATGAAAGTATTTGTAAAACAGACAGAGAGAGGCGACTGCGCGTCTGTGAGAAAGTGTCTGTAGACGAGATGCCAGATCAGTGTTAATTATATTGCATATCCGCCTCTGGAGCCTATCAAGAACCCCGAGGCAAACAGAAGGGGCACCAGACCATATATGGCAGCAATAATCCATGCAAAGGCGAATTGAGTATCTCGTTTATTATTTAACAGTAGACGGAATATATGAAGCAAGAACCCAAAAGTGTATTACAATAGCAGAAAAAGCCTTCCAAAAGCTCAAAAATAGTATTAAAAGAAAATATCTTTAGAAAACAAAAAGACCAGTGATTTCCTAGTTAATACCATCCTCCTCTACAACGCTGAATGCAGAACAGTTTCCTCAGATACAAATTGGAGATTTGAGGCAAGAGATGTGGTTCTTAAGAACGCTATTAAGAATATCATGAGACTAGCAGACTGAGCAAACAAACAAAAAAAGAAGGTTATTTATATTTAGAATCAGAAAGAGACAATATAAATTTCTGGAAACTAATGAGAAAGTGGGGCTTGGAGAATTTGACACATACAGAATATATTGAAATCAAGAAGTGTATAGGACATAACGTAATTTCCCTAACGATCATATATGTGAATGAGAGCTTAGAGTCTTCGAGAGATAGTTCGGAGACAAATATCACTTAGATCTACAAATAGTAGGAAGTAGTAGAGAGCCATGACTGTTCTCACCCTGAATACACACGATCAAGAAAAGAAAAAAAAAGATATATAGAAATATACATTAATATATTTCTGCCCCTCTTTCGTCTTTTATTATTTTGTTTTCATCAATATTAACCTACTTTTTATTTACCTTTTATCAACTTCATCGTGATTTTCTTTCAATCCAAGTTTTCTTCACGCAGTCAACGATTATATTTTTATATTCTAACATTTTGTATTATTTCTGTATCAGAACCAAGACCCGTTCTTCTTATTCTCTGTCATACTATGCTCAGCATCTAGCTAAATATCACTCATCCTTTTCTTGACAAAAGCAGGCTTTCTTTCTCTAGTTTCTCTAACTCGTTCAATTCTTTATCTTCTACATTTGTTTTTCTTCCTTTTTTTATCGCTCATTATTTGTCGATTCTTTTCGCTATATTGTTTCTATTTATTTTGTTCTAGTTACTCGTGTCTACATTTTACATTTTATTTACCAATACCTTTATGCCTCTTTTCTAATTCTTCACACACGCCAAAATTCTTCACCTCCTTCTTTCAATTTCTATTTTCCCGTTTTCTATTCTCATTTTCATAGACTTTTCAAACCACTTATCACTTTGTCTTGGTGTCATTTTTTTTTTTAACCCTACTTCTGTCACTCCGCTATTTAACTTTACTTTATTCTCACAAATATTGCAAAAATTATATTTCACTTTCGCCAGACTTTCTTCCATTTTCTTTTATAACCTAGAATCCTTCTAAGAGTGTAAACATTTGTAGCTTATTTGCCTTCTTTTTTTCTCTCTCTCTTTCTCTTTCTTTCCCTCTCTTTACCAGCCAATCGGCATTAATTCCCTATTATCATTCTACGCCAGTCCTGGCGTTTATTCCTGCCAATTCCCTAGATAAGAGGAATCGGTCAAACCGTGACCTTCAGATTACCAATAATAAGACAGTAACGAATGAAGGCGCCCGCCTTTCTCAGATTTAACCAATAAGTTTATTCAGGCGTTTTTTTCACTCTTCAATCGGCGTATAAATCCACCGTATTTCGGATTCGAAAGAATAATGGAAAATGGAAGAACATTTAAAAAAAAAAAAAGGAAAAGAATTGTTGTATTAAAAAAAAGTAAGAAAATTTAACTACAAATAATGTCGATGGAGCTGTGGATGACGGGGATCTTGTATGGAAAATAAAACCATACTGAGAACTTATTTCGCGAGAATATATGTCGTAGAAAAATCAATGGAACAAAAACAGAATATCACAAACGAAATTGAATTACTATTAAAAATAGAGAAACTTTAATTAAAAGCAGAAAGAAAATGAGAGAAATTCAAAGGGAGAGATTATATAACAAGAGGATTGATTTGAACTAAGTTCAATGCTCAGAATTAGAAAATGTATCTTGTGGAAAAACAATGATTTCAAAGTCCTCACTGATGTAAACAAACAGTTTTCTTTTTGAAATTTACTTGGTAGAAGGGATTCGAAATAACGCAGGTCATTGTAAACTTAAAATTTATAAAGACAAACAACGTATGAATTTGATGAAAACTGTTACCATCGAAGAAAGTAAAACAAACGAGTACATTCTTTTGTTACAGAATACAACAGAAATTGTTTTTGAAGTGAGACTTATTTATCTCGAAATCCAGTGGGATTATCAAATGGTTTCAGTCGAAAACGTATCTGTTTTTTTTTTAAGTATAAGGAAATAAATATGTTTGGGGATTTTGGAATATAGATATACATCTTAATGTCTTTAAAGAACTATACGATATGCTTGTAAGCAAGAAGAGTAAAATTCTTCAAGCTAGAAAAATGTCCCTTTGGTTAGAATATATTGAGATGAATAGTTGAGATAAAATACGAAAACTTTCAAAAACTTGTTCACTCGTTGCGAAAATTGTGTAATATATAAAATCCATTCTAATCCCATCAAATAAATTTTTCTATATTTCTGAGATGAGGTATTATGTACACTATTTACATTATTCGGATTATTGTCCTCATCTTTGTTGCCATATTTATCATAACGTTTCGGCCGTTGTAGGCTACGGCCTTCTTCAGGTAGCTGGAATGTCGAATTGAACATTTTATTCTGTTCTAGTTCCACGTGTCATGTCTTATGGATGTCAGTTATCAGTTACCTTCTTTTAATTCCCCTCTCCAAGTTCTCCGCTTCCTTAACCAGGTATTGAACTCACAACTCTTTGTGTCCTGTCACAAACCAATGCCTTTATCCACTGTGCCACGTGCCCTTAAGGACACTGAATTTCTGGGATTTATAAACTTAATGTCTTCAGTAAACATTTTTACCACTGCTCATATTGCAATTTTTTTGGTTATCATTTTATACTTTTTACCAGAGCTCATATTGCAATTTTCGCTGTTTTTTTATTGTTTTTTCTCTGGCAGTCTTTATAACTGGTTCCCATATTGTTTTCATGACGGCTTGTTGGTGTTCTTGAACCCTTACCTTAAGGGGACGGCCTGTCTTCCCTTTATATTTCTTTCTGCTGTTGCACGGGATGGCGTAAATAGTCTTTAGTCATGTTCTCTCTGTTGAAGTTGAACCATTACAACATGTAAGATATGTAAATCAAATGAGTTCTTCATATGAAGAGAATAAGCAATCAGCACAATCTCATTCACCAATGAAAATACTTTGAGATACCTTCAAAGTACCTATTCGTGAAACTAATATTGCAATACGACGCCAGGATAGGCACAACCGAAATCTGACTGAAACGTTGGAAGCAGACGCATGTCGCAAAAATATAGACTAAAGAAAGTACATATCTAAAAATGGGGGTTTTGTGGAGATGGACACACCTCTGCAGAATATGACTTGGATTCGTCAAAAGAGCATGTATACTGACGCCTAAAATCGTCAGGAGAGAACAAATCGGGAGCGAGACTACAGAATTCCGTAATATTTCGTCGTCTCTAAACGCCATTATATTTCATGACTGTGTTATCTTATTCAATGGAATGAATACATAACATTACATTTCCCTAATCGAATACGAAGAGAATAAGGGTGGCTCGCTAGAATGTGCTAAGCACGGCGAGTTATATGAACTTTTGCCATGGAAATTGCGGTGGAACAGTGAGAGGCTTACGACGTCGCGTTTGGGAGAAAAAAGATACAATGAGTCTATAAGTATTCATTATGACGACGAAGATGATGAGGATGGGGAAGAACTGAATAATAGGAAAAATATCTTAAATAGTAAAAACAAAAATAACAATGATTGGGTGCTTCACTGTTCGACGATTGAAAATAAGCGAACGAAAATGTTTCCTCAAATACCTTAGAAAAATAACTTTCTTGGTTGCTTTTATTTTTTGGTGGGAATAAAATGTTGCTTAGGTTTGTTCGAATGATCAGTGATGAGAGACAGCATATATGCTAAGTTCTGTCTCTTCCAAATATGTGTTACAAAATCCTTAATATCCGGAATCTCTCATATCCGGAGTGCCTCATATCTGGAATCCCGCCTATACGGACATGATTTTGATGTGTATATTTGAAATATTTGTGTGATGTGTAACTCATTTGAAATTTCTGCTTTTCAGAAAAATTACTTTGGATAATTGCTTATTGCTTATTTCACCCTAATGGCTTGTATTGGTGCAAAAGATGATGGGAATAAGAGGAAAGGATGACAATGAGATGCATCTGCAACAAGATAGCGACGAGATTCATGATTATGATGAAACCTTATCTGAAACTGAAAAAGCTATTGAAAAGGTTGTCAGTTTTATGGAAAGAAAACCAGCATTTAACTACGACGATTGCAATAACGCACGCAGAGTTAAAAAGTGTCTTTCGTTTAAGAATAAAAGCAAAACAAAATGCGGAAAAAATTGAGAATGACATTAGAAGAGAAAGAATCATCATGCAACAGCGATTAAAAAAATCCTCATTACATTATTTGTTTTGCATACGTGGCATACTTAATTTAATGAATTTTCATTAACATTATATAATTTATTTCTTTTTCCTTAAAATCAATTCCATTATATTTCGCTCGCCATTAGTATATTTTATTTACTATAAAACATTGAAAATAAATGTAAAAACCTGATTTATTTTTTTTTATTTTTTTAAATTAATCTAAATATAACCGCTCATATCCGGACTTTGTAACCAATTCTTCATATCCAGAAGGCTTTCTTAGTGCGGTTGTCAGGGATCCTACTTTATTTTTTATGATTGTTTACACAAAAAATTTCTCGCCGATTCGCCTACTTGTAGTTGTTTAAAACTAATTTTCAAGTTTGTATCTCAATATATATCACTGACTGTTCTTAAAGTGCTGATGACACATGATGACATCTCGTTGCTATCGTGTTGAAGATGTGTCTCATTGTCATACTTTTCGCTTATTTTTTTTGGTGGGGGAGCATCTATTTGTACGTGGATACACTAACACGCTCAATGATGAGAAAAAGCATTTATTTTAATCCATTTTTCCTGGTGCCAGCGTCTTTTTTTATCCTATGTCTAAACTATTATTATAAATTTAGAAAGTGAATATTTCACTGAAATTTTGAAAATTTCCTGACATAAACAGAAATACCAACTTTATAGGAAATGATCATAATATATAGTAAAAATATTTCTGCTTCATCTAACGACAGAATGATAGGGATTCAACAAATATTAACTTTCCAACAATCTTCTTTGATAATGCAATTAGTTCACGGTAGTACATTAAGCATATAAAGTGGAAAGTATGCAGTTCAATATTCTGATAAAATTTGAGATAAATACATTTAAATCGACCTCCTAATCGGCTCTCGTATAAGCCCGCTCAAATACTTAAGATCACCGAAGTTAAAACACGTCGAGCCTAATCATTATCTAGATGAGTAACCTCTTGGGAATACTGTTAGCTTGGATACGAAGGTGATGTAATGAATAATGGCTCATAATTGAGCAGAGTTCCAATTCCATTTGGGTTCGTTATATACTTTTAGGGCAAATAACCTTGGAGAAGGTATGAATCCACATTTTCTCCCCCATCTATGAGTGAATTAGTAAGACTTTTATTAGTAAATTGTTATTATCTAAAAAAAAAAGTCCTTAGAAACTAAAAATATATTCTAGCTTGAACATTCAAGTTGTTGATAAACCATAGAAATCAAGTCAATCATATATGTCGTTCTTAATTTTCTTCGTACATTTGAGTGTTCATCTTAATTGGAAAAATAGATATTTTCACTTTTACTCGTTCCTGTCAACCAGAATTGGATCGTGAACGTTAATATCTTGAAATATATCCGTCCTTTTAAAATCGGTTTACTATGTCAAGTTATCGGGCATGGAGAGTATTTTCCATTTGTTACCTCTTATAAGGAACATATATTCTGGGAGAGTTAAGAAAATTAATACGCTTATCGCGTATACCTTATCAAAATGATCAACGTTTTCTAGCTAACAGCATTCCATTAGCTTTTCGAATTTTGTCGCATTATCCGCAGATTCCCCAATGTGTTTAATCACTAATCTGGCATTATTCTGAGTTTTATGACGCCGTATTAATGATGTTGCCGGATTACTGATTTTTTTTTTCTTCTAGGTCGTATAAATCACATCATATTCACACAGACAAGTCGCTTGCAAGTTTTTGTTTTCCGGTGTTCCACCTTATCTGTTACGTAAAACATGGTTTTCCGCTTAATCTCGTGAAGCCCTAATATATTCATTGGATCAATGTCGGAGGCTAAGCATCTGTGTGTCGTGTCCTTCCAGGACGTTGACGATCATGTCTACCCACGATTCCCTTCCCTTTGTACCTCTTAATATAGTCTTTTTGCTATCTCTCCTAAATCTTGTTTCGCCATCCATTGAGATAGGTAACTTATGCATCGTTTCCCTCTTCCTTGGCCTTCACTCTGTCCTGTGAGTATCACATTTTTCACTCCTTCTTTCCTCCTCATGTGTCATCGGACACTTTAAAATGAAATGCGTAAAAAAGAAGAAATCTATTACCATTGTACAAAATACTGAAAAAAAAAAACAGCTAATGCAACAGATTTCACCACGAAATATTAATGTGTGTGTTGGAGGTTGGGGGGGGGTGAGACGGAAAATCCGAAATTTGTTTTATGGAAATAAATGCCGTATTACTGATTGCCGGATTTGAGATTGTAAATCAGCAGTATATTCTGTTGTAATTATGTTTGATTTGCAGTTTTTTTTTATGAAAAGTCGGCATTTACATGGAAATGCCAATGCTTGCACATTGAATATTGTGTGTTAGATAAACACAAACTTTTATTTCCGTCTGGAAATGTCGTGAATGTAATGCGAGTAGTCTTTGTTTGTTTCTGTACTCATTTGTACCAATAAATCATGTAATTTAGAATGTAATAATTGCAGTTGCCCGCTTAAGTTACTTGAAGTTAAGTATTAAGTAATTTTTTTTTATGCGTTTACTGTGTCGATGTTTAAATTTTTATTGTGGGGCGTAAGTTAATCTTAGCATTAGAAAGATAACTTAGTTATTTCCATTTTTAAACTTTAATTTGTTTAAATTGTACAGATAATTGAACAGATTGAATGAAAATGGAATGAATATTTGGGGCAAGCAAATGAAACCTTATATGATACTCGTTAGAATTGTGAGGTTATTAACACACAAGAACTTTACAAATGACTATACAAGGCAGTCCCGAAAATTCAGCATGTTAGCACACTTTCCTAACTCGGATCAAACAACAGAATTTTCGTTTTAATCATTTCAACCCAATCAAGGCAATAACGCCACTAAGACGCAAAGTCCTACTGAGATGGAATGAGAAAGAAAAAGGCGTTAGTGAGAAGGTGGGGGAAAGAACATGATCCACGAAGAGGGTAGATGGCGACTGACGTTGCATTTTTTTTAAGCGTTTCACCCCAAGCAAGGCGGGAAGCCACTAAGACGCAAGGGGTTATAGAAGATTTGGAGCAAGATCAGATAGAAGTGATAGAGGAAAGGATGAGGAGAAGGACAGTGGATAGATCAAGGCAACTGGAGATGTCGATTGACATTACATTTGAATAGCTGGAGATTATAGCTCTCAGGGAAACTGGAATAGGAAAGGGAGTTCCACAGGCGAGAGGTGCGAGACATGAAGCTATTAGAGTAGAAGAGACGGCTACATTTAGTAGTTTCGACAGTGAAAGGGTGAGAGCGGGATGCCAGCCTCGTAGGGCGCTTGAATTCATGAAGACTGGGAACCAGCGAATGCAGCTCCTCGAAGCAATTGCCATGAAAGTATTTGTAAAAAAAAGACAGAGAGAGCCGACGGCGCGTCTGTGAGAGAGCGACTGTAGACGAGATGCCAGAACAGGGCTAATTATATTGCATATCCGCCTCTGGAGCTTATCAAGAATCCCGAGGCAAAGAAGGGGCTCCAGACCATATATGGCAGCAATACTCCATGCAAAGTTTAAATTTTGAAAGATTGTAGGTGGCAGTTAATCAAAGAACAGGAAGATAGTTCCCGGACGAGAGGTGCTAGAAAAACTATTAGAATAGAACTAACGGTTAAAGACAATTAGACCTAACGGAAGATGAAGTAGTATGTTTAACCATTTGAACCCTGACCCCCGCTTTACCGATGGTAAAGAAAAATGACGTAATGCCCAGCCACCGTTTGAACAGTGAATAAACACTTGCAACTATTTACACTATTCACATTACTCGGACTATTATCCTCATCGTTGTTGTCATATTAATAACAACGTTTCGGCCTACTTCAGGAATGTCGAACTAAACCCTTTATTTCGCTCGCTGGTGTACTGTTCTAGTAACACGTGCCATGTCTAATGATTGTCAGTTATCAGTTATCTCCTGTTAATTCACCTCTCCAAGTTCTCCACTGCCTTAACCGGCTACTGATCTCACATACTTTGGGTCCTGTCGCTTGATCTAACTAACGCCTTTTTTCCACTGGTTAAGGCAGTGGAGAACTTGGAGATGGGAATTAACAGCAGATAACTGATAACTGACATCAATGAGACATGGCACGTGGAACTAGAAATGTCTACCTCAGCGAGCGAAATAAAGGGTTCAGTTCGACATTCCTACAACCTGAAGAAGGCCGGAGCGTAAAGCGGTCGAAACGTTGTGATAAGATGGGAGAAAGAACATGATCCAGGAGGAGGGTAGATGACGACTGAAGTTGCATTTTTTTTAAGTGTTTCACCCAAAGCAAGGCGGGAAGCCACTAGGACGAAAGGGGTTACAGAATATTTGGAGCAAGATCAGATCGCAATGATAGAGGAAAAGATGAGGAGAAGGTCAGTGGAGAGATCAAGGCAACTGGAGATGTCGATTGACATTACATTTGAATAGTTGGAGATTATAGCTCCCAGGGAAACTGGAATAGGAAAGGGAGTTCCACAGGCGAGAAGTGCGAGACATAAAGCTATTGGAGTAGAAGAGACGGCTACATTTAGTAGTTATGGCGACAAAGATGAGGACAATAGTCCGAATAATGTAAATAGTGGACATAATACTTAATCTCAGAAATATAAACATATATTTTAACTACTTCCGTGAAAATATTACATACGAATTATTTGCGAATTTTGATTCAGGGTTTCAGTCAGAATGGTTAGAATTGTCCAGGAATGCAAGGCTCAAAGTGTTAAATACATGCGGCTGAGGTACTAAAGAGAAGATTTCATTAAAGCAATAGTCATAAAAATATTTATAGAAAAGACAGAGGCAAGCCGAATTACGGAAAAGAGACTGAAGTCAAGATGCCAGATCAGGGCAGAAAAGAAAAAATACCGAAAATTTAAAGTATTGTATTCAATTTTATATTTGCCTATCACCTCCGTCATTTAACTTTTGCGCGACACTTCTTTTCATGCATTTTTCCAACTTCTTTGTTCCGTAATAGATTAAAATAACTATCAGATGACCATTCAGAAATTATCTCATATACTTCTGTAAAAAAAAATAAAGTATTTAATTATAAAATGTAACCCGGATATAAGAGATCCGGATATAAGAGAAACCCGGATATAGGATATTTTCTCTGGTCCCAAATTAGAGCCCATACTTACCTAAACAAAATAGACCAAATCCGGATATAAGAGAAACCCGGATATAAGAGAGATTTTCTCTGGTCCCAAATTAGAGCCCATACTTACCTAAACAAAATAGACCAAATCCGGATATAAGAGAAACCCGGATATAAGAGAGATTTTCTCTGGTCCCAAATTAGATCCCATACTTACCTAAACAAAATAGACCAAATCCGGATATAAGAGAAACCCGGATATAAGAGACTTCTTCTCCGGTCCCGACAACTCTCTTATATCCGGTTTATACTGTAGATTAGACTAATTTATTTATTTCAAAGAAAAATGGTTATTTGATTTTGGGGATTAGATTGCATATAATTTTCTTTGTGGCACCATTATTTTCTTCCATGTTTTTTTGTACAGTGTGTTCCAAAATCACGCAACAATTAGCAGAAAACATACACTTGTGAAATAGAAACCAGGGAAAATTTGCATGACATCACCTTCCATAATTCGACCAATAAAATTCCTTAATAATATATTGTCACATAATGATTCTATTTCGTAAATAAATATGAAATTTACAAGGTAATTCGACTTTTGGAACACTCGGTACTTAATATACCAGACGTTATTTTCTCATAAGTTCACCAGTTTCAACCGGTATGACGATTCCGCCCCACAACCTGCATTTGGTACAAAATTGTATGGTTGCAGTTGTATAAAACGAGAAGAATATGGTAATTTATTAATGGGTTCTTTTTTTGTCTGCCTTTAACTTCTGTCACATAAAAGCCAGCTGATAAACAAAATCAAGATGGGAACCGAGACTCGAACACCCTACCGGGGGTTCCTCAGGCAAATTATAACCACTACGTCAAGATATTACTGCTTAAACTACTGGTTAAGATTAAGTTAAAAATACTAACTAAAACTCGTAAACGGATCTTCGACAGAGGTTGTGACACAACTTGATCCTCGGCCAGAGCGAACGAATATACTGATTCAAGGCAAAAGTGCTGATCCCTATGAAAATAACCATGTCATTTTTGACAGGTAATTTGCTATGGTAATACAAAGAAAAAATCCCATTCATTATTTATAACGAACGAACTGATATCGTACAACTTGAATATTTTGCTGTAAATTAGAGAAGGGATTCATTTATTTATATAAAACCCGACCTCAACATTGCCATGATTGATGCCAAAGTAAATTAAAGCCAGAATTTTAAATTAACAAAGTATGTAATTAAATTACAAAAACAGAAATATTATTTGGTCTCTTTTATGAGTTCGTTCATTCTTTACTTTTGTGGGTGTGTGTGTGGGTGGGTGCGTGGAGTGTATATGGGCGTGTTACAAGCAAAGAAAAAAGCTATTGCAAGTCTGGAATATGAAAGAAAAAAAATAACTGGCAAATACTTACGTTTGAAAAAGAAAATATTTAATCGAGGGGCCTACAGCTTCATATTTAAACGTCAGAAAGGAAATATGAGAAAATTAACTTGTGGAAGGGATATTTTTATCTTTGATTTTAAGATTGATTTCTGAATTCGCGAAAGATTACTGATATATGACTTTGTTCAATTTAAGAACGTTAATTAAAATAATTCCGCATTTGAATACTTAATTGCTTAGATTCCGCATTGGATATTCAACCTATTTTTTATTACTTGCATTATTTATATTATTCGGACTGTTATCTTCATCTTCATTAGCATATTCACAAGGCTTGATTGGAATTTCGAACCGAACCCTTTATTTCATCCACCGAACTGAATCCTTTATTTCGTTCAAGGACACATGGCCCAGTGGATAAAGGCGTTGGTTAGATCCAGTGACTAGACCCAAAGAGTTTTGAGTTCAATACCAAGCTACAGCAGTGGTGAACCAAAAGCTTGGAGAGTTTAGTTAACTGAGACATCAGCAAGAGCCATGGCACGTTGAACTAGAAACATCTTCGGTGGAAGAAATAAAGAGTTCGGTTCGAAATTCTAATCACATTAAGAAGGTCAGAGCATAAAATGGCCGAAACGTTGTGCCTATTGCAACGAAGATGAGGGTAACAGTCCGGATAATGCAAGTAATCATAATATCTCATCTCAGAGATATCTACTTTTTTGCAACACTCACAAATAGTCAGAAAGTTTGAACTCTGATTCATCAACTCATATAAAAGACTTGGTAATTATATAACTTGTTAAATCTGTGACCAACCAATAGAAAATATAATAATATTCAACCTTTTTTCTATCTTTTATCATTAATATTATTGAATAAACGTTTATTAACTATGGGTTTAAGCGAAAACTTTGAGGATATATGCTTTCGCGTACGAGGTCCCCAGACATTTAAGGATAGAACTGAGGAAAAGTTATAAAAAAAAATGGTTATCTTTTCATTCATTGAAATTTGCACGGCAGATAAAAACTTTCTATAGATTATGCTGTTGATGGGATTTCTTATGTATCAACTCTAGATGGGAAGGATTGCTAAAAAAGAAATTATCAAAAAATATTTAAGTATCTTATTTAAGCCAACGACATAAGAAAATCTAGAAATCTCTTCTTGCCAGGTAAGTATCTCAAGCCATTGGATTATATTTTTATCTGAGATTTTGCGCTCAAGGAGTTGAATTTGAAATCAACTTACGTTCATACATTCAAACAGAGGTTATTTGTGCATATTAATATTACTGCTTTAAATATCACTGAAAGTAATCGAGTGGGATTCCCCAGACGTAAGTTGCCAATTCTATCTCTTTTGGGATGTGATCTAGCTCTCATACAGCGCCTATATCACTTGTAAATCTGCATCTAACACTCCTTCCTTTTAATATAAATCAGTTCATAAAGAAAAAATAGTGTAATACACTTAAAAAAAAATCTAGTTCGATATGAGATACAGTCACAATTCCGGTTAGTACACGTATTCTAGATTTCTCAGCTGTTACCATTTCTTCAACCCAATACTTCTGACGTCTCAGCCTGAATATTTATTCTAAAATTATTTTTTCCTCTCCCAAATGTTCTAGATAGGCTTTACGTCCGGCTCACACTCCTCCCTGGTCTTTTGAACAAGAGTAGAAGTTAATCTCTTGGTCACTGTTTAAAATATGGCTTCCGTTTAATTCAAAATCTACTCTATACTTCTAAAGTCCCTACCTGAACTTTGAAATTGTTTTTACTATTTATTTTTTTCCGCCCTCAAAAGGAATAGATAGGTTCGCCTATCGTCCGGTTCATAATTCACCAGTCTTTTGAATAGGAGTAGTGGTTTATCCCTTGTTTCGTGTTTAGGATTGGGCTTCCAGTTCCGTCTAAATTTTACTTCAACTCAATACTTCTAACGTCTCCGACAGAAATCTGATATTTTATTCACTAATTAAATCATGACCCCTACAATTAGACGTTATTTTACCTGCATAGCCCCAAGTACGTCACTTTTTACCGTTTCTTATAGTGATACACCGCCACACAGTAGCCCTCAACCGTTAGTCACTCTGATGTCTTTTATCAGCATTTACAGTTTCAAGCAAAAGAAACGCAAGAAAAATTAAGAACATTAGGATACGACTTTCTTCCGCAAGTTCTATATTCCCTATGATATTCTATAGATTTTCGTTTTTCTTGATCGCTAGAACATTTCATAAATTGCTGAAAATTTAGAAACGAACAAGTTAGAAAAAAAAGCGTTAAAAACATTTTGGGGGAAAATACTAAGATATTTTTAAATGTGAAATTGAAAATGTATTTATCCGTTGAACTGCAGTTGTATAAAACTAACGTAATTATATTTTGGATTAATTGTATTTAAATACATTTTTCTTAAATTTGTTTTAATATCCTATCTGGTAAACACTTATATAGACAAACGTCTTAAAAAGATATTTAAAAAAAAAACACTGTACGTATATGAAGCATTGTGAAGCGGAGGCATCATTTTGAGTCTAAGTACAAGGAACTGCAAGATGCTTCCTACATTTCTCACGTCAAGAAACAAATTTTAAATGAATTCTTCTCTCCCTAAATTCAGATATGCAATTCAAGTGCATTTAACGAATATTTATGACTTCAAATGATATTTTAAACGACAACTTTATGAGAAGATGAAGATTTAAAGGTTTATAGAACTGTGAGATAAATAAAACGTAGCCGAGAAGTCAAAGCACGACAGATTAAACGGTGGTTTCCCCTGTAAAGGTGTACACAACGCAGGTTCGAATCCTGCCCAGGTGGGGGCTAATGATTTAACTGCGTAGGACATTAAACGCATTTCTCTTTAAGAGGATTTCTGGATTGGTCAGGCCGGTAGACACAATATACATTGTTTAAGATATAAAAATGGGTCGTCTATTTAAAATATGGCATATTTATTTTAATACTGTTTTAAGTAGTGTGTGTGTGTGTGTGTGTGTGTGTGTGTGTGTGTGCGTGTGTGTGTGTAAGAAAGAGAGGGAGGGAGGGTGTTCCACTAACTTGGAACGATTTTAACTGTGAATTAATTTTAAGCATTTAATGATTTTTTTCTTTTAGGTCTTATCAACATAAGTCTTTGGCAATTTCAAACATGGAATAATTAACAACCAAATAACATATTAAAGATATCGAAGCCTATTACGAAAATGGACGTTCAAACAGAAAAAAATTTCGGACACTTCGCGATATTTTTCGTCAATACAATCAACCAAATCAGAGTGCCGTTTGAAAGGATGTAACGTTCTTATGGAGAAGTTCAGTTCCTGCGCGCGATGACGAATGGATGTGTCTGATTTTGGGCCACGTTCTCATGTATTGCAGCAATGTTTTCAGCTAAACGGCCTAAACGAGCGCGTAGTGCTGTTTTCACATCTGCCACTGACCCAGTTTGTTTTAATTTACAAACAATTTTTTGAATTGTACTATTGAAACTTTCAGACATTGTTTGAATGTTAATCTTTCCATGGTTGAAATTTCCGAAAGACTTAAGTTGCTAAATCTGAAAGAATAAGAAAAAAAAATCATCAGACGCTTAAACTTAATTCATATTTAAAAATCGGTCCAAGTCATTGGAGCACTATTTATATATATATATATATATATATATATATATATATATATATATATATATATATATATATATAAATATATAAAAGGTTCAAAAACTAATATTCCATGATTATAACTTATTACACTGGAATCGTAATCAAGGTGATTCAATTCATCAGAACTACAAATTCAAAAATTTCAAAAACATGCTTTTTGAATTTTACGTATGATGAATTGAATCATAATTACGATTACAATGTAATAGATTATAACCTTGAATATTAGTATTTGAGCCTTTATATTATATTCTTACTCTGTCCTGGACATTGAATTCTACTTGGATTCTACCCTCTTGAAATTTATATATATATATATATATATATATATATATATATATATATATATATATATATATATATATATATAAACAAAAGTTTGACACCACAGAATTTATATATTGACTTAAATATACAAAAGCGTATTTTTAAAGGAACATTTTTGACCAACACCCCTGAAAAAAAAAACATTAGTAACGTCTTAAATAAACAAAATGAAACAAATTCACACAGCGAAATCCAAGTATATACAGGAAGGTTAAATGGGAAACAACGACTAAAAATGAAATTTATTACTAAAATGAGGAAAAAAGGAATATGACAATATACAAAAATATATGTATTCCTAGAAATAGAAAATATTTTACTCACAGTTATCCTAAAAGAAACAGAGAACGAAGAAAATTTACATTCTGTCTGCACAGAGAAGGTCGATGTAACTTTATATACACTGCCTCCAATATTCGCAAGTTTTTGGCTAACCGTGCTCTGTATAAAATGCTAAATGCTGTAACCGTGTACTTGACAGTACGTCCTGTCTTATCTATCAAATGCTGCCCGATAGCTGATTTACAGGCCGTTTGTTGCTGTTTGCAACACCTCGTCTAATTTTGTCCAATACGTGTCTCAAGGCGTTGATTTGTTCGCCCTACATAATCAGCCTCACACTGGCATTTAAATTTATAAACAGCAAAACTATTTTGAAGATAAAGCAAATTATCCTTAACCAGCGAAGAGAACATCGGAACAGTGTCAACGACATCACGTAACTTAAAAGCAAGAAAACATGATGTTATTCATACCGTCACCGTATTAGCAAGTGTCTGACTACATCTGAATAACCACGCTAGTTTCAAATACACCGGACACAAACACGGAGTGAAAATCACTGGGCCACTAAAACATTTAGCCTTGCGTTCTGTCGTGCGTTTAATGATATTCTCCAGGTAACCATTGTTCCAGAAAATACTATAAATTTTATCCATTTCCCTGTCCCTTCTACAAGAACATATCAACACACTATTCATCATTTAACCATCCTTGTGTTTCTCTGCGAATTTATTTCATTTTGTTTATTTAAGAAAGTATTCCTCGCATCGTGATTCCACACCTGATGAAACGTTAAAAAAGTTTTCGGGGTTTTTTTTTTAATGTTGAAACAAGATGTACAGTTTTGTAGTGGGTATGTGCATATTCTAATGTACCACTGCATAATAAATAAATATTTACGGCAATACTTTAGTTTTGAGTTTTGTTTTACATTAATGTTTTGAACTCTTCGTTCCTTTACATTTCGATATATATATATATATATATATATATATATATATATATATATATATATATATATATATATATACGTGTTTGTGTGTGTGTGTGAGTGTATGTATGCGTGCGCGTGTGTGTATGTCTGTGAGTGTGTGTGTGTGTGCGTGGGCGTGTGTGTATGCATGCGTGTGTGAGTATGCGTGTATGCATGTGTGTGTGTATATATATATATATATATATACACACACACACTCTCATATATATATATATATATATATATATATATATATATATATATATAGTTTATGGAAAAATAGGTAATCCGTATGGGTAAACCTAAGGAGGATAAAATTTCACAGAGCTCATTGTAAATCCAGAGCAAATAATTTAAATAAAACAGACCACTTTAAGGTTCCATGTAATAAATTTTCATTTTTCGTTTCCACCTTTGGAAGTAAAGTCTGATGATCCGCAGTCTTTTAAAAGGGCTGTGGTGAAATAATTTATTACATGGAACCTTATATATATATATATATATATATATATATATATATATATATATATATATATATATATAGTACAGCTAATACATCCGTTAGTATATAATCCAAGTAGATTCTAATAATATAAAATATCAAAATTGATCCATAAAAAGAGTTCAATGTATTTATTATAACAGAGCATATAAATTACGTAACAGAGAAATCCAAAATTGCTTCATGAGTATTTCAACTAGCCTCAATGCGTTAGTTTCATTCAATTCAAATGGTGGACTGTATTAGCGAGCAGTTTCTGTTGTCTGCTATGTTATGGGTTGGATTTGTATCAATTTTTCAACTGCTATCTTTTTTTTATATATTGCATTTTAAATCTCTAGTTCCGATACTGAATACAGTCCACTTGAGTTGAATATAGCTAACACTTTGACCTTAGTTGAAACAATCTATACTCATGCGGTAATTTTGGATTTCATTGTTATGTGAATTAAAATATATACATATATATGTGCATGTGTGTGTATGTGTCTGTTTATGTGTGTGGATCAAACTAATTTCACGTTCTGCCAAAATAAATTTAAGCTGCATATAATCTACGACAACTTAATTTTTCCCTTATATATTCTCAGCTAAATTTCGGGTGCGCCTCGTATCTCTGAATATACTGCACTTCCTGACCAATCATTGCTTCCAAAATAGTCGTCCAACTCCTTTGTCCGTGTGTTTATTTACTCGCTGTTCAGATATTAGCCCAGCTGTTTATCCAGTTTCCCATCATTGCAAAACGTTCGCTTGATCAGAAGTGAGATCATCCCACATCTTGTCAAAGTGAGATACATATCGCGCCAATTTTTGTACGGTTCGTTTCACTACTTTCGTTTTCGAAGTCTGATTATTCTAACGCGGCGACATCGTGTGTACATGGCGGTTAAGCTTATTTGCATAATGTTGTCAGCTTCTTGACTCATTCTACAGTCACGACGACGGCAACGATAGGAAGATGACGGATACAGGTGATCTTCATGTTCAAAACTCACGACTGATAGGGTCGGTATTACGTTCAAATCAGCAGAATCATATATCCATGCGTTAAACTTAATTATTCCAATAACATGATTAAGAATACGTAAAAAAAAAAATATTTAAAATTCTAGTCGATTATACTGGACTCGAAATTGTGTTTCCCAAGAAGTGGTTTTTTCTATTGTATTTTTATTGTATTCCGTCTCAAACAGGACATTTTTCTTTTCTAACTCTTCCACTTTGTACAGTCTCTAGATTGCATGATAGGTCTATGCATTCGCTGGGAAATAGTGCACTGGTTAGTGATTCTTTTAATATCGGAACATTTTTTCGGGTTTGTAAAGAAATGTCTTTTGGCGTTTTCCTAGTGGAAGACCACACTCATCTGATTTCTGGTCATACATCTCTTGGTTATGAGGGCGGTATACATTACATTTTACAATGATGTTCACCCTGTACAAGGCCCAAGAAACAATCGAGGCAGAGTGTTACAGATGAAGAGGCACTGTTTATAAGAATATATATGGAAGATAACGGTTAACTGTAGACTTGAACTAGTTAAGATTGTAGTGATCGTGGAAGCATCCACTTGGGAGCCAGTTACACAAAGCAGCTTTTCTTTGGAAGAAAATGCTCATGCGTATGTTACATCGCAGCAATGAAATACAAGGAGAATGAAGGTGGTTCGTTATAAGCCCTGAAGATAAGAATTGGTGGAACTAAGGAATGTACTTCATATTAACACTTTTTTATGGAAATATTGATAGAGTAGTGAGAAGCTTGAGACGTTTCATCTGTGGGAAATGGACTTCAGGCTGGAAAATAATTCATCAGCCACAAGGACGGGGAGAAGCATTTGCATTCTATCAAGACTGGAAAGTGAGAACTAGTCACCTCCTGCCCATGTATGACAGAAATACGCCATTTTTGACCTGTATCAGGCTCTTGTAAAGCTAGAGGATAGCAGAACCATTCCTACCTAGACCGGTACGCGGGATCGAACATTCTTCCGGTGTTTTTAGCGATGGATCAATAAGCACGTGTCCATCGTTAAAGGTACTGGGAAAATGGCGGTTTCTCTGTATATTCGTATGAACATAATGAGCAGAAACAAATGTTCTTAGAATTTTTCAATAGGCGCCGTTTGAATACGTCATTTCGTTTCACAGGTTTACTGAAAATTATTATATCTGTACATAATCTGAAATCAGATGAGAGTGGTCTTCCACCACGAAAACTCCAGAAGACATTTTTTACAGACCTGGTAGAAATGGACACAGCTTGGCTTTGATATATTAACGCGACCGTAGTCAGCTGATTTTCTACCTTAGGATTACCACTTACTTCGATCCCTAAACAATTAAGAAATTACAAAATCTATAACAGAAGCTAGCGAAGGAGAGCGTGAAGAAACTACAAGGCAGAATGCATGGTCATCAGCAAAAAGATGAGCCCGAAATGCGATTTAGAGTTCGGGTACACTAAAATCAAGCAGGTATGGAAATTTCAATATCTGCGAAGTCTTTTGACAGAGCATGCTGAGATAGGAAACGTACTGCGATGGCCAAAGACGCATTCCAAAAGCTAAGCAGAGTATTACGAGACACGAGGATGTCTTTGATAACAAAGGAAAGACTAGTGAGCTGCTTTGTGACATCTGTCTTCCTTTACGGCAGTGAATGTTGGACGGTCTCCTCAAAGATGAAGAAGAGACTCGAGACAACGGAGGTATGGTTCTACAGAAGGATATTATGGACCGAGCGTGTGAGTAACAATGAGGTTTTGGAGAGGATGCAGAGAAAGAGGAAGTTTATGCTTAACATCAGGAAGAGGCAGCTGAAATCTCTGGAACAGGTAATGAGAATGGAGGATTTGTAGAATCTGATGCTCCCAGATCGAATAGAGGGACAAGGGAAAGCAAAGTATGACATATCGAGCAGGCTTAAGCAAATGGATGACAGAACACGGCCTGAGGGTAAGTAGCAAAAGAACAAAACTTATTGAGAGCTACAAGTGATAGTGGAGAGCCATGATCGCCTACGTCCTGCAGGGAAACGGTATATAAGGAACAAAAACAAAAACATTTATCTTAATTCGAAGAACTTCAGTTCTCGAGAAGCCAGACGAGATCATCATCTAGAAAGATGCCAAGTTCTGCTAGCAGGGGGATGAGGAAACAATGAATAAATCTATATACGAATATAGAACTATTACTTTTGAAATTCACAAAAAAAAAAAAATAATTAAACAGAGAAAATAAGGCTAGCTCTGTTTACTACAACCTCATGCAAACTGGAATACAGAGATAAACAAATGGATTCGTAATGATCCTTATATGAAACACTCAACATTCATCTATGCGCAAGTGACGATTTAAGAAATGCTTATTTATCTCTCACACATATCAGCCATATTAGTACTTTGGAATTACCCAGTGTAAAGTGGTAATAAAACTAGGAAAAAATGAAGGAATAAAAAAAACTGTAAATTTTACCTCCTGGCCACAAAAATACATTTGTCAATGCGTAAATAATAACGGAAAAAAATGAAAGTAAAAAGGTAATGTCGAAAGAACTCAAATTCACAGAACTTGGCACCAAGTTGGCACAAGGCACCAAGTACAGGACACCTAGAGAGAGTCAAATTCGACATACAGTCATAATGGCTAACTAGCCAAGCAAATTAGCCCAGCAAATTAGCCCAGCAAATTAGCCCAGCTTTTCTCAACATTTTTCAGCCCATGGTCATTTTTTTCTTTCTAAATTTTAAATGGACCACTCTTACTTTTACTTTTAGGCTGTTCAATTTTCACACTAAAATACTCAATGAAAAGACAAAGTCGTCTATTTACACTTTAAAATTGATTTTAGTAAACAAGGATTAACACAGGATATCATAATCAATTTTGATAATCTCGTTCAGTCTTAATACATTCAACTAGTAACTACCCTAATCTTGGTGTTTCTGACACAAGATATCATAACCAATTTTGATGGTGTCAAATTTATTATTAAACAATATTGTGTAGTGATCTATTAACATAGCAGTATTTTTTAATATGAATAACAAAATTATATTATATATAGTATATATAGCTTTTATATATATATATATATATATATATATATATATATATATATATATATATATATATATATATATATATGACAAAAATGAAATAAATATAGCATTACATAATACCTACATAATTTCGAAATTTTCAAATATAATAGACATGTCTGTAATTAAACAAAATACTTTATTTTTTAAATCTTCAAAGTACGAATAATTTAGATACATATTTGTGAAATGGCTACAATTTTTTTATGGCTACGAATTCTATGTGGGCCACTAGGAATGCTATGTGAACCACCGGTGATCCACCGGTGATCCACCTGCACCACATTGAGAATCACTGAGTTAGCCTGTCAATGGCTCACATGGAAGCACCTTTGGTCTGAAGTATCTTCCGTACGTATTTGTGCGCCGATATGTGTGTATCTATGCAGCATAGGTTTATACATGTGCAACCATTTTGATTTTCTCATTATTACAGAACGGAGGCGAAGACACTTTCATAAAATATATTTTATTGTTATGTTTATTATCTTCGTATTGATGTAAGTTCTTGAGAAACAGTGGAGTTGTTTCTTGATTTCGTCACTCTCCTGAATTATCCTTCCAAAAAATGCAACTCTTACATTGGCTGTCACCCAAGTTTACAGTGTCAAGAATACACTATTATTTAATACAGTTTGTAGTATAAATATTGCAAGCATGCCACTCCTGAGGAGTGTAAAGCGAATACAACAATCGAAGAGGTAATTTCAACTTAACCCACCGATTCCATTTTCGCATCGATAACTGTTGTACTACCAGCCATTATTCACTCATTTCCATGAATTCTTGAGCATTCAAATAGGTGTATACCAGGAGATGTATTTTGATTTGCAGTTTATACGATTATTGCTTTCAAATTCTAACGAATAAATGTGCTAGAAATTTAGCTGATATAAGAGGACTTTATGAACATTTCTCTAAGAGACCAACTTTCCACGTTCTGAACAAATGACTAAAAATGAGAATTATTTGTAAAGCCCTTCTTGTTTGGTTCAGCTCTTTATATATATATATATATATATATATATATATATATATATATATATATATATATAAATAAAAATATTCTATGAATTGAGAAATCTGAGTCACTGGAAATAAATACGTAAAAAAATACGAAAATAAATACGTAATTCATCTTCCTCTCTGGCGGAGGCTGATAGGACAGGGAAAAATTTCTGACTGATGCCAAATCGGTTGGGTTTCGAATTTGGCTTCAGGCAATGGGATGTCTAGTCACATTGATGAGCTGTGTAACAGCGAAACAGTTTTTCTGTGGCTGACACACAAACTTGCAAGAACACACACCGAAACATTGTGTAATATGTTTTATTATAATTTATTATAATAAAAATGTAACAATAATATATATATACATATATATATATATAGATAGAGAGAGAGAAAGAGAGAGAGGGAGAGAGAGAGTGTGTGTGTGTGTGTGTGTATGTGTGTATGTGTGTGTGTGTGTGTCATGTGATGTCTGCCTAAATATTCTGGGTATTTTAAAAGATTTCTGGTATTTGGTTCTATGGCCAGATTGTTGAAGGACGATTATTTTCATCACCATCTTGAAAATAGTGGCGTACACGTGTATACTCCCCCGTTCAAATAGTTGTGTGTAAGTGTACACTCCCCAGTTCATTTCGGCGTGTGAAGTTCTAATAGTCAAGTTTAAAACTGAATAAATATACTACACAGACAGATGGATTTGTTATAGCGGAGAAATGTTGTGTAAACCCAACCATACTTTTTGCAAGATCCGAGAAATGATCGATATTCTGCCAAGAAATATCCGAACAGTTATTCTCAAACACACACTCGTACAAAATAGTGCATGTATATATATATATATATATATATATATATATATATATATATATATATATAAAAAGTGATCATAGAAGTCAACACTTAGAGGCGACAGTCTGTTTCATGCTATATGCAATCGTCAGGCCACATATGCTGCTATTTTTCTCGGCTATTTATATATATGCGGGTTAGTGGTGCATTGTGGGTATTTTTACTACAACAATCAACCCCCAAAATTGTACAAATAGCTTTAATTAAATTCTCAAAGCAAAACAAAACTGTTAAATAAGTGATATAAACAAATTTTTACTACGTTAATAAATAAATAAATAAATAAAATAAGAAAAATAAAAATAAAAACAAGCAATATAATTTGACCCAAATAAATAAACAAACGACTTCCGGTAAAATAACCGCCATAATAGAATAGCCGAGAAAAATAACAGCATATGTGGCCTGATGATTGCATATAGCATGAAACAGACTGTCGCCTCTAAGTGTTGACTTCTATGTTCACTTTTATATTTACACACGCTCTATCTCTGATATTGAGCACTTTATTCCATAAATATAGCACACTTTAAGACTATATATATATATATATATATATATATATATATCAAAATAAGAAAAAGAACAGATCAAGTAAAAAATCTAAAAAAAAAGTTCGTAACATTTTTTTTTTTAAGTGCTCAATACAAAATAGAGCAAAATATTATTATAATTTTATTTTGATAAATTACAATAAAAAACATTTTACATCGCTTCACAAAAACGTTCCTGTTTCGGTACTAACATGGTTCCTCTTCAGATGATGGTAGATAACCTGTAATAAAACTGATTTATTAGAAAAATTTAAAAAACAAATCTTTACCACATCGAAAGTTAAAGCGGGCATAAGATCAGAATGTTTTTTATTGTAATTTATTATAATAAAAATACTATATTATATATATATATATATATATATATATATATATATATATATATATATATATATATATATATATATATATTCACTTAACTGTATACGAACAAATATATAAAAGCCATTATAGTATATCTATCATATCATATGCACACACGCACAGATATTTAGAAGTTATTTGTGTAAAGCAACATCTGGTATAATTATGTTGTTTAGAATTTGTGTTTTTGGTTTAGATAATGCATAGATACTAAAAGTGGCTGCAGTATGTGAATATTTATTGGTATTCACATATTTTTTTTATTCACACATACGCACAAATATTTCTCTCCCTAGCATATTTATACTCACATATAGAAGTTACCACTCGCGTATATATATATATATATATATATATATATATATATATATATATATATATATATATATATATATATATATATATGCTGGAATAAAGAGTCTTATTAGAATGATTGAAATATCTCTTTTCTCTTGTTGTTTATTGCAATGACTATTGTAAATATTTCTTGTTCAAAATCTCATATAATTTTATTACATGAAACTTGCTTCCCTTTCGTATGTTAACTCAGAAAATATTCATTACTTCTTTTCCTCGCGTGTCAGACACATTTCTTCTGCTCTTGGTGCTACATTCTACTTGAGCATCACAAACATCACTTAATTTTCTTTTCTTTTTTAAGCATTACGCCCCGAGCAAGGAGTGAAGCCACTAGGATGCAGGGGGTTGCAGAATATTTTGGAGCAATGGGCAGATAGGAGCGATAGAAGAAAGGATGAGGAGATGTATAGTGGATAGATCAAGGTAACTGGAGGTGTCGATTGACATTACATTTGAATATTTGGAGATTATAGCTCTCAGGGAAACAGTAGCTGGGAAAGGTGTTCCACAGGCGAGAGGTGCGAGGTATGAAGCTATTGGAGTAGAAGAGACGGCTACATTTAAAAGTTTCTACAGTGTAAGGGTGGAAGCGGGATGCCAGCCTCGTAGGCCGTTGAATTCATGGAGTCTGGGAACCAGTGAAAGCAGCTCATCGGAGTAATTACCATGAAAGTATTTGTAGAAAAGACAGAGAGAGGCGACGGCGCGTCTGTGAGAGAGTGACTGTAGACGAGATGCCAGATCAGGGCCAATTATATTACATATCCGTCTCTGGATCTTGTCAAGAACTCCGAGGTAAACAGAAGGTGCCCCAGACCATATATGGCAGCAATACTCCATGCAAGGGCGAATGGCTGATTTGTATATTTGAAGTATCGATTCCGGGGAGAAGAATTTCCTAGCGCGACACAGAGAGCCAACTTTCCTCGCGGTGGACGAAGCAATTGACTCAATGTATTTGTTCCATCTCAGGTCAGCATTCAACGTGAGACCGAGCAGACGCAGGGAGTTGCTCTCAAGAAGTGGACTATCAGACATTCTCTATGGTGATTAATAGAGAGTAGTTTAGTTTTTGAGGCGTTAAAGTTGACCAGCCAATTCTTGCCCCAATTAACAACCAATTGGAGGTCCATTTCAAGACGCACGCCCATGTTAGTTTTGTCACCGACACTAGATTTGTTTTTGAGGCAGGAGTAAATTGTAGTGTCGTCCGCGTAGATGCCAACTTCACCAACATCAATGCAGTATATATTATCTTTATTTTTCTTAAACATTTCTTGTACAACGACTTTTATTTGCTTCCTTTGAGGAATCAAAGTTGATAGCAAAGAAAATTGAATCTGGAATATAAATATACTGTGAAATATATACATAGTTACACTAAGACGGAGAAAGATATGAGGGTTATTATTATTTTATTTCCTTTGATTTCTGGTGTGTACACATTTCTTTCCGGGTCCCGCCCAGAGACCTAAGGTTAGAAATGGCTTCCTGATAGTTTCCACTGACCAATTAAAAAAAAACAAACAAAAAAAAACCACACACACAAACATATTTTATATTGATAAAGCACTTCGTAAGGAGTGGGCTGTACTCGTGTGAACATTTTTGTATTTCTTTAAGGCATGGGCTTCCAGGAATACCTTAAATTAGTCTACTGGATTCTTTTCCAACTAATCCGAGGGATCCAACTACAGCAGGATTGTTGATGTCCCCATGTGCCACATTTTTGAAATTTTCGATCTGCTTCTGCCTGATCCTCTCGTATTTTGGACATTTTCTTCATTAATTTTGTCAGCATCTTTTGACTTTTGCTGCATCCAACGCTCAATAAGATCTCGATTATCTTCTTGAAATTTTCGATATTTTTTCTTTTAGAGCTGTAAATGCAAGTTGCAATGCTTGATGCTCATCTTTCAACATCTGGTTAGTGGCTTCCAGTTCTAATATGGTCTGTGCCAAATGTCTAATAGCTGCTCTTAAATAAGAAATTGTTGCATCAGAATCACCCAACATTGTCTCTGTATTATGTATCTGCTTCTCTTTTTCTTGTAATTATTATTATTATTATTATTATTATTATTATTATTATTATAGCGAGCAGCACGCCGTCACTGCAATGTTGGTTAGAACATACAAAATCCAGTAGATACATAATGACAGTTTGATCAGTGTATTCTGAATTCAAGCTAAAATATTATTAATGACTGAGAGAAGAGAACGCCCCAAAAATGCCATGCTGGTGTCCATTTATACAAGCCCTTACCTGTCTGATAACAATATGCAAGGCACATGCATCATGGCCAAATGTACGAGATTTAATGACAAGTTTTGATAAAAGCGATTTTGAAGTACGGCCCAGTTAGAAATACATTCAAATTGGATAACCCAGTACGCTTATATATGTCCATTTGCTTAAGGTAACACGATTGACTATCAAATCTGTAGTACTGAACAAGATATTCACACTAACTTATCTAATTCGCCTACAATTAATTAAGATCGAAAGCCAAAGAGTCACGCTTAGTGTAGATGCCATTAATTATTCTTTGATCTGATATCATCTTCGATGCTACGGCCGTTTGATGATGGTCATAACTCAGCTCCTAAACGCAGCTTAGAAACAAAATGTTTTCATCGTAAAGCTCTACCCATCTGCCACCTTTACATTCTAAAAACGATCAGGTAAACCCAAGTCATCGTGCGAGACGGAATAACTCCAGGAAACATGGCAACATGGCACTAACAATCATTATACAATGTTGATTTCTACATCCGTGTGTGCGCGTGTGTGCCTGTGCGTGCGTGTGTGTGTGTGTGTGTGTGTGTGTGTGTACGTGTGTAGTGGTTAGAACGTTCGCTTTCTCACCATGTGACCCGGGTTCGAATCTCACGACGGTTGATTTGTCAGGAAGACGACTTCCTGATGTTATCGGTCTGGAAGCGGACGAGCCCAGACGAGTTTTCAGGCATCTCTGGAAAGTACCTGAAAACCATATCACGGGTGAGTGAAATTGGCTATAGACGGAACACAAACACGTCACAAGTCATCCTGACCGTGGGTTTGTGTTGTTCAGATTGTTGATCATGCTAGATAACACGCTCCCTCACAGAAACTGTAACTAAGGTCTGCTCAGCATAGTTGCAGTATAAACGACAGGATGTTGAACAAATACAAGTGTGCCCGAGCGAGCGGCTGCAATAGCCGCCCTAGTAAACGGGTATCCTCAAATAATAATAATTATTATTATTATATGTGTGTATGCGTGTGTCTGTGCTGGAAATATGTGATTATTCACAAAAATATTTTATTATATTTTGGGAAACTGATCTTGCTGAGAACCTGGTATATGCAACCATTTACGCATCTACTCTTTCTGAAATGCAGGTTTATGGACTTGATCATGAACGGGTTATGATCAATAAACTTATGTAAATACTAATTGTCTTCATGACTATTTTGCTAACCGTCGCGGCTTGATGTGAGGTCAAATATGCATCGTTGAATCGGAAAATGTCATTTGTTGTCCGGTGAAAAGAATGAGGCAACAGAATAGCTCATATACTAGCAGGGTTACTTGTCCTTACTTGAGAGGAAATACCGTTAATATGAAAACCCTATTTCACGTCTAACTCTATTCTTATTAAAGCAACACAACAAATAACGAATATTACGTTATCTAAACATGAAAAAAGTAATTTTTTTATCCAAATTTCTTCCTCGCCTAGTGGATTAAATATTGTTTTATGGATGTGGTTGAAGAGTGGTTTTGAGATGAATTACTGGGTCGAATACTACAAACAGACACAAAGGAAACTGAACCAGAATTAACTTAGGAGTTAATTTCGAAATTCCTTGAAGGTTATCGGCATCAGCAGTAACCGCTTCGTTTCATCACTTCCCAAGTTGGCATCTACTCAGACGATACTACTATTTACTCTTGCCTGAATAGTAAATCCGACATAGCTAACAAAACTAACTCGGCCGTTGGTCACCAAAAGGACATCCAATCTGTGATTGACTGGAGCAGGTAATGGCATGTAAACATTAATGCCTCCAAAACGAAACTGCTCTCATTTAGCCACCATCAGAATGGCTGATGCCCAACTCCACGAGAGCGTCTCTCTGCACCTGTTTGGTTTTATGCTTTCCACTGGCCTAAGGTGGAACAACTACGTTGAATCAATAGCTTCATCTACCGCAAGGAAAGTTGGTTCTCTGTGTCTAGACAAAAGGTTTTTCTCGCCTAACTCCATCCTTCAAATCTACAAATCAACCATTCGTCTTTACATGATTACTGCTGCCATATATGGTCTGGTTTCCCCACTGTTCATCTCGAGGTTCTCAACAAAATCTAAAGACGGATATGCAATGTAATAGGTCCTGTTCTAGCATCTTGCCTACAGTCACTTTCTCACAGACATACTGTGTATTCCCTCTGTCTTTTCTACAAGTATTTTCATAACAACTGCTCTGACAAGGTACTTTAAATGGTTTCCAAACTGCATGAATTTAAGCATGTTACTAGCTAGGAATCTCTGTCCGACCTTTTCAATGTCGAAACGGTTAAATTTAACCGCCTCTTCTACTCCAACAGATTCTTATCTCAAAATTCCCGACAGTGGAACTCCCTTCCTCTTACTTGCTTATCTGATAGCTATAATCTTCAAATATTCAAACGTAATGTCAATCGACATTTTCTGATGCGTTGCTATTGATCCCCATCCTTCTCTTTATCTTTTCTCCAAATACCCTTCTTTATTCTTGCTCTCACTCTCCGTAACCACTTGGGTGCTAGTAGCACTCCTGACTTGCTTTGGGTGATATGCTTAAAAAAAATAACCCAATAGGGCCGGAGGTTAAAACGCCCGAAATCCTTGAGACGGACAACAAAGATCTGGACAATAGTCCTAATGCAAATAATGAAATAAGTAGGCGTTTCTGAAGAAAACTTTCTGAAGCATACATTAAAACAAATAATGTAGTACCTTAATTTGACACGACTTTCGAGTGAATAATATTAGCTATTACCGAATTAAGAGTCAATTTGAGACAAGGTGTTTGTAATTCCATCCATAGGAAAAACAATGTCTTCTTCAAGAGAAAAGCATACAGAATTCTAGCTGAAGCCATCAGTTAAGAAAGATTGTCATTGAGCATTGTTGTTGGCCATCAAAAGCCCAGCTTGCATGTAACTGAAATTATTGGAATTAACCCTTTGGCCCCCGCGTTCCTGAACAATTTTAAGCCTACTGTCTGATCTTCTGAGTCAAAATTCACAAATAATTGTTATGTAATGTTTCACGGTAGATATAAAAATGGTTACAAGGGTTTACCCACCGTTCAACCCGTATGATTTACCGGGCAGTAAGTCATTTTTCTCTACCAGTTTAACAGGTGGCTGGGCATTACGTCGTTTTTCTCTACCACAGGGCTCAAAAGGTTAAGAATGCAGGTTTGTTGAAATTATGGCGATCAGGAGAATGAGCTCACATGCTCGGTCCATGGTATCCTGAGCATTTTTCTGCAGAACCACATTTCTGTCGATTCAAATCTCTTCCTCATCAGTGATTTGATTGTCCAGAATTCGCTGCCATACAGGAGGACAGATATTATGTTACAATTCAGTAGACTTTTCTTTGTTTCTAACAAAACATTTCTACCTCTCAGTACTCCCCCCAACTTTTGTAATGCCTCCTTGACCATCCCAATACGTCTTCGGATCTCTTTTTCCGTCCTCTGTTAGAACACTCACAGATATTTAAATCTCCATATCTGCTTGATTTTAGTATTCCCACCCTGTAATTTGCATTTTGGGCTCATCCTTTCAGTGATAACCATTTATCCCGTCTTTTTGTAGTATATTCTTAGGCCTTTCTTTATTTTTGTACTTCCCTACCTTCTGCAGGAACACTTGTAGTCGTCTTTCTGTGTCCCTTGTTCTCTCACATAAGCATATTCTTCAACAGATTACGAATACTTTATTTTCTATCTATCGCCGCTAATATTTTATGAGATATACACGAGTATCAAGCAAGGTTTAATGATCAGTTATTTTTCCGAAAAAAAATCAAATATAGTGGGGTCGCACTTTATACAAGTAATAAAAATTACTTGCATAAGTGCGACCCATGGGTTAAAAAACATGCATTTTCGATGATCGGTTGTACTAAATACAGGTAATTCGTTTTGGAGATGTTAAAATTCATGCAGAAAATTCAGAGGTCGCAATATGCCTGAAGCTGGCATATGCACAAGTGCATCCTTGTGCAAATTAATTTAAACAACAGCTGTAGTTTCCTTTCTTTCGCCATATTGTCAGTTTTAGATCCATTGGTGTGACAAGGTATAATCGATTTCTATTTTTGACACAGGTCATTTGCAGTGGTATGCAGTAACATGAATATATTTTCGGGTTGTATGATCAAATTTGTTTGACCCTGAAAAATATTGCGTCATCCGTGATTGTATCAGATTTTTATCACGCTCAGACACTATTGTCTCCACTGTCGATTAGTTATCCTACGGCCTTTGTCTGCGGTGGGCGTTACTCCAAGGAAGCGTACGAAAATTGTAACGCTACACGAACACGCTGACAAGCCTTACCAGTGAGCAATTCAATGTACTATAGACTGGCCCGGAAACTCTCCTGCTTTAAATTCAATCAAGAATCTATGGTCAATCTGCAAAGAATAACTTTGTGGAATGGACATACGTGGTACTGATATGTGTACTGTATCACATTCCATTGGAAAAATACGAACAAATGTATATAAAAACGGAATTATTCATTTTCTTGCAATTAATTTGCACAAGGGTGTATATACGGTATCTTTGTATATCTATATATTGCATAGGCCTTTCTCTTTAAATATTATTTATAAATACCAGTATTTTTAATATCTATAGATATGCGAGTTTATATGTGTGAAACTGTTTGCAGGGCCGGTGCGTCTTTAACTCCGAAGCACCCGATCGGGGGTGGGAGCGTGTTTTGCTGCCCCGTTTTGACCTCTGACATTTTTTTTTTTAATTTTATGTCCATCTTTTAAAAGTATTTTAAAACTGACATTACATTGTTAATCATCCATTAATAATATACATAATGTATCTGCATGAACGGTGCGGTGGGTACTACGCAGGATCTCCCAACAAGGTTGGAGCCCCAAAAGGGCTAGTTTCAGTAGTGTTTTTTTTTGGGGGGGGGTGTAATTTTTACCCTTTTTCTACGTAAGTTATGTCGTCAATCATCAACTATAATAATCGACAGAGCCGTGGCTTACTACCCCAAACTCCTCAACCGCATGGTGGCCCCATGCCTACAGGTAAATGTGGGTATAAGAAGTTCTAATTACAGTCACGCTTGTTTTTGGGGGGTTTTTTATTACAATTTTTTTTCCTGAACAATTCTTTTAAATCAATTAAGTGGGTAATATATCTCGTAAAATTATTTTTAATCCGAGATCCTCCACTTAGGAGGATTACTGATTTTTTTTTTTTTATTAATGATAGTAATTACTACCAGAAGTTCAGGGCTTGTAATTGAAATAAAATTCCTAATGCTTATTTTTTACATTCTTAGGAAGATAAAACCGAGAAAATGAACACTTTAAAAATAAAATCTTTTAAAGATTTTTTAACACATGAAAAACTTTTTAAAAAACAGAAATACCGTTTTAAATCAAATTTTTAAGAGAATCCCGTTTGTGTTGTGTTGGAATCTTTATAAAATATTTCCTTCAGTGGAAATGCGTCGGCGATTAATCTTTACGGAAAATTTTTGATTTAAGTAGTTTTTAGAGTAAAATGTAGTCATGAAAATATAGGTGATTATTACAGAAAGAATAACATTTTCTCAAATTTTTTTAAAGTAAAAAAGCATATTCATTATAAATGTAAATAATGAATATGTACTGAAATTTTCATTTAATTGGATAATTCCCTGTTTTTTTTTTTTGTTGTTTGTTTTTTTTTTTTTTTGTAATTTTAAAAATGCGCCCTGCTTAAAAACCAATTCTCTTTCGTTGGCTTGTGGCTCCCATATTGGGAAATTTGAAATCAACATGGAGTAGAGAGGGAGAGCGTATCAAAATTTTGGGGAGGGAGCGAGACCCTTGCGCCGGCCCTGGCTGCTTGAATATATTTATGTACAAAGAACCATTTTATATCCTTTGCACATATATACGTATCTTTATCTCATTATTCGCAATTCGTATATCAAAATATACATTGAATAAACCCTCCACACATTTACTGTCGGATAAAGTTCTATGACATTTTCTATTCTGTCATTGCTTCTTCTATAAATTTCACACATTCTTTTATGTACTTTTATTTGCGTATGTAAAAATGAAAGCGCCATTATTCTTTTTTACTTACTTTCATGTAAACGATTATTAATTGTATCACTGGAGATGTACATCTCGCTTTCAATATTTCTGTTCATATACATTATAGCACGCAGGTGTATTTGCGCATGTACGCCAAAGATATATGAAAGGAAGGTTTTTTTTAATTTAACACATACAACACGATATATGTACAACGTTTAGGGTATGCTATATTTATGGGGTGTAGTTCTCAGTATCAGGAATAGTGCGTACATAAATATCAAAGTGGACATTGGCGTCAGCGAAAACGGCGGTGACAGTCATTTTCATGATTAAACGCAATCTTCAGTTTTAAGGTGTGCTATATTTATGGGTTGAAGTGCTCAATACTAGAGATAAAGCGTATGTAAATATAAAAGTGAACATCGAAGTCAACACTTAAATCCTCTGGTTTATGGGTATTTTTTTGGTTTATTTTTTACAAGCATGATCAGCGGCAAATGTCCTGAAACCATTTGTGATCTTAGTTCTCTGGTTTGGATCCGGAAAGGAATATGTATACTACAGAAATTCAAGGAAATAATAATAATAATAATAATAATAATAATAATAATAATAATGTAATAACAACCAAGTTTTTTTTTCTGTGAATATTAGTATTTTATCTGGCAGAATTTCATTATCATTCAGAGGAGAATTCCACGATGAAAATATTAAAAGTTATCTCAATAACAAGAAAATTTACTACACTTGCTTACTATATGTGTAACTCGGTGAGTGCGCACGCGCGATCATAGTTAAACATATTTCTATGAATTCTGCTAAACAATGCAACTTGGAAATAACCTTTCTGCCAAATCTACAGAAAACATTATTAGAGTTCGATCCTTATGAGAAATTCCATGACTGCTACTCAGTTCCACAGTACAATTATATTACCTAATGTCTCTCGATGAATCAGTGTGCCCTGAAGAAGTTAAGTGTAACAATATTCATTCAACTTTAATAACTTGTTATAATAGAATCTAAAATTATCTGAAGATCTCGTTTATATTTAGTGCATTTTCTATAAAATAGTTATTTAATTTTTCCTTGATTTCTAACAGTATTTTTCCGTTTCTTAATACTTTTCTTAGCTTTTAAATGGCATCATTCGCTATCCTAAATACACCTTCAGTGTTGCACTTTTCGTTCTCCGTTAAAACAATTCCATGATATTTCAATTGTCCTTCCTTTGTTCTGGCCTTCACAATATGTAATTCGTATGTTGTGCACTTCTATTCCTAAAATCCATACATTAATTCTTCTTGCAAGTCCTTCCTTTTCTTTACTACCCTCTGCAGGTGTTTATGTATTTTCCTTTCTGTGCCTGCTATCAACACCGCATTATCTGCATATCTAGTTTTGTTAAGATTATGGCTGCTAATAACGAATCACTCTAATATCTGAATAAAACGGATGTGAAGACATCTTTTACTTAATCACCATTAGTGTATATTTATGAATTCCTTTTCTTCAGAACCAAATTTCTGCTGTCTCAATTCTCTTCATCTGGGATGAGATTATCCAACATTTACTGCCATATAGGAGGACTGATATTATATAACACTTCAGTATTCTTTTCTTCGTTTATAAAGACATTTTCATGTTTCTTTGTACTTTGCTTAGCTTTTGGACTTCAACTCGAAAATGTGAATATTTTTCTGGTGTTAAAATACACAAGCGAGACTAGCGTAGCCTGGATTGAGTATTGATGTTTCTGATTGACTCTCGCCTATTGAACTGTTAACCTGTTCAAAAATGAAAGACTTGACGGTCCATCTGCAAAAATGTAGGTGACGAACCTATTCCAATTGAGGGTTGCGGCCTCGCAACTGACTGAGAAAATGTTTAAATTTGAACAATTACAGGTATTCATGTATATTTTTACGCGAGCACACATTTTATAATTGTGTTTATATATGTGTTTTTCTAAGTACGACTATACGCTAAGTTCAGTAGAGGACACGGTGGAGTAATGGATAGCGGCTTGGATTGAGGAATCGTAGAGCCGAGTTCGAATTCCAGTCGAATCCATTACATTCACTTACGTGCTAATACCCTTGGGAAAGGTGTGAATCCTCTTTCTTCTCCCTCCAGCTATGGGAGGGCAGACTGGGTTCTATAGCTTTGGATGGCAACTGGTCTCGGAGAAGGAAAACTCTGAATTCAAACCTGCACTTAGAGGGGGGTGAATGGAGTCTCTCTGAGCCTTGGTTGGCAATCCATTTAGTGATGGTGTCACGATAAAAAAACACCCTTGGTAGCCCTAGCGAAGCATCAAGAATTCAGCTATTTGACAAGATTATGAACTACACCAATCAAAGTATTAGTGAGTTCAATCTCGGCTGAGACCGCAAGATGAAGTTAAGTACTCCATCCCACTGACCTATGACTCAGCCACAAAAATAGTTTTATTCTCAAATTAAACAATAAAAAACCTCCATAGATTTTTTTTTTTTAAATTAATTCATTAAAAAAAAAAACAAGTTGCTTCAGGATCCCTCCGGTATTAGTGGTCCTGAGGCTTTAGCTTTAGCTTCATCAGTTTCATAGTATATTCGCCATTGGGGAATATTAATGAGTCGCTGTCAATTTACCCATAAAACCCCTGAAGGTATTCATGTATATTTTTACGCGAGCACACATTTTATAATTGTGTTTATATATGTGTTTTTCTAAGTACGACTATACGCTAAGATATAGTGAAACATACATATACAACAGCAAATACATGCGTGTATACACGTATATATATATATATATATATATATATATATGTGTGTGTGTGTGTGTGTGTGTGTGTAGTTTAAGGTATGCTATATTTCTAGGATAAAGTGCTCAATATCAGAGATAGAGCTTATGTAAATATAAAAGTAAACATTGAAGTCAACACTCAGAGGCGACAGACTCTTACATGCTAAACACAATCATCAGGCTACATTTCTCTCGATTATTTATATATACGAGTCAATGGTGCATTGTGGGTAGTCTCTTCTAACGGTTATTTTGGCGAGAGTGGTTTCTTTCGTATTTATTTATTCATTTATCCATTTTGATTAATTTACTTTACTTGTTTTTTTTATTTTATATATCGTTATTCATTCTTTTCGGTTTTTCGATTTTTAAGTAACGTAGTAAAAAATTTGAGATGAATTCTGATCGTTTATTTAGTAGTTTGTTTTAGTCTGGGAAAGTAATTATGGCTATTTTTCGTCAAGTCAGTTATTTGTTTGTTTGTTGTAATCTCTCTCTCTCTCTCTTTCTCTGTATGTGTATATATATCTCTCTCTATATATATATGTGTGTGTGTGTGTGTGTGTGCGTGTGTGTGTGCGTGTGTGTGTAATTTGAGGAAAATCTTTTTTTAATAGATGCCTGATTGAAGACCACACATGAGAAATTTAATTTCTTCAATTTAACATTGTACTTGTATTTGGATGAGGAAGATTAAACAGTGCCGTGTACGTCCAGAACCTGGTTCAAGCCGTTCCGCTGCTATACGTGCAAAAGAATAGAGATGTGTTGTTCAAGCAGAATAATGCCTGCCTATATGACGCCCGTGCGACAAGACAATGCTCTTGAAAGATTTTAAACATTTTCCCTGTGGGACATGATAGTTAAATCTCTCATATTGAATATGGATGCAATACGATGGAATAACAAATGAACTTTTCAGTTAGCCTACCTGCACATCTTGTTCCATATCACTGACACATGTAAGCAGATTAAAATAATATATCGAAGTATAGTATCATCCATCTGTATGTTCGTATGTATGTGAATGTAGAGACATCTATTAACACCCAAGGGGGATAACCAGTGTATTATTATAAAGTCTGATTTTTGTTGATAACTTCTTATTTTGAAAGATGTGCATGGATTGAAATGCATATTCGATCATCTTTTATTAAGCACTTCACCCCAAGCAAGGCGTGATCGCCACTAGCATGCAAGGGGTGACAGAGTGTGGGAGGAAGAGTAAAGAGGCGTATTTGGGGAAAGGATAAAAAGAAGGACGGGGAACAAGATCAAGACATCAGAAGATGTCCAGTGACATCACATTTGAAGATTTTAACTATCAGGGAATCAACAAAGAGGAAGAGAGTTCCACAGACGGGAAGTGCGAGAGAAGAATCTGTTGGTGTAGAAGAAACGGCTAGTAGAACGCTTAAATTCATGCAGTCCGGGAACCAGCGAAAGTAGCTCGTCGTGAAAACACGCCCCTCTTTTTTCTCTAGCGTACTCCTTCCTCTCAAGACCGTCGCATGCTAAATAGTATTACCGATAATATAGACAAGGCCATCGTCCTACACACGTTTGCAAATACATTCGTCTGTAAAAATCTATTCAGCTCTCTTACCAACCAAGATCCGTCCTAAGTAAGACTTTAAGCTACATCCTACAGCAAGGCCTCTGATCGGGTGGTTTTGAAGTGCGTGGAACCACCTCTTAAGTGCTGGTGTTCCCAAATCCACCCTGACCCGGGGTGGTAGTACCTGTTACGCTCCCAGCTATGGGCAAATATTTAACCCGCAAACTTGGTTCAAATCACGATGAAAATGTAAAAATAGGTTTTAATACCAGAAATTATTTTTTTTGTAAAAGATTATTACCAGCAATTAATTTTTGAGGAAAAATTATTACCAGCAATACATTTTTTTAAATAAATATTACCAGTAATAAAATTATCGTCGGTATTAAATAACCCATTCAGGTTGATGTGCCTTAAAACAAAATAAACCAAACCAAAACAGCCAACAGAAAATCCTTCTGTTATCAATGAGCAGACTTGGACTCGTTGCGTAATTTCCTCCTTGATGCCCCATGGAAAGAAGTTTTTAATCAACCTGTTCAAAATTCGCGCTAGATCTCCTCCTGGTTGAAAGCTGACATCGAATCTTTCATTCCAGCAAAGAAATACCAAGTTAAAACGGCGTTAATCTTCTTGTGTCTCACTTAGATGGTCGGTCAACATAACCCACAGGAATCACTTCTTCCGTCTGTAACAAAGCGACACGTCTTAAATGAACCAACGTCTCTGTTAGTAACGAGTGCTAGCATGTCCTTAATGAAGCGAAATTACTGTCACAAGTTTGGTTCTAGATATTATTGGTGGTTCTGCAAAAATGTGCTGAACAACACCAAATCTCCAATCCCTCCTCTATTCAATCAATTTAAAGTCCTGACATCTACAGCAGATGAATGCTTTTCTCGGAAAATTCTCTTCCAACTCAACACTCGACTGATCTGGATTATTCACACCCGATATCGCCCTAGAACTGAGGTTGTACTGAGTGAGATACATATAACCGCTTCACTGGTCTCGAACATCTAAATCAGACTCCTCTAGGGTTATTGAAAATGACGGAATCCCAGCCTCGCTGCTTCCTGCTTTTCAGCTTGTTGGAAGTCCTCCTTTGTATCTATATTTTTAAGAACTCCGTAGAAGATTCTGGCCCCTGTAACTATCACCCTATTAGTGTCCTACCTCTTTTCGAGGCTTTAATCAACGCTGAAGTGCTTAAGAATCTTACCTCTCACAACCTACTCTCTGACAAACAATATCGATTCCGTTTACTAAGTCTACTGCTACGCTATCGGCCATCACAGAATATATAGAATATATATATATATATATATATATATATATATATATATATATATATATATATCAAGCTCTTGATAATAACACTAAAGCTCGAGCTGTGACTCTAGATATATCAAAGGCATTTGAGAGGGTTTGGCGCGCTGGTAGTCTACGTAATCTCCAGGGCTACGCTATTACTGGACAATTGTTTGATTTAACCAATCATTCCTTCAATCGTAAAGCCTCAGCAGATCCCAACTATTATAGTTGTCATACCTGGTGCACAAATTGTTGGGAAGTGACTAAAATATGCAACCGTTTCACAGATCAATAATGAAAAATGGCTTCACTCGAAGGAACCACTCGATGCTATAGAATCACAAAGAACTTTCGTAAATTGTAATCGTACAACACCCCCACCCCAACGGCCGTTCAATACTTCCAACATCGGGGCTGATCGATGAAGACCGCTTCGATCCCAGATCTTCCTTATCCCACGTTGCGATTTGAGTTTGATCATAAGGAGGCCAAGATCGAATCGTCACAGGTATCTTCGTGTTGGGCTGGTCCAAGCAGGGCCAAGACGTACAGGAAAAAAATAACACTCGAACAAATTGAACAGAAAGTAAATACTGTCTTTATATCAGTCCTTCGTAGAATAATTGTTTATATCAGATTTCGCATGCAATTATCAGCCCAATCCGCGTCTAAATCGGAAGTGATATTATTGCTGACCTGGTAAAGTTTGGGTTGCTGTTCAGCACAAGGTTGAAGTTGGGTGGTTCTCTTCAGCAGGCAGTCACGTGGTGTGTATCACGACCAGTGGTTGGGGGGGAATTCTCTGTCGTCTCTCTCCTGTCTCCGTCTCTGTCTCTGGTCTCGTCCCCGCCTCTTCTGCCTCTCTTCTCTCTCCTGCGACTCCTCTGAATTCGCTTCGCGCATTCGTATTTATCGACATTCGCCCAAACTGGCGAAGTAATGAATTCGATAATTCTAGGGAATTCCCTTCTTTCACTCTCTCATATTATTACCTCTCACTAAATGGGTGGCTTATCCATCATCTCCTGGTATTTCAAGTCAACTTTCGACCAGGGGGAATCAACTCCAAATCCGTTGCTTACGAAAAACGACATATTCGCTTTACAGCTTGCATTTGCAGCTGTTTATCAATCAACATTTCTCCCTAAGTCTGGGTCACTTTTATATTGTTTAAACTGCTCGACATAAATTCAACTCGTTTATGTGTGAATTAAATCCTAAATTCTTCCCACATGTTTTTGGTATTAACTCTTCTCGTTTCAATGTTTCTCAGTACATAACACTTTCCATTGATAAGAAAACATACTTAGGTTTTATTTTAGCGCGGTAACAACAAAGAGAATCACAAATAACAAAAAGTAATTAAATAGATAGAACATATCAGCGGAAAGTAAAATAATCGTATAACAACTTTCCAATTTCTCTGACGCAGGCTGGATGTGACGAGTTTCTCACTGCTCTGTCGCTACTTCCATGGAAAGTGCTCAGACGAACTGCATTCCATTGTTACGCCAGTTCCAACCTTGACAGTCAGGACCCACCATGCTACTTACATTGTAGCAAACCAACCATTTGTATTCCAATTGTGATAAGTAAGTTCCGCAGAACAGCTTCTTCACACGAACCACTGCTCTATGGAACCGACTCCAATAAGGATCTTTCCCCGATCGCTACAAAACCTGTTCAAGTCTTACCTGTTATCTTCCCTTCCTCTCCGAATAAGCTACCTCTTACTGCAAACTTCTGCCTCGACTGGACACCGTGCGTTGTACAGGCTGCATCACAATGTAAAACATGGTGATTTTTAACAAAAGGTGAGTAAGTACATGTCCCATCAGTTCTAAAAAGAGCGATTTTATTTAATGGGCTTCAGTAAACTATCATTCTGGGAAACTGTTTTGTTAGAAATATAAATTTAATCTGACTTTAAAAGTACACCTTTGTGCAAATTAATTGAAACAAAACGAATAATTCCGTTATTATTTAATTTTTTATTGTATTTGCTAATGAAACATGACCCAGTGAACATGTTAGTACTTCGTATGTCCACCCCTGAAGTTGTTCCTTGAAGATTAACTACAGATTATGCATTGGATATAAATCAGGAGATTTCCCTATAGTACTTTGATTTGCTCACTGGTAAGGCTTGCCAGTGTATATGTGCAGCGTTAAAATTTTCGTACGCACCCTGGGAGTAACGCCCATTGCAGACAATGGTCGTAAGACAACTAATCGACAGTCGAGACAATAATGTCTGGGCGTGATATAAATGTGATGCAATCAGGAATGATATAAATTTTTTCCAGGCCAAACAAATTTCATCATACACCCCGAAAATAAATTCATATTACTGCACACCACTGCAAATGACCTAATCTGAGGAAAAATAAAAATCGATTAAACCTTGTCCCTCCTGTGGGTCTAAAACTGACCGTATGGTGAAGGAAAGGAAACTAAAGCGGTTGTTTCAATTAATTTGTACAAGGGTGTAAATTGTTCAGTCAATGCATGCCCAATTTCCCATGGATGAAAACGGTTATTCTGACAATTACTGTTGTGAATAGAATCTTTTAGCTGTTATGTGTACGTAATTTCCCAGAGATTATTTGTAAATTCTTCACTGAATATGCAGTAGAAAACAGAAATTGTTACGGGAATGCTGCTCACAAAAATCTTTTTTAAAAATTACTTATTTTTACTTGTAATATAAAATCAGTTTAAACTCTTTTGATTTCTCTTTCTGAAAACGCACAATTTTAAGCAACTAAATTAAATTTTACATATTCTAAAATGTTGCAGTCTCCTCAACATGCCTTGCGTAGAAATAGATACCGTATGGAAACCATTAATAAATAATTAGAAATCATGGCAAGCAGTAAGAAAATAGAAGCCTCAGTGAATGATCTCAAGCATAACAGATACAGAAGGTTCGGCAGCAGACAAGGTAGAGATCATAATATTTAGGAATCCATGTTATAGATTCAAGATTGTCCCATAGGACGACAACAGAGTGGATAATAGCGCTGGTTCTTGATTGTGTTTCATGGTTTATTTTTATTTATTTATTTTTTTTTTGTGTGCCTGTGCCAGGTTATGCAGACTTAGAGTCAATGGAAATAAAACTAGCAATAACTGCGAAGTAATAACTAAGATATAGACAGCAGAACAAGAACAGTTTGTCCACACAGATTAAATAGTATATTATTCGAAAATCCCTGAAGACTACCCGGATGAATAAACACATGTTGATCGAAGGAAAAAAATGTTGAAACGTTACAGCAGTAATAATAAAGTTAAGGAAAAACCCTCTTGTACATAATTACAAACCTTTAAAAAATATTTATACAGAAATGAAATAAACAAAAATTATAATTAATTTATTAAATAACTATTCTTTTGTATTCTTAAAGAAAGCTACAAATTCAGATAATCTTGCTGTTCTGTTGTTTTCCCTTTGTTTCAACCCGAACAATAATGGAAATTAATATCTCCTTGTACATTTCAATGTAAAAAAAAAGTTTTCTTAACTAACGTCAGTTCGTATGTATTTTTGATTAAATAACAAAACATTATATCTTAGGTGGTGCCAGCTATCAGTGTCAAAGTTGAACTTACAGTCCAACAGATTGGCATCTCCTTATACGAAATTACTTTTGTCAAGTTAGTGTATACGTGTATATATATATTTTCAAAAATTAAATAAGTAAAAATAAAAATTGAGGAAATTCCACGGTTTCATTAATACAAATATTATTATTGCTATTATTATTATTTTAGTTTTGAAATCAGCAATGTCTGGTGACTCTCCCTTGAGATTAAGTAAATTCAAATCTCTAAAGTACGCAATCACTCAATGTAGTATTCTTCTTGATTTTAATAATGATACAGTCGATTTTGATTTAAATCAAATGTTACAGAATATGATAAAGAATTAAGTTTATATTTCTAATACAAAATCTTATTATGCATGAAATTTCAAACAGGATGTTTGAAAAAGGTTCGTAAATTACATTCCTCAGAGTTAGACAATTCTCTATTTTTTTTTTAATCTTATTTCTGTTATTATCAGTTTTGTGAAGTATCAGTGAATTGCTTAACTACTAATTCATATTTTCGCCTTTTAATTTATTTCTACACACGTAATTAAATACACACAGACATACACACACACGCACGCACACACACACGCACACACACACACTTATATATAAATGATCTAAATGAAATAATAATAAAAAAACAAAAGAATATTAATCTACAACCCAGTGTGTCTGAAGATTTTAATTTTTGAATATTTTTTTTATTGTTCAATATATATATATATATATATATATATATATATATATATATATATATTAGCCACTACTTTAGGAGGTACAGGAGCTTTTCCTGGCTATTATAGTATTTTTTTTATTTGTTCATTTATTATTATTTATTTTTTGTTATTATTTTTATTTGTTTTTTATTTATTATTATTATTATTATTATTATTTTTCTTTATTCATTCTTGATTTATTTATAATATATTTGTTTATTTGTTTACAGTTTGACCGGCCCATCTGTTCATGTATTGTCAATGTTCCTCCCTTCATTTCTTCCCCGACCATCTTATCCTGGTAAATAATTTGCATCGCACATGCGCACACATTACATGGGTGAGAGGGAGAGAAGAGCAGCAAAGGAGGCTCGGTCTTCAGTTGAGTTCAATGATGGGCATTAGAATGAATAAATGTCAGGGGAGAGCATCCGAGGCTTCTCCGATAGGATGAATGCGTAAAAAAGGCCAGTGTGCTTAATCACGAAAAGACAAAAACAAATATTAATGACGAATGAAAATATATTGAATATGTTGAAGAGAACGGGACTCATAACCAGATGTCTCCCAGTCTTTACTGGCTTTCGTATTGTGAAATAAAGTTTCGCCGCTTTTGCAAAATGTTTAAGCTGAAATAAATATAAATGTATAAAATTATTTCAATTTAATAGAAAGCATGTTGGAAACAGAAGATCGTTATCGTAAATCGTATCTTCAATTATATATTAATGTCTTATTTATCCATCAACAATTATAGTTTTCTTCAAAAACAACATTTAAATATACAAGCATAAATAATTTCAAATGAATTTGAAAAATGTTTCTATGAGTTTATGATTATATAAACAAACAAAAGTGTATATATATATATATATATATATATATATATATATATATATATATATATATATATATATATATATATATATATATATATATATATATATATATATATATATATATATATATATATAGATAGATAGATATATATATATAGAGAGAGAGATCATAATATCAAATCCGTAAGTGGTAAGGATAATCCAAATAGGTCTTTTTAATATAAAATATTAAAAAGCTAGATCCATGGAGGGAGCTCAATGATGTAACAAAATACAGAGAAATATGACATACATCAAAGGAAAAGTTTAATATATCATAAATAAATATTTTTTTTTTAATAAATTGTCTGGATGATTTAAACCATGTTATAACTCCGGTCTGATGAGGCAGTTGTCTGTCTGAAAAAATTATTACCGAACTCTTTAATGATATACTAAGTGTTTCCTTTGATGCATATATATATATATATATATATATATATATATATATCTTTATCATCACATCTATTTTTATATCTGTGTCAGTGCATGAGAGAGATTGAGTGCAATATTAAATTTCACCACCAACAATCTATATCTGATGCATTTTTCCAATTTTCTAATTTATCGTTGCACTTATGCTACACATATATTTACATTAAAATCTAATATTAAATAAATGCTCGATGTAGCTAAATATGTTTCGTCTACAGTAATGATAAAATATACTTCTTCATAATCATACAAGCAGTTTGAGGTTCTTGGACAGAAACATTAAAGGTGAATGGAAATGTGCAACCAGAGAGATTTGATCGTGGTTCCGATGTTATTTAGGATTAATAAATTGATTATTTTATATATTTACTAGCAGCCATACCCTTCTGGTCGATCAGAAAAAGCGTTCAATTAGAATGGAGTAAAAAAAATATCATATTTAGATGCAGCAGAGCCTATCTTCTTCAATTACTTTAAAGTACTTTCATTTAAAAAAATTTTTGAATTAATGCAGTTACTGATATAACAGAAGTCGTCTGTATTTATTCAATCGAAGTTAACCGAGGACACGAAAGGTTAAAACAGGGAACATGAAGACCCACTTCAGACCACAATTATTTTGGAGTTTTTTTTAAATTCTATTTGTCAGTGTGCTACCAGGGATATAAAAGAGGATATATTTATAAAGCAATTGTGAAGTTTGATGAAAATTGGTTGAAAGATCAACGAAATATAAGAAAGAAACTAGTGAAAATCGTCATTTTTCGCCATTTTTCGCCATTTTCCGCCATTTACGCGTGTTTTAACGATATGGTTGAACTCAGTTATCAAGTTAAATGACGGTTAAACAATCAAAGTTTTTTGGCTACAATTGATTGAAGCTTGTATTAGATTGCTTGAAAAGTGAGGGGGATTAAGTTTAATATTTGTGTTGATATCGATTTGTGTTGAAATCGTTTTTTTCGTTTTTCGCTAAACGCAGTGGTATAGAAATAAAAAATGAGGTATCGTTCAGCTCGTACTAATGTAAGTAACCTACATACCGAGTTTGAACGAAATCGGAGGAAAAGAATTGAATTTATCGAATTTTGATCGGCTTTATCGATTATTGATTTTTTTTTAAATATCGATTTTTCACGCTAAGAATCTACATCTTACATTGTACAATATATATGCCAAGTTTGAGCAAAATCGGTTGGATGGATCTCGAATGAAAAGGTATCAGATAGACAGACAGACACACAGACATCCTCTGTTTTATATGTAGAGATGGATGTTTATGCATCTGCCTGAATGTCTTTGTTACTTTTTGAAGCAGTGAAAATCAGTCTACATTTTGCGTCCTGTTACTGGATCTAACCAACCTTGTGAGTTCAGTAGCTGTTTAAGGCAGCGGAGAACTTGGAGACTGGAATTAACAGGAGATAACTGATAACTGACATCCATTAAACATGGCACGTGGAACTAGAACAGCCTACTCCAGCAAGCTAAATAAAAGGTTCAGTTCGACATCCCAACCACCTGAAGAAAGCTGAAGCGTCCAACGGCCGAAACTTTGTGATAAATATGGTAACAAAGGTGAGGACAATAGTCCGAATAATGTAAATCGTGTGCAGTCATGGCTATCAGACATTTTCTGCGACCACATCAACCGTTAGATATGGCCACGTAACTCCCAAGACTGCAACACCACTTGATTATTACTTATGGGACACAGTTAAGCGAAAGACCAACAAAATTTATTGTAAGACCAAAGATGAACTGAAGGCAAGGATTATGGTAGCATTCACCAACTTAAACAAAAAGACCGCCCAAAAAACTTGGAAGAAATTCCGATGTCGTCTAGAGACCGAGGTTAAAGCCAGTGATGATTTTATTGAATAAATTTACTCTTTATATTTCAAGTTATTTTTGTGTAATTTTGGTAAATATATCTGTTAAAATGAGATGCCATTGTTATTTTTATTTTTGTCTAATACAGACGACAATTTATACATCGCACGCTGTATTTATGCTGCACTATGTATATAAAAGCCTGAAAGATCACCGGGGAATTTCCTCATATGAACTCGTAATCTTGCCTCGTTTCCAACAGTTTTGTAAACAATTGCCCAACATACATTAAAGTTTGAAGTGGCACTGAGGAATTTCCTCAAAAGGATTATTTCATTTGTCATCTTGCCTCTTTTCTAACAGTCATGGGAACTGCTTATATCTTCTCGACGTTCATCTGCATATAGGCTAAAAAAATATTCTGCTCTCTATTTTAGCGTATGTGTTTAAACATGTTAACTAGAGTTTAACATACACCTGTTTTGCATGTGTGGATTGGGCCTAAGCAAATGGAGTCATTGAAAACCATTTCAAATGAGGCAATGAAAATTATAGAAAACTGAGAGAGTTTGCTCTTTATCCAGTGTTTTGATAGAATTTGTTTCCTCTAGCATATTACAGATGAAAAGTTGGGAAAAAATCAAAAACAACCTCATAAGCCGAAGCAATTTATATAATATATATATATATATATATATATATATATATATATATATATATATATATATATATATATAATTATTTATTTAAAATATGATTCCAAATCGCGACATAAGAAGTCCCATGTTTCAAAACAAGAGCCGAAAACTTCAATATAATTATTTAAATTATTTAAATTATTTAATTAAATTGAGTTAAAATAAGCTCTGTTCCATCTTCAAGCGAAATTTTTTTTGGAATAACGTGTTTCTGAAATTTACGTGTTTTAAAAATTGAAATCAAAATTTCCATGGTAACAGCTAGGGCGAATTGTTTAAGTTGGGTAGGCGGGTGTTGGGTGTTAATAATAAGTATCAGTATAGAGTTACTTTCGTAGATGTCAAGTCAGTGAAAGGTGGGGGTGTCTAAATTTGAAACGGAAGATGTATTAACCCTCGTCTAGTTTGCATGTCTATGGAGATTTATTTATTTATTTTATTTTATTTTTTTATGAAAGGGATTTGTGCATATAAAAAAAACAAACAAAAACTGTTGTAACGTTTGTTTTTTGACGACTTCATAAAGGGTTATCTTTTTTTAGGGTATTTAAACTATTTATTTCGGCTATGGATTATGAAGGGTGTTATATTGTATGCATGTTTTTAGTTAATTATTCAAATCATGAATATGATGAGTGGGCTATGGATTAAACAAGTTATAATTTTGTATGCTAGTTTTTAGCTAATAGTTCAAACCAAAAATCTGATGATGCCTACAAAAAACCGTTAACTCGTGTCTATTGTTTAATAGATTATTATTATTTAGAAGCTTAATTATGTGTAATTTCTCATGGAGGCAATATATATACATATATATAATCTTGTACATTAGGGTGTCTTCTCGAGGTGTGGAAATTGCTTTATGTATTTGTTCCCTGATTAGGTGTTGTTCAACCCCACTCTGCTTTCACTATCCCAAATAATCAAACGTCGCTGGGAAATACTACATCTCAAACCAGACCTAAAAAAAATGTTTAAGGAACCCGGCCTTCTTGCATATCGTAGACCTAAGAACCTAAAAGAAACCGTAGGTAGTAACCACATTTCAGGGCACAAGGTAATCCGTAATAAACTAAGAACAAAAACAACAGGATTTTCCCAACCATGTAATAACAAAAGAAGTTTATGCTGCAACCATATTAAGCGCACGAATTCATTCACTAGCTCAATCACTAAATCTACTTTCAAAATCTACTACGATTCTAACTGTAGAAGTCATGACATAACTTACCTCCTAGAATGCACACTATGCCAGAAACAATATGTAGAAAATCTGAATGGCCCTTTCACTACAGAATTAATAATTATCGCAATCGAATTAAGTCGACTCCCCATGAAAAATTATTACCTGTAGAACAATATTTCCGCCTGGAAAAACACGATTTCAAAACCCATGCCAAATTCACTATAATTGAGAGAATAGAAAAGTTCAGAGCAGATAACATTAGAAAGATTTTAGAGTCCCATGAAAATAAGTGGATACAACGTCTAAAAACACAATATCCCGCCGGGATAAACCATAAATTTAACAATATAGATAGTACTAATATATAACGCAACAAATCAAAAACTACCCACATTTCTCAACCACACAAGACAGACATGCTTACGGAGGTGTGGAGGCCTCACACTTATACACATCCACACGAATATACACACTTACACACATCATACCCACTCACTCCCTAATGAGCCAAATGATAACACACACCCACAGCAATACACACGCTTACACATATCATACTCACTCACTACCTAAGAACCAAGTAACACACACACAGACACAAAACATAGACACATCCCCTCACCAGGTCCAATAAAACTGTCAAACTGACCAGGGGAATTCAGAGAAGCATAGATCCATCCAGCTATTATCTCAAATAACACCTTAAAAGTGACTGTTTGACCAACACAAGGAATGTCAAAAGTTTCATGTTAAAAAGATAAAAAAAATAAAAAAAAACAAACGAAAACTATAGACAAAAGTTCATTTTCTCCAGCAAGACATTCATTTCTGTAGTTTACTGCTACCAGCAAGCAGAAATATTTCTCCTCCCGATGATGGCCATTTTGGTCGAAACTAGTCGAGGAATCTAAATGAAATAATAATAAAAAAAACAAAAGAATATTAATCTACAACCCAGTGTGTCTAAAGATTTTAATTTTTTAATATTTTTCATTGTTCAATATATATATATATATATATATATATATATATATATATATAACTGCTGGCCACTGGTATTCGTGGAAACCCGTCTACCAGCCAATCCTTATTGCAGACACTCGGTCTGGCATATTTGTGTTTATTTAACACCCAGAGAGTCAACCTGTCGTTTATGCTGCAACTATCTATGCTGAACAATCCTTAGTTACAGTTTCTGGGAGATAGCGTGTTATGTAGAATGATCAAAAATCTGCAAAACAACAGTACACTCACAACCTCGGTCACGATGACTTGTGACTTCGTGCTAGCACACTAATTTCACTCACAATTCTTGGGTCAAGCTGTGGTATGGTTTTCAGTCATTTTCTAAAGGCGCAGCACGCTGGGATCGTCCTCCTTCAGAGCGATAACATATATATATATATATATATATATATATATATAGATAGATAGATAGATAGATAGATAGATAGATAGATATTTATTCTGCAATAACAGAAATGTGGCACAAGGCCGAAATAGGGGAATGGGGAGAGGACGGTCTTCTTCTGTCTTAGTTTTAACTTAGCTCGCCGCAGACATTGATCCAATTGTACGAATAATATTCCTTACACCAAAAAAACGCATTTATACGTACCTTTCAAACTACAAACACTATAATACCTCATCGTCTCTATGAAAAAACAAACTAAACACCATATATACAATACAATGTCTGTGAGGGGAGGGAAATATAACAATAATTCTAAAAAAAAAACCCAATGTATATATATATATATATATATCCCACACGCACACATATCGGGTGTAACAGCAAAATTACCTAACTCGTGCAACCGCATAATTATCAATCCCACAAAATGTTAAATATTTAAAAAAAACAAAAACATCTAAGCCCATTGAGTTTTTTTCAAAGATTTTAGATAAGACATTTAGACATCGTAACAACATTTTTCGTAAGAATCACTGAAAACTTGTTTTAGTTATTCAGCTACAAACAGAACAGTTTACATTTGTTTTTTTTTTCTTTGTCAGACCCAGTGTCTTCCCAACTAAGCAATAGTGAGAAGAAAAATATCATTCCGACCTTCAGTAATGGCACCAGCATTCCTATTCTGGCATCCATCTTCAAAATCCATTCAAGAACCATCAAGAGAACAGTGAATTTGTTTTAAAAAGAGGGAACAGTAGAGAGGAAAATTGGATCAGGAGGTCACAACACAAAGATTGATCATCATTTCAACTTAGAGCTAAAGAGATCAATTAGAAAAGATCCAACTCAATTCATGAGACGTTTGGCACGTGAAAATAAATTTTCTGCTATGAAAGTCTAAGGAGCAGTGAAAAGACTTGATATGTAGTCGTATGTGAAACATGTGAGGCAGCTTGTTTCTCCAGGACAGAAAGATAGATAGTTAAAGAGGTCGAAGATCACCTTACATAAGGTGGAAAATGATCCTGGAATAATATACAGATATTTGAACTCCATTTCAATACTTCATGAGCTCCCGATCCTTAGCTATGTTTAATTAAGGACGAACATTTCATTTTCGTTTATGATCAATTTTATCACGATTCTTCTGTTAAATTTGAAGAGTAATTATTCATTCTTATTGCTCAATGTAGTGTTCAATAATGTTAATAACCTTGGAGAATTCCAGTAAAATATCTTTTACCATTTCTAAGATACAACAGTTCAGAGCTTAATCTAAGAATTGGACATTTGTGCTGTTACACAGGATATATATATATATATATATATATATATATATATATATATATAATTATATATCTGTAAATTTACATTGAGCACTATTTTGTAAAAATAAAAATATCTATAAGAACACCGGATTTTATATCTTACTGTTCTTTCTTTATATATATATATATATATATATATATATATATATATATATATATATATATTTATTCGAAAGTTATAACATAAAAATGTTATAAAATCACTACAAAAATAGGTATTTTTGTTTCAACACTTCTGATGTGGTATCAAGTGATGGTGTTGAATGTAGAACATTCTACATTCAACACCATCGCTTGATACCACACCAGTAGTGTTGTTATACATGCTATACTCTTTATTGAGCCCTCTTTTAAGAATAATATGTGTTGGTTATAGGAATGTATTCCGAATAAGCAAATCCTATACTTAAAGTTTATCAAAGTAAACGTGTACCAATACGTACCTGTTCAAATATTCTTTTTTTTTTGTTTCTTTTTTTTTTTTTTTTTTTGCATTATTTATAATTTCTCATATTTCAAGGGAGATATCTAGCTTAGATCGAAAATTCATGAATATCATAGAAATTTTAGTTACTAGTTCATTTCTTCAGTCCTGGCACAGGAAAACGGAATTCCTGCCCACAAATCATGCACTGTAGTCACTGCTGGTCAGACTACAAATTGACAAACTATGCATTGAAAAACCTAACCTGCTTTATCAGTGGCCAACCGAAGACGATAAGGATAACAAACCGTCAATTTTCCCGACGTTTGTTAGACATCTTGAAAACTAGATGAATTCGTAGTCCACTAAAGCAAGATGAGACGAGACTCTGTTATTCGCGAGACATTATCTTCATGCAGCGTTGAGCAAATAACATGACCTGGTGACAATGATCAGGCAGAATAATCAGTGTTTGACATAAGGGAAATACATTAAATAACGGAAGATCTGGCCTGGTCGATCGAACATGGAAACGGCAAAAACGAAAGGACAAACGGATGAAGCTTACAGATGGCCGGACTTGGAGATGAAAATAAGCGCAATAAGACACAAAGCCACTCACATATCTAGAAGAACACATAAAAACGCACGGGTATAGAATTAAGAGGTTTCGGATTCGGCTTTGAGTGTCAGGTTTTATCAATGTTATTAACTAACATAGAAAAACTGAAACTGGTTTAATTATAAAATCCACATATAACAGATGTTTAGTAACATTAAGATGAAGTACAGCTCTGATATGAACGTGTTTGTGAACACTTCAGTGAAATACGTATTTTGTCTGCTTCGGAGTCGATTTAACAAAAAAATATCGGAGAAAGGAGAATAAGCTAGAAAAGAGAATAAATAAGTTTTTAATTAAATTTTCTGCTTTATCTCTTGCCTTGAGGTACTAATAATTCTAGGAGAAACCACCGTGAAGGGGAAAGGTCTCCGACAAGTTTTGTGGCCCTAGACACACAACTTTTGTTATGGCCGCAGTACATATGCTCTTATAAATCGAATGACGTGAACATCAAGCCTAAACTCTTGTGCAAATTAATTGAAACAAAATAAATAATTCCGTTCTTTTTTTACGTTCTTTTTCGTATTTTTCCAATGAATCATGACTCAGAGCAAATGTTAGCACTTCGTATGTCTTTCCAAGAAATTGTTCCTTGCAGATTCTCGATTGGATTTAAATCAGGACAGTTTCCGAGCCAAGCTATAGTACGTTGATTTGCTCACTGGTAAGGCTTGCCAGTGTGTTTGTGTAGCGTTAAAATTTTCGTACACTCTCTTGGAGTAACGTCCATCGCAGACGATGGCCGTTGGATAACTAATCGACAGTCAAGACAATAGTGACTGGGTCTGATGAAAATGTGATGCAATCGCGAAATACGAGAGTAAATAAATTTCGTCATTCACCACGAAAATAGATTTATATTATTGCACACCACTGCAAATAACTTAATCTGAGAAAAAATGGTAATCGATTACAACTTGTCACTCAAGTGGGTCTAAAACTGATCGTATGTTGAAAGAAAGGAAACCAAATCGGTTGTTTCAGTTGATCTGCACAAGGTGTAACGTTTCGGCTCAAATTTCTATCTAACATTTTCCCTTGAATGTAAACCGGATCATTTTCTACTGTTTGACTCTCGGAACGTACATGTTTACATTTTAAATTACACGTAAACCGGTTCTATGTCAATTTTTATTTTATTTTCTTTCTTTTTTACTCTCGTATAAACCAAAAAAATGTTTGACTTTTTGCCTCTCGACCCCACAAAATTATCAATATCTGCCAGTTTATTTTACGCAGAATTTGACATTAAATAATCTGAGTTAAATTGATGCACTGTAAAAACAAATATACCAAACAAATGATTTCTTTCAAATACATCTTTGTATGCCAAATGTAATTATACACTCATTGTGTCTTTGCTTTTGCCAGGCAACAATTTTGTAATTTATTCATACACTTGTTACATCTTTCTTTCAAGATCCATATATATATATATATATATATATATATATATATATATATATATATATATATATATATATATATATATCAGTTATTCATCTGATTTTGTGTGAGTTCTTCTCGTTAAAATTTCAATTGACAGAACCACCTCCATAAAAACATCACAATCTTTGCGCAAACAAAATATTAAATGGCTCAAAAAGGTGGGAAGATATTTTTCTTTATCTTTCGTCTATTTGATGTTTGGTCAGTGGGTTAGAATTTGAGAAAAGGGACGGGGGTAGATTTTTCACCATCGCCTCATTTATTCATTCATTTTCTAGTTGAAATTACAAATTTGTTTTAGTTATTTTTTTTTTCAAATGTGATATCTTTCAAAGACTGAATCAATCGCAGCTCTCTACAAATTAATTTTGATTTTAAGAAATAGTTACGACTTCTTGCGGAAATATCGTTGAGTGATTTCTTCACGGTTTGAAATTCAGAGTTTTCAGTCTCTTAGATTCAATAGCTTTAATACAAAGTATTGTATCGTCGAGGTGAATGATACTCAGAGAAGAACGTGTAGTTAATATATTTATTCAGCGCCAGTATCCGGTACTGACGGATATATACAAGAAACACAGAAAAATAAGTTGCAAAAAAATTAAGATAACTTAGAAGGAATTGAGGAAGGTCAAATGCTGTATAGCCAAATGAAATAAGAACAGTCCGAATATTAATCAGCTTAGTATCAATTTATTAATCAACTGTTGAAGTCCTTAATCGTAGATTATTTAAGGATTTGAGCCAGACCATCTGGTCGAGTACTGAAGGGCTGCTAGCTACTCTACAACACAAAGAGTAACAGAAAAGACGTGATCTGAATTTGAACTTAGATCGCCGATTATATTTTCTGAGACGACATCTGTTACGATATCAGTACAAAACTGAAGTATATTGTAATTATTTACAATGAATAAAGTAACATATATCCGACATTATTATGCTGTTCTTTTTTTTAAAGTTTCAACTCAATTTATTGCCGTTTGGTTCAGCTTGTATATGCATTACTTGTTACAATATAAGAACAGACATCTGTTTATGGGGAAAACAAAATGAAATCTAAAACAAAGAAATGCGAAATATTTGTGTCTCCATTGATGCTTGCACTAATATCTATTTCGTAATTATTTAGATTAGAAATTGGAGACGTTGAATTATTGTTGTTACTTCGGTACCCCGTCGTTTTACTGACGGCAAAAACATCAAATTTCAAATCTCAATCGTTTGTCTATTTAAAATAATATGTTTATTAGAAAATATGTTTATTTTAAATACAAAGTCATGAAAGTGACTTTAAAGCCCACTCCACACAGATGTCCAATTCAACATAAAACTGTTTGTGTATGTTTTGCTTCTTTTTTTTTTAAATCATTTCACCCCAAGCAAGGCAATAAAGCCAGTAAGAGGCAAGGGGCTACAGTATGTTAGCTTATACAAAAAAATACTATTAAAAAGAGAAGGAAATAAAAGAACAGCAATTAAGAAAACAGAAATTAACGATTGACATTGCATGTTTTGACTGATTTGTTTTTACGTTTTATTAACCTTTTGCAGTTTACTTAAAGCCGGAAAATACTTTTATATTGTAAGAGATAATAACGATTTCCGGATTCAAATTCTACTGATTAACTGAAAGCTAGAGGGGAATATATGGAATCATATCTTTTCCAAGGTTATTTGCGCTCAAGTGTATATAACGAACCCGACTGGAATTGGAACTCGGCTCTCCGATTTCCAATCTCGAGCCGTTATCCATTACACCATACGCACGTCCCAAGTTACAACAGTTGTTATTCCCAAATGGTCACCGATCTAGGCACTAGCCAAAATCGTGGTTACTATAATTTGGTGATCGTAAGGGAACTGGTGTTCCAACGCGATATGGCCGTAAACCGATATTAGATTTAAATTTATGAAAACCAAAGTTGACAGGGAAACAAAAAGCCGGAAAAGAATTACACAGGCAAGAGGAATAAGAGAAGAAACGGTTAGCATAGAACTTATGGCTACATCTAGCCATTTCAACTGTAAAATGATATTTTATCGACAATCTAGTACTGCACTGAAATTGATAAAGTTTAGGTACCATAGAGGAAAGTTTATCAGAACATTTGCCATGAAATTATTTATAGAAAGGCATAAGGAAGCTACAATACGGCGGTGGGAAAGTCACTGAAGCCGAGATGTCTGGTCAGGACCAATAATATTGTAGATTCTTTTCTGGATTTATCAAGAATCTTTAATTATATAGCAGTATCACCAGACCATATATGGCATCAATATCAAAAAGAAGGATGAATAGTAATCTTATAAATAGGTAAAAATAGTTTCTGGTGAGAAAAATTGTCTAGCTCGACACAGTAAACCAACTTTCCTAGCTGTAGATTTAGCAGTTGATTCAGTATACTCTTTCCACTTCATATCAGCAGTAAAGTTTAGCGCTAGAAGGGGCAGTGAATCATTCTCCTTGAGGTTATCATAAGCCATGCTGATGAAGGTAAAAATGGTTCTCTCAGACGATTAAAAAAGCAGTTTCGTTTAGGACTCGTTAAAACTAATAAGATACTCCTTGCCCAATTTGAAAACAGATTGGATGCATATGTATAATTTAATCCAATAGTAGTTTTATAAGGGAGAATATTTCCCTACAAGTTTGGTTTCGGCCATCGGCCGAAAGAAATAAAATACCCCAACATCAAGGGGTATAGCAGGATGACCTGTAGAAGCAGTAAGATTTGCTGAATACAGTTAGTCATTCACGGCTAATCATTCTTTTCCCTAGTTTCTATTCTACATTATGTTTCCCTGAACCAAAATGTAATAAATCTGTTAAACCAATTCCAGTTTTCTAATGTTGTTTTTGATAACTCCGTTATAACAGATAGACGTAAAAACAATTCAACATTTTTTAAATCTTTAAAAAAATGTTATTTCTTTCCGAATAATTTTCGTTAAGTTCATTGTAATCTTATAGTTATCTTATTTTAAGTCTTAAAAATTTAACGGGTTTTAGTTTTAGTCGCGCCATTTTCCTTCTCATTTCACTTGCGCCATTTTTACGATTTATGTTTTGCGGCCATTAACTTATTTTTGTTTTTTAGACTTAACCTAAATTCACTTCAGTCACAGGTAAAAAAAAAAACAAAAAAACTGGATATATACTTTGCGGCAATGTTTGTGTTGTCAGTTTTTAGGTACCAATAGATATAAATAAACTGATATTGAGATGGGATTGGTATGAATAAATCGACAGAGATAAACATGAATAGATTAGTATCAATAAAAGGAAAGAGTGCGGGCATCTCGACGTGGTGTAATGGTTAGGAAGCTTGTCTTGCTGGATCAATCACGTCTGAGTAGTGAGTTCGATCCTCACTGGGTACCCCATACTTTCGGCCTTGTGCCAAATCTAAGCCGGGCTTAGAAAATCGCTATAAAAGGCAACATTATTATAAGTCAGATACTAAAGCTCTCTCACTGTAGAAAAGAAAAACTACTCTTTTTTTTTCACGTGTAAGCAATGGGGACATCGAAGTGGTACAATGGTTAAGCAAGCTTGTCTTGCTAGACCAGTTACGACTGTAGTGAGCGATTTGTGAGTTCGATCCTCACTGTTTGCTCCATACATTCAGCCTTGGGTCACATCTAAGCTATGCTTAGTAAATCGCTATAATGCATGTAAGCAAAGATGCAGTTTAAATGACAATAATCTGCCGATAACTATTTTTTCTTTATTTCACTTGTCTCCAAATTTGATACTACCTGAATACTCGTTCCACAGAGAGAGTTTGGCTTGGTTTGGTTTATTTTGTTTGACGGTATATCAAACTTACTTGGTTATTTAATGCCGACAAGACTTTTACGATAGGTTCGTATAAATAGAATATATACTCTTCGTAAGAAATCAGTTTGTAGATCAGGTTCCATTGACATATTTGGCCCTTCAGAGCAGTTGTAATGAAAATATTTGTAGAAAAACAGAGAGAAGGCACGTCACGTCGGTGTGAAAGTGACTGATGTCGAGATGCCAAGCCAGGATCCATTACATTGCAGATCTTTCTTTGGATTTTGTCAAGAACCTCGAGCTGAATAGCCGGAGCACCATACCGGATATGTCAACAGTATCCAATGCACGGGCGAATGCTAGATTTGTATATTTGCAAGATGGATCACTGACAAGAAAAACCTTCCTTCGAGTAGATGCACCTATTGATTCAATTGGTCAGTGTGTGTGTGTGTGTGTGAGAGAGAGAGAGAGAGAGAGAGAGCGAGAGAGAGCGTAATATTATATATATATATATATATATATATATATATATATATATATATATATATATATATATATATATATATATATGCAGAAGAATCCATGTATACGGAGCAGCATGGATAAAAGATGGTCAGAGCAGTTCCTATACAAATATTTTTAGAAAAGGCAGAGGAAGCCACAACCCGTTTGTGAGAAAAGAGCCTGAAGTCGAGATGCCATGTCAGGATTGATTACATTGCAGATCCTTCTTTGGGTTTTGTCAAGAACCTCGAGATGAATAGCAGGAGCACCATACCGAATATGGCAACAGTATTCAATGCACGGACAAATGGTAGATTTGTATATGTGCAAGACGGATTCTGACAAGAAAAGACTTCTGGCATAACACAGTGACACAACTGTCCTTGCAGTAGATACATCTATAGATTCAATGTAATCTTTCCACCACAAGTCAGTTGAAAACGTGAGGCCAAGCAGGCGCAGTGTGCCGCTCTCCAGGAGTTCAGCATCAACCATGCTGATGGCGAGCAAAAAGTTTCTCTATGGTGCTTAAATGAGAGCAATTTGTTTTAAAGGCATTCAAATATACAAGCCATTTCCTGTCCCAGTTAACCGCAGATTGGACCGTATATACTCTAATAAAGTGCAATTTTTTATGATCAGATTTTTACGCAAAAAATAGGAGCTCGCAGAGTTTTTTGAATAGGTTAAAAATCATTCATTTTCGATGACCGGTATTTTTCATATTTTATTTTATTTTTTATTTTATTTTATTTTTTTTTTTTGTGCAGGGCTTCAAAAGATTCGGGCGTATATATGAGTATGCGTATATAAGTAATAATAATTAATTCAGAAAAGTTTATATTTGTTCATTTGTCGTAAAAATTCAGTACAGATTTAAAATTGTAAATTTGGTCACTCGATGTGGGGTAATGGCTACCAAGCTTGTTTTACGACAGAATAGCGAGTTCGATCCCCAATTTCGGTGTTGTACCACATCTAAGTTACACTTAGAAGATCACCTTATGTTTTTAACTAAATTTGTCGGGCTTAAAATTATAGAATTCGATAAAAATTTTAATAGCAATGATGCGATTAGCTACTTTTTAATAAAGAAATATTCTATATAATTTATAAAATATTATTCTTCAGAGCAGTGTACGAGTTGTCAAGATGGAGGGAATGTTATTTCAAACTCAGTCAAAGTGTATGTATGTGTGCTTGTGTGTACATTTTTCGGCACAAGCAAGTCATTTACGTATACCAATGACACGCTTTGTCATTAGATACGCACATGTCACCTCAGACGAAACCACTCTGTGACAGACAGAGAATTTCATCATATTTTATAATGCATATCGATAGTATTTTTACCAGCAGCAGCAGCAGCAGCATCGGTAGTAATATAAGTCAAAGTATTATTGCGAATATTACTTCCGCTATTTCTTCAATGACTAATTCTGATAAGTGTCAAGATATTTATTATTTTGATCACTGCGTTTCGGTCGAGGCGTTCTCCGATCTTCCGCGACTATTTCAGATCTGACAATCTTGAATAAGAAGCTTTTATCACATTTATAGATGTATTTACTGTGTAACCTTCGCCAATAATCGAATCACCGATATTCCAACAACAAAGACATATTTGCAGATTGGATTTGTGAATTTTTCTAATACGAGTCGAGACAATAGTTAGAAAAAAAATGAGGAAACAAGTAATTCTTTTTAAATAATACTGAATGCGCTGTATGCCAGAAAAAAGGTCGAACAACATTGTGGTCGGTGTGGAGGAATCAACTCAACTAGAATTAGTATACGCACCCAAATATTTAAAGGAATAATTTCAAGAAATTATTACGTGCACATTTCTGATGAACTATCCTCTATGGTGCTTAGTCTTTGTAAAAGGTCTCATTATTTTACAGTTGAAATGGCTAGATGTAACCGTAAGTTCTATGCTAACAGTTTCTTCTCTCTCACTTCCCCATTGTGGATCACTTTTCCAGCTTTTTGCTTCCAATCAACTTTGATCTTCACAAATTTAAATGCAATGTTTGTCGTTACCTTATTTTTTTTTTTATTGTTCTCTCTCCTTAAGAGTTATAATTTTTCTCATGTTCTCATTATCCCCTTTTGTCTTAGTGTATTTATTACCTTGGTTGGGGTGAAATGAATAAAAAAACAATTGAAATTATTATTTTTAGCGGTATTACATAAAATATATATTTATATGGTGCCATTTTCACTGATTTATTATTGGTAGTATATTAGTACATTCAGTAATTGGACTTACGGTTCGTATCTGTTTGTTCGACTTTTCACTACAGCAAAAAAAGAAAAAAAAACTATAGTTCGAACATAGCCTCATATTTCTCGGAAGCAGTAGCTGTAAAATTGGCTCCAACTATAGCAACTGCAATTTTACGAGCCACACAGCAAGGGTTTTAGCGAAATTGTCTGAAATGTTTGTACATTGTAATGTGGTGATGATGATAGCTATATGCGTGTTATAAATCGAGATGCAATGTCGACAAGATTTTTTTATGAATATTTAATAAATAAATATTTAGTATGAATATTATTTATTAGTATGAATATATATGCAATGTCGACAAGATTTAGTATGAATATACCCAGCAAAAAATAACAAGTACATATCTAAAAAGCAAATACGTGCGTTTTTTTTCCACGCGATACCAAAGTTTTATTATTCAAATGAATTTTAGATCTATGTCATCTTGGAAAGACTAAAAATAAAAAGTAACAAAACAAAATATGGGCAGACACACACACACACACACACACACACACACACACACACATATATATATATATATTATTTTAGAATATTACATCGAAAAACAATTCAAAATCGTTAAACAATTGCAGCCGTGTTTTGATGTGTATCAAAGAATCTCATCAGTCGATTGTAAATTTGAATCGCCTGATGAGATTCTTTGATACGCATCGAAACACGCCTGCTATTGTGTAGCGATTTTGACATGTTTTCGATGTAATATCCTAAAATAAATAATATTACTCTACTTTGTATTAAGCCCTCTTTTAAATTAAATATTATGAATGTTGGAAATGTACACTATTAATTTTCATCGTACCTGGATATATATATATATATATATATATATATATATATATGTGTTTTGGGGGGGTGTGCGTGTGAATGTGTATGTGTAAGCTACAGTAATAGCTTATATATATATATATATATATATATATATATATATATATATATTCAGTATAGATTATATATATATATATATATATATATATATATATATATATATATATATATATATATATATATATATAAAACATTGAAGTCAACACTCGACAGGGTGTTTCATGCTTGACGCAATCGACAGGCCGCGCTCTTTATATATATATATATATATATATATATATATATATATATATATATATATATATATATATATATATATATATATATATAAGTCATAGTAATTGGGGAAAATCTGTTTAAAGACTCATATGTTCAAATATTCTAATAA
>CAHIKZ030000901.1:147500-150000 GCA_903632075.3 Acanthosepion pharaonis | reverse complement strand
ATATATATATTTTATTTAAAATATGATTGCAAATCATGACATAAGTCCCATGATTCAAAACAAGAAAAAACTTCAATATAATTATTTAAATTATTTAAATTAAATTGAGTTAAAATAAAACTGTTCCATCTTCAAAATTTTTTTTGGAATTCCAAAAAATTCGCTTGAAGATGGAACAGAGCTTATTTTAACTCAATTTAATTTAAATAATTTAAATAATTTAAATAATTATATTGAAGTTTTTTGGCTCTTGTTTTGAAACATGAGACCTCTTATGTCGCGATTTGGAATCATATTTTTAAATAAATAATTATATTTATCCTCTACTTTTGTATCGAGCACTATTTTTTAAAAATAATAACTAAAATACTAAGGGACTTTGGATTATTTACCTAACCAGTTCCTTCCTATTTTTCTATATATTTTCACACACACACACACACACACACACATACACACACACATATATATATATATATATATATATATATATATATATATATATATATGTGTGTGTGTGTGTGTGCGAAAAAAATCACTATCCTTAAACTCTTTTTATAAGCTTCTGTTCAATATTTTCCGCTAACTTTTCTTTTCGCCCAAATATTTCCTTCTATTCTGACGTCGACGGATGGGCTTGTCTTACGCTCAAATACGCTGAATAATAGTATATTTGATTCATACTGGGGGTTCAAAAATATTCTGTTAACATTTTCAGCAGATAGAAAATATCATTGCATCCCGTTGAGCCACTCCATGGCCTACCAACTGAGTTCCCTTCCTATCTCTATCTAACTAAACTTATGTGATTGCATATACATGCAATCACATAAGTTTATTTATAGATATTTAAACTCATTTATAGAGATGTTTAAACTTAGATAGACATATTTAAACTCATGTGATTTTATATATATGCAGTTACATAACTTTAGTTAAAGATATTCAAACTTATCTTTAGAGATATTTATACTTATTTAACGAGATATTTAAACTTAGATAGCGATATTTAAACTTATGCCATTGCATATATATGCAGTCATATAAGTTTCGTTAGATCGAGATATTTAAACCTATGCGATTGCATATATATGCAGTCATATAAGTTTCGTTAGATCGAGATATTTAAACCTATGCGATTGCATATATATGCAGTCATATAAGTTTCGTTAGATAGAGATATTTAAACTTATTTATAGGCATATTTAAACTTAGAGATATTTAAACTTATGTGATTTTATATATATGCAGTCACATAACTTTAGTTAAAGATATTTAAACTTATTTACAGAGATATTTAAACTTAAGAGATATTTCAACTTATGTGATTGCATATATACAGTTATTTTTCTGAAAAAAAATTTCTAAACAGCAAATATGTCTATTTATCTGTATATTTAAGCTTATTTTATTACATTAGATTATATATCTATATTTATAATTATTTTTCATTGAGAAAATAGATCTCATGTTAATAGTAATGGTAATCCAGCCGATTCCTTGTAAGGATATATTTGCTATTCATTTAAAGTGCAACAAGCGGTACTGTCGGGTGAAATTTAGATATCTTTCTATTAAAATAGTTTTTAGTACAGTGAAACCCGGATATAAGAGACCCGGATATAAGAGAAACCCGGATATAAGAGAGATTGTCTCTGGTCCCAAATTAGAGCCTGAGTTAATGTATATAAAATAGACCAAACCCGGATATAAGAGACTTCTTCTCCGGTCCCGACAACTCTCTTATATCCGGGTTACACCGTATTATAGGTTATCAAGTCGACGGTTATTTCTCGTTGATACTTTTTTTTTATAGCGATTAGATTGATTATATCATTTATTCTCTACTATCCATTTTAGATGTTGCTGGTGTTGAAAATCCTCATGCGCGGCCGAAAAGGATGTCGTCCCCGCAAGCTTTTTGAAGAAAGGTGTGAACAGCTAAGGCAATGAGGGGACAAATGCAGAGTTTTTTTTTTAAACAATAAACGTCGATTTTATTTATCAAAAATGTTCAAGAGTGTACTCTGGAGAAATGTGTTTGTATCGGTGTCGGGTCCGGTACGACTGGTTTCCTTCAGTGGAAGCTGATTCGGTTGTATCGGCGAAACGAATGTAGAGTTGATCGGCGGCGGTATCTGGTCGACTGCCGGATGGGAGAAATGTCGGCAATAGCGGCAGGTTGATCGATGACGCACGAAGATTCGTCAGATCGGTTAGGACGAATCCCTAAACATGGCCGAGTAAGTATACTGATACGACTTTGATATATGACTAACGAGACAGATTTTTCCCGCAGTATGTTGCCATTTTATTTTCCGTTGTACACCAATTGCCATCCAAGGCTGCAGAGCACGGTCTGCCCTGCTATTTACCCATAGCTCTGGGGAGAAGAAAGGGATTCGTACCTTTCCCAAGAGTATTTGCGCCTATGTGAATATCAGTCAGTTATGTGCCATGCGTGATAAACGCTTAGTCGATCATGTATCTTTCGATACAT
>CAHIKZ030000901.1:102500-142500 GCA_903632075.3 Acanthosepion pharaonis | reverse complement strand
TATATTTAAAAAAAATTAAATTAAAATGTTTAGTGAAAAAGGATGCAAAATCAAAATTAAAAATTTTGAAAATGCGGCGATGATGGTCAGTCAGTGTATCTGATACGTACTAGACGGAAGACAAAGCAAAGCAAATTCTTACGGCCTTTCTCTTAAAACATGTGACCTTTTATTTCTGAACTGTGCATCCATAGTTTTGGTGAAAACGTTTTTGATACATTTTTATATATTACAAAATTTTTTTGAAAATACTATACTGGCGTAGATTGCAATAAGCTTTCAAATTTATGATCTGTAAAAATAGATATTTTTAATAATAGCATTTCCAAAAACACACAGATTCAAACTTTTTATAATATTTAAATAAAAATTTTCACATTTTGTATTTAAAATTGGAAAAAAGAAAACAATTCTTGTAAAAATTCATATTTTATCGGAAAAGTATTTTGGCGTCAGATAATAGTGTCCTTAATATATATTATTCATAAAAAGCTTTTTTAATTAAATAACGTCTTAGTTTTATTGGATCTTGTATTTTACAATTCAGAGTTGAATTCTGGGTAACTTCGGAGCGAAATTTACTAAAAAACCGATGATTTATATTCTTGAAAGTCTTCTGCTTTGAATTAATATAAACACAAAATTACACAGAAGTCGAATATTCGAGTTTTCATAAAAGTAAGTAAATGTGTGTGTGTGTGGGGGGGGGTTAACGGATGTAAAAATTAATATTTTTTTCCATGACTTACTAAAAAAACACTTAAAAATCATTTCACTCATTTTGAATAATTTCTGAATGTTTCACTAAAATTGGACAAGTATTTGATTTTTGCAGCTCAAAAAGGCACTAAAAATCTTATGGTAAATATTACGTCATAGCTGACGTAAAAAAAGCAAAAAAAAACAAGATTTTTAACTAAAATTTCGAACGCACTCTAAAGGATTGAAAAAGTAAAATAAATAATTTAAAAATATATTGGTCATTCTTCTTAATAATAACATAAGGATTTTGACAATAAACCTTTTTTTAAGTAAATATGGCGCCACTTTTCATTACACTATGCTGTTTTTTCGGAGAATTATTCGATACCTAGTCTTAATTTCAAGAACCCCCTTAATTCTTCCAGATCTTCCTTGAAGTTTAAAAAAGCTTCAGTTTCCAGTGAGTAAGCAATGCAATGTCAATCAATAAGTCCGAAACACAATCATTCAAAGACTTCATCTGGTGCAACCCTGCATTTCTCACGGCCATTTTCAAGTTGGTTGTTCAAGGTTTGAGAATAGAAACAAGCTATTTATACTGACCCCAAATAGGAAAACCAAAAATGTTGTTTATCATTTAGCTTTGTAATAATGTGTGTGTGTGTGTGTGTGTGTGTGTGTGTGTGTGTGTGTGTGTGTGTGATTGCGCGCGCGCATTAGTGGCGACTATTGGTCATCAATATTTGTCAGGTTCATGAAAATCTTTAACAAAATATTCAATTGGTATAACTTAGATGCTAAAATATTCCTTTGCTCTAAAATATTTTAAAATCTCTAGCCAGTTTTTTTTTTTTGAATTTTGAAAAAATAATGTGTATAGTAAATCTCGAGTGTGTGTTTGTATATATGTTAATGCGTTATGTATCTCTGTGTCTAAATTTTTAGCTTAATTTATAGTACGTTTCTTGATCAGTAATCGTGGCTGATGACTGATATCATATTTCCTCAACAATCAACGTTTCCAGTCACACTCCTTACCTCAAATCTATACTCGACTCTTTGATTTTCGATGACCAGAGATCGGGCTAAATTTAATTGGCTTGTCTTCAATTCATACATTGTGCTAAAAAACTTATACTGTATGGAATAAATTAATTACATTAGACATGTAAAAGCAAATAAAATAATAAAAAAAAATGTTTTTGAAAAACAGTCATTAGAGATTTTAAAAAGATTATTTAAAGAAAAACATTGAGAAATAAAATTGTCTCCAGCTAGGATGGGGCTAAAACCTACTCAGCCAGACTGGTCAGCTCATTTAAGGCTAAGACGTTATTTTTTTTTATTTGCATTTTTTTCTTTCTTTGTTATTTTCTTTCTTTCATCTTTCTTTTGGCCAATATTTTGAATTTCGGATAGAGCTGAAGTCAAGAATGATAAGGAGGAACTACAAAAGATTATTGTTCCTTTGAAATAGATATGCAGTTATATATATATATATATATATATATATATATATATATATATATATATATATATATATATATATAAATATGTATATATAATTATTATATTTAACATATATATATATTATACTATATATATAAATATTATATATATAATACATGTATAAATAATGTATATATATATAAGTAATATATAATAGATATATTATATATATAATACATATATAAGTAATGTATATATAAATATATATATTATATCTTATATACATAAATATATATTTAAAGAACTATATATATAAAGAACTATATATATAAAGAACTATATATATAAAGAACTAAATATATATATATATATATATATATATATATATATATATATATATATATATAAAAAAAGAAAATTAAGATATATAATATGGTGATCTTATTTTAAAATTGTAGTTAAATAAAACGTATTTTAACCTAAACTTCCCCACCAAAAATCTTTAATTATATAAGTAGAAAAATGCCGAAAGAATTTTTGCCGTTAACAATAAAATTTAACAAAAAAAAACAAAAAGCAGACGACACGCAAATTAACGGATGTCAGAATTCGTTGAAAAATACCACCTTACCCTTACCCTTACATTTAATGCCATTTTCGAACGTAACTAATAACTGATACATCAAAAGTTAATAAAAATAAACACGCTACCACCCATTGTGTGAATGATTGCATTTCTCTGTATCCTTGGAAACAGCGAATTATGAATTATTGTGTGTGTTTAAAACTCAGTAAATTTTTAAAATAAGTTGCTCCAATATTCGCTTGAAGATGAAATGGAATTAATGTTTTTATTTTAATTACAAAATTAAATTTGAAGTTTTTAGCTTCCATTTTTAAAACATGGTTATTACTGTGTAGCGAAGGAAATTTATGGTTATACTTTATTTATAGAGAAAAATATTTAAGAAAGTTATCTGAATGTCCAAGAAATCTCACCCGTCCATCTCTCTTCTTTCTTCCCTTAAAGTGATTTTTTATAATTGTTATTTTTTATTTTTTTTATTTTATCTTTTTTTCTTTTCCCAGCTTTTCTTTATCTTTCTTGTTTTTCCCTTTTTCATTTTCACTGATTCTATTACTTAAAAACTTTCGTCTGAAGAAATGAATATAAAAATATTCATGAAATAAATTAAAACCGATAATGATTTTTAAAATGTTTTCTCAATTTATATTTTGTGGGTGGACAATTTTGCTTGTTACATTCGCTATATATATATATATATATATATATATATATATATATATATATATATATATATATATATCCTGCAAAATGTTTAATATCTAAAAACCTACTAAACTAGTTGGCTTTCATTTTCCCAGGTTTTCAGGTAAGTCGTTTAGCCAACTTGATATTATTTGTCGTTAGAATCACTGAAAACTATTTTGAGTCATTCAGCTAGAAATAGAACAGACTAAAATCGTTTCGTGTCAGCCTCACTTTCTTCTCGACTGAGCAATGGTCAGAGGAAAATATCATCAGGCATTCTGTAATGCTACCAACATTAATAATCTGGCTTCCATCTTCAAAGTCCATTCAAGAACCATCAAGAGAACTGTGAATAAGCTTAAAACTCAGGATAAAGTAAAGAAATCTGAATCAGGAGGTCACAATGAGAGGTCAACTAGAAAACATCTACTTCAATTCATAACACGTTTGGTACGTGTGAGAGGAGTTTCAGTTATTGCTGCCCACTGAAGAAGACTTGAAAATAAAATCTTACGTGAAACGGGTGAGGCACCTTATAACTGCAGGACAGAAAGTTAGAAATTTAGAGAGGGCGAGGATCATCTTGAATAAGTTGAAAAATTATCCGGGAATAATATATATCTACTTGAACTTAATTTCAATATGTATGGGTTTCCAAACCTTATCGATGTTTAATTAGTGATGAATATGTAATTCCCGTTTATGACCGAACTTCACAAGATACATCGGTTAAGCTTACAGAGTAATTATACATTATTATTGCTCCGGCAGTGTTATAAAATCTCAGAGTATTCAAGTAAGATATCTTTAATCATTTCTAAAATACAACAGTTCAGAGCTTAATCTAACAATTGGACAGTTTTCCTGTTACACGTGGTATATATATATATATATATATATATATATATATATATATATATATATATTATTTAAATTTCATCAAACTAAACATGTACCAATTCCTACTCGTTCAAATGTTTAATCATTTCTAAGATACAAATATTCAGGGCGTAATCTAACAGTTGGACAATTTTGCCTTTACAGTATTTGGACAATTTTCTCGTTACACCCGGTGTGTTTGTACACACACACACACGTATATATATATATATATATATATATATATATATATATATATATATATATATATATATATAACAGACAATGAATTTCTATTATGTCTGATCATGAGCCATTCTAATGTTCGTGTTTTTGCTTTAATTTTAGGTGAAAATACAAACATTTTCAAACATTTGGATATATTTTTTTTAAGTTGGTCCTTGATCTGAGCTTTCAGCTCACATGAGCCGTCTTCAGAATGGTTATACGGACATTTTAACAGAGATATTCACTATCGAATATAATATTTTGTTATGGTGACACAGAAGATTACTATGCGATGATAACGGTCGCGGAATAGCAGACATAGGTCGTACGTTCAAGACTCGGTTCTATGACGTCATACACAGCGAGAGGCCGAAATCTTAACAACAGAACCACATGTCTATATGCAATGTAATGTGTTGTGACTAGTTTAAGTTGTAATTTTGTTGAGTAATGTGTTGCTTTGTTTTAATGTAGAGGGCCTGCACAATCTGAAGGTTCTTTTATTCTATGTCTGTGTGAATATTATTGTGTTATCAACTCATATCTGTTTAATATTATGTACATGAATATATATATATATATATATATATATATATATATATATATATATATATATACGTGTGTGTGTGTGTACGTGTGCGCAAGCACTTTCCAGATTGTCGAAAAACCATATCTGCTCAGTTTCCTATCCGGACGTAAACAAAGCAACTTTTAAAGATGTAATGGCTTTCTTTTTTTTATTTTTTTATTTTTTTATTAATCCGACAATAAATGGAGCGTCTACTCAAATATGGATAGACACAGAAATAAAACAGGAAGTGATAAAATCAATCGGAGTAATAAATAAAACATCCTTACCTCTTTACAGATTGCTTTATTTACGTTCGGATACGAAACTGAAATATATATATATATATATATATATATATACGGCAATTATGATTTATTTATTTATTCTTACGAAACTGAAATATATATATATATATATATATATATATATATATATATATATAAAGGCAATTAAGGGTTTATTTATGTATTCTTACAGTAACCATGGTCAGGAAAAGAATCTTATTTCACAAGAAAAATGTATATTAGTGACATGGTAATTTATTTTTAAGCGTCTTTTTACTTTAAATTTACCGTTAAAGAAATAAGATTTCAATGAATTTCAAATTAATTTATAGGTATCCGATTATGTTTCTGTACTAATTTAGTAATAAAAGGAGGATATGTTGATATAGGTCGGTCGTGTATTAATCATAGTTCACAAATATATCGTAGCACCTGTTATTAAAAATATGTTTATTTCCGCGGCAAAAAATATGATCCTCGTGGTTTCACTTGCACATATCATCGACGAAACATTTCAGTATTTTTAAATTTTCTCTTTTATATTTTTATTTTCGTACATTTCTCATTCCAATGCATTAAACAAATAGGCAGCATGAGAAAGTTAGAAAGATTAAGAGAAACAGGCATAAATACTCGAATCAAATACATTTTAACCTTAATGATAATAGTACCAGCTTTAATATCAGAAAATGTTCGGCATTCATTGAGATTTATTACTATTGACACCTACACCCTTGTGCAAATTAATTGAAATAAAATGAATAATCCGTTATTATTATTTACTTTTTTTTCGTATTTTTCCAATGAAACATGCCAGTGCACATTTTATCACTTCGTACCTCCATTTCACGAAGTTGTTTGTTCCAGAGTGACCATAGATTCCCGATTGGATTTAAATCAGGAAAGATTCCGAGCCAGTCGATAGTACTTTGATTTGCTCACTGGTAAGACTCGCCATTGTATTTATGAAGCGTTACAATTTTCTTACGCTTTCTTGGAGTAACCCCTATCGTAGAAATTGATCGTAGGACAACTGATCGATAGTCGAGACAATAGTGTCTGGGCGTGATAAAAATCTGATGCAATCACGAATGACGCAGTTTTTTTGTCTTTTTTTTTATAAACCAAACAAATTTCATCATACGCCACAAAAATATATTCATTTTATTGCAACCATTGCAAATGAACTAATCTGAGGAAAAAATAGAAGTCGATTACATCCTGTCAATCAAGTGGGCCTGACTTTATGGTGAAAGAAAGGAAACTAAAGCGGTTGTTTAAATTAATTTGCACAAATGTGGAATTAACTTTGATATTATTGTCATTTGACATTCTTTGACCACGCAGAAAGTTGTTCTGTCGGTTGTAATTCATAAAATCTTTCTCTTAAAAATTTTTTCAGGATAATAGGTTTCTCAATCCAGTAGCTGTTAACTCTCGTTCCAGTACTGATAATATTTTCCTACGTAACTTTTATTTGAAGTAGTATGGAACGTCAACATCATGATTATGTCATTATTTTCTGTTTGAATTTCATGCGATATCCATTTTAGTTGTTGCTGCTATTGAAAATCTTGAAGTGATGTGGTCTGTTATCTGGTACAATCAGTTTTGATTGAATAGCGCCAATCAACAATGTTCGATGAAAGATGGTCTTCGACACATGCTTCACAGGCTGGAAGACATATTAAACCATTAACCTGAGATAGTGTTTGTATTTCTAAATAGGTATAGTGCTATGCGTGACATCCATATTAAAGTCCTGACTATTTAAAAATATGCCTCGAGTTTTCAGGATAATATATTTTTAGTAAATTATGATGTTGGTTGAAATTATTTCCATTGCATCTTATTCTATGTTCAATTTCCTTATCTCCTATACTAATACTTTTCATAAATGATCCATATATCGAGGTATTTGAAATGTTTGGTATTTACTAATTCCCTATCTTGTATTTTTATGATAGATTAGTTGGTGTTATTGTTGCTTTCATTCCGATTTCAGATCATTGTTTCTGTTTTCGAAAGCTATATTTTGAGTCTTTATTCTTAGAATATTTAAGTAAATGCTCTGTTTTTATAATAAACAATATTAACAACATTTACTAGCTTGAACATCCTAGAAATTGCAGTATCTCTCTCCCTCTCTATGCTGATTTTGTTTTTGTTCAAGATTGTGGTTTCCAAAGTATGACTACAAACGCTGTCAGCACAGTCCAACTCATCGCAAGTTCATTGGCCTCAACAGGTAAATAAAAGACTTCGGTGTCCGATACGGATGGTACGGAGCACTTAAATGATTAATGTTCATCTTTTCACTTGTAAATGTGCAGCGTATAGTATAGAATAGTTTAAGACTTGGCCCTCATTTCGTCCATGTTAAACTTCAGGTGAAGTGTGAAATGTTTCAGTATTAGATTCGTCGTCAGAGATGTAAGATTTTGTGGACCAATCAAATTCCTCCATTAGATTGATGCATTAACCTGTATTTGGAACTTGGAACGCTGTTTCTAATAGATGAGAAAAGGAAGTTTCTACTGATGTTGTGATATGTTTCTGCCTGGTTATCACTGACCTATTAAAAAGGTAGACATTTTCTTGGATTATTTGGCATATGTCAACATTACATCCAAACTGAGTTGCGAAGAGTTGACTTTCATAAAACGATGAGAGCAGTGTTACCGTATTTTCCGGCTTACAAGATGCACATTTTTTCCTAAAAATACGCTAAAAATAAGTTTGCGTAAGACGAATGTGAGGAAACGACCAGACTCATGTAAGATTGGACAGTCCCCTAATTAATTTGACTGATAGGGACGTGGATTTATACATTGAGTCATTACACTATAATGTTACCTATCTAATTCAGCCTTTTATATGATATAATCTCAGTACTTAGCTGTTACAAGTATTACTAAAACTATAAACTTTCTGGAGACGAGCCACAAGCTTAAACATATTCTGTTTACTAGCTGGCACCTTGAGTTGGTGTAATGGTTAGTAAGCTTGTCTCACTAAAACAATTACGATTGAGTAGTGAGTTCGATTCTTCACTGGGTGTCCCCTAATTTCGGCCATGTGCCACATCTGAGCTACGCTTGGAAAGTCACTTTGGGCACCTCGAGGTGGTGAAATGGTTAGCATGCTTGTCTCGCTAGAATAATTACGATTGAGTAATGAGTTTGATCCTCACTGGGTGTACCATACGTTCGGCCTTGTGCCACATCTGAGCTGTGCTTGGAAAATCACTATTCTGTTTACTAGCGGCGGTGGCAACCTTTCTGATCTTGACTAGTATGTCATTGCCATACTGTGATTAAATGTAAACAATACGTGGCGCAGGTATATGAGGAACGCCTGGTGAATGTGTTGTAGGAGAATGACTTTTTTTTTCTTAGGGATTTCTTTCGAATATTAGGGAGGGTCTTTCAAGCCACAGCGTCTTGTATGCCGGCAATATGTTCGCTAATAGTTTCATCATAATGGATCTAATTGAGATAATCCTGTATGTGTTTTGGTCTTGAGGGATATATTTTTGTTTCCATATTGAACTATGCACGATCAACCTGATATTTTGGGATTCGTTTCTGATCCCAAATTTCTTTCATAAAATGCAAAAACTTTTTATTGAATTCGGGGAGAAATTATTATTATTATTTTTTTTTTTCAAAAGTTCAGCCTCACTTTCAAGTTTAATATTTTAAATGTTTTAATTTCCTCAAAAGTAGGTTCATCATTTTCATGCATGGAGACAGAATTTTAACAATTATATATATATATATATATATATATATATATGCTCTATTCTGTATTGAGCACTCTTTTAAGAATAGTAATTGTTGGTTATTGAATTTATTCCATATACATAACCATATATATATATATATATATATATATATATATATATGTGTGTGTGTGTGTGTGTGTGTGTGTGTGTGTTCTATTGCTGCGAGTATCCTTAGCTTATTGTTATTAAAATGTGAGTGAACGTGTTTTTTGAGACCAGGATATTTCTTCTGTGGTGATTTTGATTTTCTTACTCAGATTGTTCTTTTTCTCCACATTTTAACACCTTGGCTATGCTTCTTGGCTTCAGTAATTTCTTTTCCAATTTTCCTGGAATATTAGATTCTCAGAGCTTTAACTATTTTTTTTTGCAATTTTCTTTATTAATTGTTTAGTATTTTCCCTTACTTTTTTTTACTCTTCCGTTTGTTGTCTTCCTCTACGAATTTTAAAGCACACGATGTTCGTCCCACGGTGGTAACTTTTTTCCTTCTCGGTATTTTTGGAAAGGTGTCGAGCCCTTCAAATAATAAAAATATTATTTCTTGCTTCTATTTTGCTTTCATCAGGATTTTACATTAATTTTGTCCCTGGTTTATTACTGGATACTAAATTTAACCTTTCATTTTAAAGGACTTGGCTTCCTTTCTTAGCAGCGTTTCGTGGTTTTTGTGGGTGAAAACGAGCTGTTTTGCTGACTGTTATCAATTTAGTTACAAGTAGTCTGTGACCGGATTCATGTTAGGAAATGTATATATTAATATCTATCATAAACTGTTTCATCCAAGAGACGTTGAAAATATTTTGTTACCTTATCTAGGCGATACGTTGTTTCATTGGATAGTCGAATCTTGTGGTAAGAGAAATACTGTAATTCCCTATGTACAATACGCCTTCATCCGTAATAAACACCACTAAAATTGTGCTGAGAATCTGGGAAAATGCTTCTACTCACGCATAATACGCACCCCTTGTTTGGTAATCAAAACCTATAAATTGTACCTCTCAAGTTTCATTACAGCCAGCGTTTCCTACTCTTATGCAAGCTGTAATTGAAGATATTTATCAACATTTTCGATCATCACATTTCTAAAAGGAAACGGAAATACCTAGATTTCTGCCTACTGCGCAGACTCATTGATCTGTTTTTGTTCTATAAAATGTGTAATCTACCGGATCTGTATGTAGTTCTAGTTAGTTATACATAACTCGAGTTTGCTTAATAGTTCAAGTTAAATGTACATAAATTGAGTTGTGCTTAAAAGCAGACAGAATAAGACTTGGTCTGAGAAATATTTAACAAAGGATAAAATGAATAAAGGAACAAAGAAATCAATTTAATGAAATTTATTGATCTTGATCATAAAGCAATTTCTGTGCAATTGAGGTGAGTAGTCATTTCGCAATTGCAATCAACCAATGAATCGTCTATTTTTTTAGAGATTTTTTGTATCAGTGCATAATATGCACCCATAATTTTATTCATTATTTTTTTAGAAAAATGCTTATTATACAAAGAGAATTACAGTATCTTTTTGAGTAAGTGTCCTCCATTTCTGTTTGAGGCCAGTGTTTGAAAGATTAACTTATTCATCATAAGTGGATTGACATTCAAAAATACATTAAGATCCTCATCAATGCGTTATTTTGTTTTTCATCTTATACACTAAATGTTAGTTAATCCAGTATAGAATTACTGTTTTGTCTTATGCATTTTTCAGTTGAGGCATAAGCTGATATGACTCGAATTTCCCAGACATCTAACAACAATGATACATTCAAGATGTTACTCCAAATAACAGAAAAGTTCACAGGCGTACCGGAAAAGTATCTCAGAAAAGGAGCATACTTCTATTCAATCTATTCATCAAAACGTGTGCAGGGTAAGTACAAAACAAACTCCCTCACCACACACACACACACACACACACACACACACACACACACACACACACACACATATATATATATATATATATATATATATATGCAGGGTCTGAGCGAGGGCCGCTTGGACACCACAACTGTAATAAGGTAGTATTCATATAAAATATAAATTTTAATGTAGCCTCCTCATGTACAATAATGGATCATATGCAATAAGTCAAGAAATCAGCTAGGAAAATTGAAATTAAATACGTTATACAATAATTCTCAATATAAAATAAAAGACATGTCATAGTAGATCATTCCATGATTCAACATCGACTAGAGAGTTTTCTTGTTAAAAAGTTGAATAATTTCAACATAGTCAACGCTATGGATGCAAAATACTGAACTGTATATTGCATTTTCTCGAGACTTTGCATGAGTAAAAAAATCATGGATTTAATAAATAAAAGACTCCAGAATGAAGTCAAACTCCACGAAATTTTTTCAACATTTAATAGTCAGTTATGTTTAGTTTAATTTGTAACGTATATAAATGTAGATAAAAAAATGCAAATGTTGATAAGATAGCGAGACTGTCCGGCACGCCCAATCAAGCTTGCCCCCACCCCGACCTTGTGTGTAAGTATGTTTGTCTGTCTATATATATATATATATATATATATATATATATATATATATATATATATATAAAGATAGATAGAGACAGAGAGAGTGAGAGGGGGCAGAGGTGTATGTATGTATATATATATCTATGTGTATATATCTGTACTGTAAATTTGACTATTTGCTATTGCTTGTAGTACTAGCCGCTTTAGATTTTAAGACATCACGACTGGATAAATAAGTAAAAATTAGCTCCTTGACAGATATCAATATTTTTTTTTTCATCATTTCGGACCCTTTCATTTTCACATTATGGTCTTTTGCAATAACGACAATCGTTATCAGACAGATCAACCTTTCTTTCTATATGATGACAAGGTCGAAATATTTGACCTGCATTGGGTGATAACTTTGAACTTCAAAGTCCCGTACAATTTTACATTTTCTCTCTTCTAGGTCAGAGTCTCATTTATACATAATTCTAGCCTGCACAATTAGTCGTTAACACAATTCTCGCCTCCCAACTCATAGATTTTTTTTCTCTTCTTCTCTATCTATTTTATTATTATTCCTGTTATTATTATTATTATTATTATTATTAAATGAAAGATCAGTACACCAACAGAGTGTCATTCTAGTCAAAATATGTGAAACCCAACACACCTTTGTCTGATAAGGCTATGCCAGGTACATGCATTAAAGCCAAATGCGCGTGATATTATGACAGATTTGCAGGTGGGGACAAATTAGAATTACCTTCATTACCCAGACTGTCCAGACGGTCTCTGATTGAGGGTGGTCCCAAGTATGTCGCCTTGGTTGCCTCATCATTCAAATTTAAATCACCCTCTCGACACTGCTTCTTCACTACACTCGATAACATACAGAAATGTGCAGTCCATCAGCTGATGAGGCGGGGTTCGGACATGAACATTAGTTAAGTTCAACCAGTTGGCAAGCAAATTTGTGGTACTAAACGAAATATTTGTTGTAGCCCTTCTTAATTCACCAAGAAAAACAAGTATATGTTTTCAATTTCAATCAATTAAAATCAGGAGCCATAAGATATCTACCCTTTATAGAATCAGGGTAATATTAAAAATAACAATATTTTTATTACTGCTACTACTACTACTACTACTACTAGTAATAATAATAATAATAATAATAATAATAAATAAAGCCCTTCGTAAGGTGTGGGCCGTACTTGTCAGAACAATTTTTTGTATCTCCTTGAGGCATGGACTTCCAGGAATCCCTTCAATTAGTCTTCTGCAATCTTTTCCAACCAGTCCTAGGGCTCCAACTACAACAGGGACTGTTGATGTTCCCATATGCCACATTTTCGAGATTTCTATTTCAAGGTCCTTGTACTTTGACAACTTTTTGAATATCTTCAAAGATACATTGCAGTCAGCAGGGACTGCCGTATCAATAAGGAGGTATCGTTTTTGTTTGTGGTCTTTAATAACAATACGAAGGGCTTTATCTATGTAATTTAATTCTTTTTTTCTTTTTTTTCTTTTTTTTTTTTGTCAGTGGAAAGTCTCATGACGCCATTTCTAACTTTAGGTCCCTGGGCTGGACCCGGAAAGAAATGTGTAAACGCCAGAAATCAAAGAAAATAAAAATAATGATAATAATAATAAAATCAGTAGTAATAATAATAGTATTAGTAATAGTAATTATATTATGTACCGTATATACTAGCGTATCATGCGTCATTTAAATATCTATTTTTGAAGCTAATTTGACTACAATAAATGGATATATAGTCTGGTCACCGGCGTAGTCAGGGCCAGTAGTCCATACGCTAATGTTCTATCTCATGAATGACACGACCCGCTTAAATTTAGCTTCAAAATTCGCTCTTTAAAAGCCGCATGATACGCGATTATATACGGTATATATAACAAACCAACAATAGAATATTCTATATAAGAATATTTTTTGGAAGTTACTTAAACCCTGTCTATACTATAGAAATGGATAGAATATACAGTACACATTGAGCTTTCAAATGACGATTTTCACTGTTGATGAAGTAAAATCAATCTTTTCGATATTCCTCCTCCTGCATCAGTATTTTTGCATTATTTTTTCTCAATTATTCTGAAGGTTCCCAATTCTTCCAACACTTTTGCTATTTTTTCAGAACGGATCTAAGCGCGCCAACTCTGTTATCCCAACCCTCTAATTTTCTGGATCAGTCATAACTTCTACTTATGAAATTTTCTCGTCTTTTACATAGATCAGCTCTGTTCTTCTAGACTTTAGAATTAATCGATTTGAATACCAAAAAACCTTAAATAATTTAATGTTTGTTATATTTTAGGATAAATTCTGGTTAGCTTATATGTAATTGGTGTGCGCAAATCGAAATCATTTACAATATTCCCATTTAATTATATTTCCCACACAATATCTCTCTATATTTCTGGGATGAGGTACTATGTACACTATTTACATTATTCGGACTATTGCCCTCATTTTTTTTTTGTCATATTTATCACAACGTTTCGGCCATTGTACGCTCCGGCCTTCTTCAGGTGTCGAAGTGAACCCATTATTTCACTCGCTAGCGTAGACTGTTCTCGTTCCACGTGCCATGTCTAATGGATATCAGTTATCGGTTATCTCCTGTTAATTCCCCTCTCCAAGTTCTCCACCACCTTAATCAGGTATTGAACTCACAACTCTTTGGGTCCTGTCACTGGATCTAACTAACGCCTTTATCTACTGGTTAAGTCGGTGGAGAACTGAACCCCCTGCTTCCTCTTGAGGCGCAGTATTTATTACGTATGGAATAGTCCATTATGTTATTATGGGTAAGGTCCCATAACAAAACGAGCATATGCAAATTTAACTAATTTTTAAAATTTACATGACTTAATTTCATTACACGACTCACTCCATTTTTTGTTGCTTTTTACTAGGAGATAATAGGAAGCGAAGAGGTGATCGAATAGTTTATGCTTCTCTTAATCATGAAGTGGTTAAAGCAACGTCCGTGAAAGACATACTCTCTAAATGTGCATATCAATCCAGAGAGTAGTGATAAAATCAATAACATTAAAAGAGAGCAGTTGTAGAAGAAATGAAAGTAAGACTATTTAAACATTTTTGTAATTCACATTTCTACAATTTCTAGCAAAATTAACGTAGCTAATATCGATTTTTAGAACTTGTTCCTCCCTGAAAGTTATAAAATGCTAAATCTACTGAGGTCGGCCTATTTCATTTTTTAGAATTGCAATTTGTATGATATATAATTTTAAAATTATTTTCATGGCCGTACCTTTCAGGATGCGCATGCGCTTGCATATTTTTGTGTACAGAGAGGAAGACATGTCCGAATATAAATGTTTTTTTTTGTTTTTTTAGAGAGTTGCTTCTGCGCATGTAATTACACATGTGCACAAACATTATCTGCTGTGTCTTGGCGGTTATTTTGACAATTGCTTAAACATTTATTATTCTTTATTACTTTAGTTTAATCATCTTAATTTATTTTTTCTTTTCAGCATCTTTGTCAATATACATTTTGTTTTCCGCTCAGAATATGCGTCCATTATGAATAAAATAAGAATGCACGCGCCTGCGCAATTTGTCACTCTCACAGATATATACATATACTAATCAGGGCGATATTATTTGCTCAGTTTTACAGAAGATCGTAGTTTGACATAACAGAAAGAATAAATAAGCAAATATAAAAAAAAAAAAAGTTGTTTTTTTTTTAGTTTGTTAAACTTTTTCTCGATTTTATCAAACGTTTTTTAACCATTTCTTCTTTGTTTAAGTTACGGCGTCAAGTCGAAACAGCGGTTCCTGTACGATCACTGAAGATAAGCAAAGACCAGTCTGGGCAGTACCAAGATTGGTGACAGCTTTGGAATGCCAGGTGCTCTGTGCATGGATGCGCGGGTGGGGTGATGAATATCGGCTCGGAATTCGAAGTTTGATAGCCGAATTCCAGTTCCAGTTGTAGTCAATTTATTTACGTACACGTAAACACCACTTCTCCTCCTAGCTATGGGTTAATCAGTAATACTTTTATAAGTAAATTATTATCTCCAAAATATTCTTACAAACTAAAAATATTTTCCGGCTTTTAATTACCTGCTAAAGGTTGGTAAGACTTAAAAAAAAAATCAATCAATCTTCAGCCAATAACTTCATCAATTCAAAAAAAAAAAAAAAAGATGCATGTTCTCTCATCCCATATTTCACAAATTCCTGATATATTGATATATTTCTTTCAAATTATAACAGCTTAATTAAATCCCATATAAAAGAGATATGCATAGATTATACGAGTAATGTGAAAGTTTTTAAGAGAAGAAAAGCAAGGAAATTGCTACTGAGAATCAGATGAAAATTCTGGGAGATATAAGGAAAGATAGTTTGGAGAAGTTAACACTCATATGAGACTGAATACAAGAAAAGCTGGAATAAGAAGAGAGTAACCCACTTAATGACTGGATGGAAGAGACAACAAAAAAGGATGAAAATTATTCAAAAGTAACCTGCAGCAAAAAATAAAAGAAAGGGAATTTGGGGGAGTTATGATCAAATAAAAGATCGTGCATGTACTCAGTTCCCATTCGTTTTGAATTCTTCATTCACATAATTCTCTTATGTTGTGTTGTAAATAGGAAAGGAGGAAGCGCATATAGAAATATGAAATAGTTTATTCCAGAGAATAATATGGTACACGGTTGAGAACACAGATTAATATAATAAACAGTTAAACTTTAAATCCTCTCCCTCAGTAAGAGGGAGTTCTGTAAACAGCACTCGCTCTTACTGAGGGAGAGGATTTAAAGTTAAACAGACTTAGACCAATCCATCTTGTGGGGGTGTTAAGCTCCTACACAACATCTTTGAAATTCCATCAGTTTAATATAATTGTCCAAAATGTGATCTGTTAAAATCCTGAAAAACAGTAGAAAAAGTAAGCAGCATTATCAATGCAATGAATAAAATATTTGCAATAATGAATTAGAATAAATTTTACACTATTTGCATTGTTCGGACTGTTGTCTTCATTTTTGCTCTAGTTCTACGTGCCATCCCTCTTCCGGATATCTCAGAAATCAATTATCTTCATTTAACCTAACTCTTTCCATCTGGAACAAAACAATCTACGCCCCGGTGGACGGAATGAAGTGTTCGATTCGAAATTTCAGTCACCTGAAGAAGACCGGGGCTTACAACGGCCGAAACGTCGTGAATATGACAACGAAATGAGGACAACAATCCTAACAATGGAAATAGAGTAAATAATTAAAATACCTCATCTGAGAAATATACACAGTGACTGAGATGTGTTTAAATTTTAATTTTATATATATATATATATATATATATATATATATATATAGTGAGAGAGAGAGTGAGAGAGAGAGAGAGAGATAATAATCAGTAAGTGGAAAGGATAATTCAAGTAGCTCTTTTTAATATGAAATATTAAGAATATAGATCCCTAAAGCAAGTTCAACGTATAGTATACACAGCAATATGAAACATGTCAAAGGAAATAGCATAACGCATCATCGAAAACTCGGTTCTAAATTATAATTTATTATTTATTTAATTATTATTTATTATTTAAAATATACATACATACATACATACATATATATATATATATATATATATATATATATATATATATATATATATATATTATAAAGATATTTTCATAGGTACAAAATTTAATGATCGAAATAAAAGTATAAAAATTTAATATTAAAAGACATATTAAAACAATATTAAATAATAAAAAACAAAAAACAAAAAAAAAAAAACTCAACAACAAGGGGAAGCAAAAAAAAAATTACGCATATATATATATATATATATGTTTGTATATGCAAGAAGGAACTAGAGGCAGATGACAGCGAGTCCCAACAAACACTCACGTTGTTTGCACAAAAAAAGGCTTGCAATTACGATGTAAAGTGTATATATACATATATATATATATATGCGTATTTTTTTTTTTTTTTTTTCCACCTATTCACATTGTACATTTCTCTGTTTTAATTTTTGAATCTCCTGTGAAGTTTGACGAGCAGGAGCGAAACCGGTTGCTTCCCCCTTGTTGAGTTTTTTTTTTTTTTTTTTTTTTTTATTATTTAATATTGTTTTAATATGTCTTGTAATATTAAATTTTATACTTTTATTTCGATCATATATATATATATATATATATATATATATATATATATATATATATATATATATATATTCATAAATGTGTCTTCTAACTTGCAACAAGCAAATAAGTTTGCTTCTATACCATCGTACACGCGCTTTTATATAATGAAATGAATTATAGGCGTAAAATGTATTTCATATATAAATTCCTCAAACAGCAGGAGAGAATCATTCAAAAAATATTTTGACATCCGATTTCATTACAATGAATAAAATCTAATAAGTTTTTACAGCGATATCTCATTTGTAACTATGTATAGTTGTATGTGTTTATACATAGAAACTTATAAAGACAGACAGCGAATACAAAATAATTCACACACACAAACACGTACGCTGACGCTCTAACAGTATGAAACATGGTCAACGATGTAAGAAAGGATGTTGGTGGTATTGAAATTTATGTGCTGTGTCCTTTCAGAAAGTTGGCCATCATGGCACTCTATTTCCTGTCTTTGTGAAGTTTGTCTTTTCATCTCTTCTAATCCCAGTTCTGCCAACCATTTACACAAGTCACTTTCGTACATTACGCGCTGATTTCTTGTCCCTTGCCTTCAATCTATCCTTTGAGTATCAAATTTTCTAAGCCTTTTATCATTATTTCTCTTTCTTATGCATAAATGTATTTTTTTCCCATTTTCTCCCAAACTTCGTTGCTGTTAACATGTTCGGTCAATAGAATTTCCAACATTCTGTTATAAAACCAAATTTCTGTTGCTTGTGAGGAGATTGCCCAGCATTCACTGTTGGCAGTACATAGCTGTTCACATCTCTTTTCATTTTTTCTAACGAATTTTTCTTCTTTCATAATATTTTGCTTCACTTTTGTAAGTCATAATTTACTGCCCCAATGTCTCTTCGAATTACAGTGTAGAATTTTCATTCTCAGTAACATCAAGAAGAGACAGCTGAAATTTCTGGGGGGAACATAAAGAAAAAAGAAGGCTTGGAAAATCTGATACTCACAGGACAGATTGACGGGAAGAGAGAAGCATGACACATTTATGAGCTTAGGGAAATGAATGGCAGACAGGGTTTAGGAAAAATAAAAAAAAAGATAAAATGTACTAAGAGCTACAAAGGAAAAGAAATTGTGGAGAGTCATGATCGCCTACGTCTTGAAGGGACACGGAACATGAAGAAAGAGATTCTATAATAATAATAATAATATTGATAATAATAATAATAATAATAATAATAATGATGATGAAATTTATTTTATTTTAGCACAAGAAGACATACTAATAGAATCAGGCATGAATATAAATACGTGTGAACCTTTCCTTCTTAGTATAAACTCAAAAACAGTGACTTTTATATAGTTTATTCAGCAGTTACGTAACATATTTTGTTCTTTCTCTTTTATTTGTACTTTCTGTTTTGAAATGATGGTCCGAAAGCCATTTAAATGTTGAAAGTTCGTTTTTTTTATATTCAAAGAACGTAAAAAAATAATTTTATACTTCTCTAAATAACGAACGCAGTATAGATTGAATAACATTTCAAATTAGCAACAGACAAAAAATAAGATACATTTTAGAAACGAAAGTCATTATAATGACATCATTTTTGGGCTTGGTAGATATATTTAAAAAAATAAATAATTTCTATAGATCAAAATGAGTTTTTCGATGATTTTAGGCAACTGAAAAGAACCACAGCCTGACATGGAAGATATCGTAACAAGGTAATGATTTACAAGAAAGATTTCAATATATTAATTTCCAATGTTCATTGATTCTTTCTTTCTTTCGCGTCATGTCTGTAACTACCATATGTCATCATAACACGTCAAAGGTTTTCATAAAACATTTAATCAAAGACACATATCGAGTAGCAAAAAGGTAATTATAAGACTTTGCATTGATTGAATTGGCAAGCTTATTGCAATAACAATGAGGTGCTTCGAGCAAAAGCGAAAAGAAACCAAATAAAATCTTTGAAAAATGAAAATGCTAAATGAACATCGGTTAAAATTCGAAATGAGAGGAAATGGCGTATTTCAGATTTAATTTCAAATGTAGTGTTTATATGATAAACCAATTAAACTAAGATATATATTAAGTGATACTTATATAGAAATATTTCAATTGTTCTTTCTGAACTTATAATTTGATATATTTCTGTTTTTATATCTCAACTTTTTTTCTACAACTCTATATGTATAATTTGATTCATCTCTCTCCCTATATATATATTTCGAAGTATTATATATGCATGTTTGCATATCTAAAAGATCTACACATACCGTATATATATATATATATATATGTATATATAGTAAAAGTTTGTATATTTCTTCATCTAAATATTTGTTCAAAGAGATGTTCAAACTGCATAACATATAAATAACACATTTGTAAGTTTTTGAATGTATACGAATGTGAGAACAAAGATAGATAGATAGATAGATAGATAGATAGATAGATAGATAGATAGATAGATAGATAAATTCATTCACTGAATGCCTTGATTCATAATAATGTTTTTAATAAGATTTTATGTTGTTCAAATAAGTCATGGGAAAAAGTCTCAAAAGCTGGAAATTAACTAATCAGAAACTCAACATGACTTCCCGAAATCTATTCATTATATCACAGAATAGTTCGTTTTCGATAAGGTAATTTATAAACAAGAAAAATTCTGAAGAATAAACGACGCAAGGGGCAACCCACTAATTAGGTGCACGCGAATTCTGAAAAAGGACCGTTTAAACCATAAGGTTTTCTTGTTAACTTGTCGCCGTTTTCGTCAAAGTTAGAATTTTTCTCAAAGAGATTAATATGAATGTTTTGTCAAATAGATGACGAAATACATAAACACCACAATATATATATATATATATATATATATATATATATATATATATACACATATATATATATATGTTTGTGTGTATGCGGTATTTGTCTGTTCCTGTATACAGGAATAAAAAAATGGATAAATTTCTATCATATTTTATTCATTTTAAGAATATCATGTGTACGTAATTATATTAATATCTGTTACCTATGTTTGTGATTATTAGTTTACTTATAGGCGTATGTATGTATCTAGTTTTGAACCTACAAAACAGAATTACTATTCAGGATAACGTAAAAAATGCATTTTTAATATGTATTTATCGTCATCGTTTATATATGCGCAAATAAATCATAATATTTACTATTAATATAAATATAAGCCTACTAGATCTATATAAATGATTAAATATATATGTATATATTTTTATGAAAGAAAATTTGTTTACGACTAAAAATGATGTCGCCCAGTAATTTACTAGAGAATAACAAGTTTTAGGGCGAGCAGATTTTGTATAAATATATTCACTCAAATGAAGTAGATGATTAATTGTAAATAGATTTAATTCCCAAGAGTAAATCCGCTTTTTCGTATCAAGATGAATCAGTTCCATATTGATATACATTTTGTGATGGATAAATTGTCGTCTAAATCGCGCTAAAATGAAAATAACGCTGACATCGCATTTTAACAGATATATTTACCAAAATTAGACAAGGATGTCTTGAAATATTAAAGAATAAATGTATTCAATAAAATCGCCATTAAATTCAATCACGGTTTCCAGACGAATTCGGAAAGACTTGCAGCTCTTCAGGGCGGTATCCTTGTTAGTAAATGCTGCCATAATCCTTACCTTCAGTTCATCTTGTGTGTTACAAGGAGTTTTGTTGGACTCTTGCTTAACTGCCTTCCATATATAATAATCAAGTTGGTTGCAAGCTGGGGATTTAGGTGGCCAGATATAAGGGGTGATATGGTCAAAGAAATTTTCTGACACCCATGACTGGGTAATCCTGCTTTTGTGGCATGGTGGAGACTCCTGTTTCCAGGCATAGGGTTTTCTGGTAGATTGCCTCTTGACCCAGGACAGCTCTACCTCCTCAAAGTGCTTGATGTGTTTAGTCGGAGTGGGAAGATGAATGGAGGCAAACTCCAAACAACTTCATAATCACCATTAGACTCATCCAACTTTTTTTCTTATCATCTGCACTCTCCTCAGATTGAGACACAAACACTCTAAAATGTTCATATTGGAGCTTCCGGCGCGAATGCAAAGCAGTACAGCTGCTTCCAAACATATAGCAGAGTGACTAGCGTCATGGTGTTCTTTTTCTCATGCACGGTGCCCAACTGACTTAAACTTTGTTGTCGAAAAAATCACAAACAACGCGCATGCGCGAAATTAACAATATAAAATGGTTACAAATTACACATCGCACCCTGTATTTCGACGCAGAATAAGGGCTTTTTCTGCAATGTAAAATGGTTGGCTCTCTGTACCACTCCAGTAAATATATGATTCCACATGCTATCATCTATTTGGATAAGAGCCAGATCAGGCCAAAAATGAAGTACAGTTGCCATATTCCGGCTGAAACTACCTCGACATCACTCTTCACAGAGTCCAAAAGCATCCCCGTACTCCTGTGGGTGACGGATTATTCTCCACCCTCCAACCCCACTTTCACAAGAGGGTGGTGGCAAGACTCTCGTCGTTCTATCGTAACTTACACGGAAAGTGCTCGAACACACTACATTCCTTGATCCTTTCTTTTCAAATCTAAACAGCAAGGACACGCCATTCCATTTACATAGTATCAAACCACTCCCATTCCCTCCGTATTCCATCAGTAAGAAATAAGTTCCACTTGAACAGCTTCTTCCCGCGAACCACTGTGGAACCGACAGGAAAGTGGATGTTTTCCCGATTGCTACAATCTTAATCTGTTCAAGTCGAAAATTAACTGTTATCTTCCCCAACTATCGACTGTGACACCATTTAGGGGCACAAAAAGAAAAAAAGGAAAGAAAGGAAGGAAAAGAGAGGCAAGACTTAAGCTTAGATGATAAAAGAAACCACCCACGACCGGGGACATTGACAATGTTATTTTGATAAGTAGCAAATGGTGAAAGGTTTCATTACCATGGCAGAAAATTCTAAATGGATAAGAAAATCGACTGTGTTGTGGTGGCGGACTTGTGTTGTCGGGGATAGATAACAGCCACTTAATGCTGGCGAACAACTAATTGACAAACCACAGACCGGCTAGCTAAACTCCGAGACATTTCGACAATGTTATATTGATAATGGAAAAAGATGGTGAAAATTCTGACCACCAGTGTCGTAGGATTGCCTGACAAGGTGAATACAGAGCTTTGGATAGATAATAAAAATTAACTGTGTCAGAGGGGGCAAACAATATTGTCGGGAAAGGATTTAATAGGTCGTCTGCTAACCGCACACGAAGCCAACCCTGGGTTAAGTCTTTGCCGTTTTGACAAGACATGGGTGTTAGAATTCGGTTATGATAATAAAACTATGTTATCAGAAATTGGCACCAGGAATGCAAATACGGCTAAGACAATGAAACTGTTTTTTCGGGACGGGGATCGGCTGTGTTTCGTTAGACGACTACCCCACTTGATAATTGGCATTGATAGATCCCAGGTGACATTGGGGATGAGAGCTGCGATTAAGGAAAGAAAAGGAAAAGAAAAAAATAATTTTTTTTGAGCAAGATATATTTTTTTTAAAACAAAGCTAGCCGGATCACACCCACCCGGTTGGACGCCATTGGACGAATGTCAACGAGGGCCAGGCGGAGGTGATCACGTGACGCAAGGGGGGGGGGAGCCGCCGTCGCCCATTTAGAGGATAGGTATGAGAAGTTGCTACGAATAAGTGGGGAGAACCGTTGACGCCCCTCTGAAGTATGGTGAGATATCCATATGAGAACAAGAGAAGGTAGGAGTAAAAGAAGACGTCCAAAAATGGAAAGGAGTGGAAAATTCCTGACCAAAAATAAATGAAGTGGATATGGATTTAGAATTATCGAGGAACCTCCAACCCCGACAAAGCCCACCCCGGTTTTGGTCGGTGTCCATATAAGCAAAGTCGCAGCGAGCAAAAATCAGTTCAATCCAGAGTTGAGTTAAGTTCGGACTCCGGTTTTCCAGAGTGCTCAGTTGAAGCAGGCCTCGCAGAGCTGACTTGAAAGATTCGCGCAACTTCCGAACTCATCTTCAATCCAAGAACAATTTATTTTGAAGAGCGACTTAGATCCATACCACCAAAATAAGTTTTTCGACTATCGCCTGAAGACACACCAAGAACCAATTTCTTAAAGAACAGACAACTTAAGATGTTAAAACTCACCTAACAAAAACAACGTGTCACAATCCATCTAGCGGGTCGGGAGATAGACGCAGTCCTATGTATCCAGCAACCAGATATAAAGTATTGTTATCCTTTTTTGATACCTTGAACTTTTGAGTTATCATTTTATTTTCTTTTATGCATATTTGTGTGATACCACCCTCGTTTGAACTCAATTTGCATTACGGCCCCAGCGACTGATTGATTTCGTCTGCCTAAGATCAATTCACAACGTGGGTAGGCGGACTGGAGATCAACGCAGTTACTTTGGTAACAAGACGTTGGAAGCGAGTTGGGAACGACGAGGCTGATATCGGATCTGACCAGATTCCCATCCGAATCACCAAAAGGTTAGAACGTCACATTTGGGTGCCGCGACCAATACCAAGCCAGACAGGCGGACGTCACGTTTGGAGCGGCGACACCCGAACGAAGCAGCGAGGAGCGAGCGAAGGCTGTAGAGAGGGACGTCACAGACACAAATTGCCTCTTAACGTTACCCTCTATATCGAGTGGACCCCGTGCTTTGTACATGGTGAACTTTACTGTAAAAAAAAGAAAAAGAAACATATGTCTTGATATAAGTTTCAGTTCATATTTTTACCTGGCCTCATTTTTTTCTTTTGTGTTTTATTAATGAAAATCCATCGCACCATATCCATTATATGCTCATATTTTTCACATTCTTCCTTCAAAATATAGAAGAGAAATTACTTCCCTTAAACTATTTCCTTCTGATATGATATTCTGATATTATATGTTCTGATATTCTGACAATCTGATATTATTCATTCTTATATTCTAACAATCTGATATTATTTAATCTGATATCTGATAATCTGATATTCTGATATTATATATTCTGATATTAAGATATTCTGATAATCTATTCTGATATTTGATATATATTGTGATATTCTGATAATCTAATATTATTTATCCCGATATTCTAATGATCTGGTATTCTGATACTATATATTCTGATAATCTATTCTGATTTTTATATATATTCTGATATTCTGATAATGTGATAATATATAGTCTGATATTCTGATAATCTGATAATATATATTCTGATAATCTGATATTCTGATATTATTTTTTTTCTGTATTTTTAGAATTATAATGGAAGCGAGGAATTTCGCAAAGAAGAAAAATCTTGCTTGATTTGAAAAAGCGATAAAGGATGGAGAAATTCTGTGGTAGGTATTAGACATTTGGCGTATATGTCGCTAGAGAAAGAGATAAAATATCAACATAACAGACAATACATCGTAATCCTCTGGTAGGTTATTGAAAACCCAAATTCAAATAAAAATATGAAATCATCTTTCTAGTAAGTGCGATGTAAGAGAGAAAAGAAACCTAATCACAAGAGTTACGTAACATAAACAAAAACTGCTTATTACGTAAGGAAATTAACTACATACATCAATGTATAATTCAGATGGGTTGTAGCATATAAAGGTTTCGACTAAAGGTGTATATTGATTCCTATCAAAGAAATACCTCGAAAGAAGAAGTCGAAAAATAAAACACGATCATTTTTATTAACCCCACCAATTATTTTAGAAAAAAAAAAAAAAAAACAAAAAAACGATTTCATACGATTTTTTAAATTTGTTTTCAATATAGGAACTAAGAAACTGAGAAAACTTGAAGTACTCTCGAGTAGAAGTTAATACCTATACCAGCCGTTTGTGTTAATTATTAGATGCCCGTTTCAAGGTGAGAAGGGCCTAAAAAGTGTTACACTCGACGTATAAATCCGTCTGTATCTGGTTTTGAACCTTATGTTTTGGGTGGGTTTATTCATCCGTGTCTGAAAAAGGCACTTATATACACATTAAGACACTCCATAGCTTCCCGTCCTTTATAGCTCAAAGCAACCTTTCTCTACCTTCCGATCTCAACCTGTCCTCGATCTTGGTAAATCTTTATTTTTGAGAAGCGTTTTTATCCGGTAAAATTCATTAGAAGAATTGCCTTATGTGATGAAAATGTTCCCCGATACGTTGGTCTGTAGCTTCTGTGAAGTATGTGGTTGCTACATTCAAATGAATGATTTCAGTGTACTTCAACAGATTGTGTCTAACAAACTGGATATTTTATTTAAACTATATGCTGAAAGATCATAGAAAATCAAACTTGGCAAACAGCAAGTAACATATATAACGAGTTTGTATGAAAGAATGATAGAAGAAAGAGGAATCATAAAATTTTGTCTTGCAGAATCCTAATCTCCCGCGTCTGAAAAGACATTCCAGAGAAAAGAGACAAATGAAATTGCATAATTTTACGCCGATCCATAAGAGCCATCATATAAAGGAATATGTATAAAGTATATATATATATATATATATATATATAGATAGATAGATAGATAGATAGATAGATAGATAGATGCTAAAATTACACCTTTAATTGCCAACTCGAGGTGCGTCATCAGTGTTATTGCTTCCATGTCACTAGAAGTTTCAGGTCTAAATAAACAACAGACTTCATATATGAACAGTATTCGGCCCGCACCCAGAGTAAATTTGCTACTAGCTTTAGGACATGCTTTTTATAAATTCCCCAGAAAACGGCAACTAATAAAGTTATTTGATATATATATATATATTATATATATATATATATATATATATATATATATATATATATATAATATATTAGGCATAAATTAAAGACATTATGTCTATTAATTTTAGCATAATCCGTTAATACTCATGGATAAGCTTCTGTGAATTACAATCAAATGACGCAAGGAATGTGCTATAACTGTGAAAATCGCTTTTATTTCCCAAGTACTTTCTATGTCTTCTTGAGATCATCTTCAATGTTGCAAGTAATAAGACAAAACAATGTATTGCTATTCATTACTGACTTTTTTCATTTTGCTTTTAAATGAAGCGCTTGGCAAACATGCTTAGCGTTCATTAGAAAGTGAAAAAAATTATAGACTATGGAATTTTTTCTTCTATGCTGAAATGTCATTACCATGTGCGCATTGAAGCGGGAAAAACTGTTCTTATGTTAAAACATTATTACAGTATTCGTTGCTGATTCTATTCAGTGTCGGGTTCAATTTTTAATGGAGATTGCTTCGAGGATCTGTAGTTTTAATTTGTTATTTTCTTAGTGTAAGATAGTTGTGTTATCAATCAGTATTTTTCTATACTTTGAATGTGGACAGGAATGTTGATTTATATATATATACCGTCTCTCTATACGGGTATTATCTGTGGTGAGAAATCGAATGGTGAATCTCCTTGTCAGAATGTCAAACCAGTAGCATGTATATCTATCTATTCATCTATCTCCTCTCTCTCTCTCTCTCTCTCTCTCTCTCTATATATATATATATATATATATATATATATATATATATATATATATATATATGTGTGTGTGTGTGTGTGTGTGTGTGTGTGTGTGTGTGTGTGTGTGTGTGTGTGTGTGTGTAAGCAAGTTTCTGGAGCCATACCAAGATATTTTTTAAAATAGGGATCATAATTACTATCGATATATATGGGAGGTGCGATGGAGTAATGGATAGCAGCTTGTAATGAGGAATTGGAGAGCCGCGTTCGATTTCCACTCGGAACCATAACATTCACTTACATGCTAATACCCTTGGGAAACGTATGAAATCTCTTATTCAGTAATTTGTTCATATATGTTCAAAATTGTTACATATATATATATATATATATATATATATATATATATATGAATAAACAATTTTCTGGATCCACACCAATATAAGATAAAACAGGGATTCATAATTTCTTTCTAAGATAAGATGCAATAATATCACACTGAATAAAATAATAAATTATGGTACCTTTTGACCGATTCATCTTCAGACATTGATATCGTCGGTATAAAAGTAAATTGCCGAAATGAAAGATTGTTTTAACTGAATTCTAAAATCGCAGAAAAGTCGTGGTAGGGGTTAAAACTAAATATGTTCTTTCCATTTGGCCTTAAATTGGCTACGAATTCGCCAAAAAGCGCGAGTGTATTTTTTAATACTCGTTGGGTCTGACATTGTATATTTATAGCAACTGCCTTTGAGATCTTAATTTGGAATCTCGTTCGTGCCCTATGTAGAACTGAAAATAAATCCTCAGCATAGCCAGTCCTACGCTTTTTGTGGCTAAATGGTTAAGAGCACATCAGATCAAATGATGGATTCCTTTAGGGTTACTGGTTCGGTTCCTGACGGAGAAGCTCAAATGTTTCCGTGTGTGTGTCAATCATTGCAAAATTTTCAAAATTTAACCGAGAACTTTCAGTTATCTTTCAAAACATTTTGACTCTTTTGAATCTATCAAGAGTTTATTCTACTTTATTATACTAATAGCAGGCTTCGCCCCCTCCCTATCGCTTCCCAAAGTAAGACATACTCCTTATTTGAAACAAAAAATTAAAGAAACATTTCATTCATAAATTAGACAAAGTTTTACAAATAGACGCCATTTTGTTGAAGGATAAGTAAAATGCAAATTTCAGACACTTGTCTGCCATATAAGACGATATTCCTAAACAGAACAATTTTTGATATGAAAATCAAAACAATCCTTGAATAAAAGAACAGTAATGAAGGAAGTTAATTAATGAAATAATATTTTTTTTAAAATCAATATTCAAATTAATTAAATCTGAAGAGTGATATTCCTAGAAGTAGATAATATATAATGCAGATATTGAGATTTTAGTGTGTAAATTCCTCCTTGGAGTGATTTTATTATCATTATTTATCATCTTTCAGTTGCGTCTCTGTCCTTGGACAGAGTGCGCTCAGGGGCTTATCTGTCTAAGGACAGAGGGGGCAACTGAGGAAAATTATACTGAAGAGGTGGCCAGCCCCGGGGAACAGCTGCCCGATACCGCGCCCTCCCACTGCACCAGAGGGAGGGATCGGTGCTCGCACCGAGGCCAGCGCAACCCACGTTTGCGGTGGCAGGGGGAAATTTTTGTCCTTGTCCCGGGCATACGTGCTCGGGTCCCCACCTAAAAACAGACCTTGTGTCACATCTCGTCCTAGTGGGAAGACAGAGTAAATACCGTGTGTAAATTCCTCTTTTAGGGTAATTTCACATTTTCTTATCATCTCTCAGTTGCGTCTCTGTCCTTGGGCAGATTGCGCTCAGGGGCTTCTCTGTTTGAAGATCGAGGTGCAACTGAGGAAAAATATGCTGAAGAGGAGCCCAGCCCTGGGTAACAGCTGCCCGAGGCCGCGCCCTCCCATTGCACAAGAGGGAGGTATCGGTGCTCGCACCGAGGCCAGCGCAACCAACGGTTGCGGGGGCTGAGGGGAATTTTGTCCCAGCCCGAGTGTACGCGCTCGGGTCCCCACATTAATCCGACCTTGTGTCACATCTCATTCTCGTGAGGGAATGAGTAAACACCGCGTAAATTACTCTAAGTAATTTATGCAGATTATTTATCATCTCTCAGTTGCGTCTCTGTCCTTGGACAGAGTGGACCCAGGGGCTTCTCTGTCAAAGGACAGAGGGGCAACTGAGGAAAATTATACAGAGGTGCCTGGCCCTGGGGTACAGCGTCCCGAAGTCGCGCCTTCTCAATGCACTAGAGAGATGCATGCACCGAGGCCAGCGCCACCGACGGTTGCGGGGGCTCGGGGAATCTTCGTTCCTTGCCCGGGTGCACACGCTCGGGCTCCCCACATTAAACCGATCTTGTGTCACAACCTGACCTCGTGTGTGTGGGGGGGGGTCAAGTAAATACCGTGAAAATTACTCTTTTGAGTAGTTTCAAACACATTACTTATCATCTATCAGTTGCATCTCTGTCTTTGGGCAGAGTGCGCTCAGTTGCAACTCTGTCAAAGGACAGAGTTGCAACTGAGAAAAATTATACTGAGAGTTGCTCAGCCCTGGGAAACAGCTGCTCGAGGCCGCGACCTTTCATGACACCAGAGAGAGGGATCGGTGCTTGCACCGAGGCCAGCACAAGCGACGGTTACGTGGGCTGTGGGCAGTTTTTGTTCCTTGCCCAGGTGTTCGCGCTTGGGTCCCCTACCTTAAAAAAGACCTTGTGTTACTTCTCGTCTCAATGGGGAGACAATAAATACCGTGTTTAAATTACTATAAAGTATGTATCTGTGATGAGAAAAGTGGGCCTGGAGAATTTGATACTCACAGGTCAAATAGAAGGAAACAGAAACAAGTGAAACCAATGCATTGCATACCTGGCGAACTTAAGCATGTGAAAGACAGAACGTGATCTTGGGGTGGTGGCAGAGGGACGAAACATTGAGAGATACAAGAGGTAGGGAGAAATAGAAAACTATGATCGCCCACGTCCCGAAGGGACACGACACATAAAAAGAAATACGAATTCAAGTGTATAAAATGCGTGAGGGGACGTGTTGGCAAGTCAAAAATTAAGGCAGTGATAATGACAATTGTTGTAGCATTCTGAATGCTTCTAGATTTTACGCGTTTCCAATTCGTCTTTCGCAAATTGTCTCAGGCGGTAAAAATCAGACTCTACTTAGGGAAGATGTGTCAAGATCGTCAACACTCCCTCGCCACCAAAATTGATGAGTCGATCAAAGAGAAGCAAAAATAAAGAAACACATTAGCAGGCTAGGAAAGGCAACCGTTTGATGAGGTGAATTAAAACGTTCTGACGAAGATGAAATGGAATGTTTCGGCTAGCAAAAACATATACCAAAAAAAAAAAAAAAAAAAAAAATCGTACGAGGTAATTGAAAATAAAAAGAGAAGAAAAGCATGCAAAATAAGCGAATCAAAACATGAAAAAGAGAGGACTGAACTTCGACTTAAAGTGGGGGGGAAGAAATGTGTTGAAATGAAGAACATGTGGCAAGTCAACAGATGAAAAAATGAGCGAGAGTGTTTTCAATGACGACAGTGGGAGGAAATGACGAATATATTCAAGTGTAATTTAAGGAACTTTATTTAACGAAGTGTATATTGAAGGAAAGTTTGCAAATGGGAAATAAGTAGAAATATGGAGGAAAGTAAGTATCGTCCATTTGAAATTCCCTTTGATGACGTTGGCGATCACTGCTCTCCACAAATTCCTGACATATATAGTTCTTTATAAGATTTGTCTTTTTACTGTTTCTTCTGTTCCCTGTTCTGCCAATTATTTACATAAGCTGGTTAGGTGGGTCATTCGACGTTTCTTTGTATCTTTTGCCTTCAATGTCTTTTAAGTGCGCAATTTTTCCAGTTTATCCTTTCTTCATTGCCTTCCAAAAATCTTCTCTTTGATTCTAAGTATAACTGTCACATTTCTTAAAACTTCCTCGTTATTCACATGTTCAATCTATGACATTCTCAGCATCTTTCGATAGCACCACATTTATGTTGCCTCAAGTGTCATCTTCATCACTAAAGAGACTGCCCAGAATACACTGTCATATCGGAGGTCTGGAGTTGCATAACAGTACAGCGCCGCCATTTGTTTTGTTTCTGACAAAGTTTTCCTGTTTATGACATTTTGCTTAACTTTTGGAAAATTTAGAACGCGAAAATTAGAAACTATTTCACAAAAAAATTTGAATCAGCGATCATTCAAAATAATAGAAAAGGCATGGATAAACGCAATAATTTTGAATCAGCGATCATTCAAATTAATGGAAAAGACATGGATAAAAGCAAAAAAATTCAATCAGCGATCATTCAAAATAATAGAAAAGACAAGGATAAACACAAGAATTTTGGAATCAGCGATCATTCAAAATAGTGGAAAGACAATGATAAACGCAAAAATTTAAATCAACGATCATACAAAGTAACTGAAAAGACGAGGATAAACGCCAAAAAATCAGCGATCATTCAAAATAATGGAAAAGACAGGGATAAACGGAAAAAAATAGCGATTTTTTAACCGCCATTTCATGACGAATGACAAAAACGACAGATCTTAAGAGCAGTAAAGAAGAAAGGAAGAAGAAATAAGGATATATTAAGAAATTAGAGGGAATTAGGAAAAGAAAGGTCAGATAGTTTTAAGAATAAGTTGAGGGGAAAGGCAAAATATAAAGGTAAATAGATTTATTGATAAACAAGTCGAAAAATGTGAGGAAAGTTATATGTAAACAAAATATATTTCTTTAAAGTAACGACTGTGGAAAATAACTAAGAAAAATGCAATGATGAAGTAATATTGTCATCGTGTCGAAGCATAGATGGAAGGTAAATGAATCAAAATGACGCACGAGAGAAAAAATTCGACAAAAATATATATATAAGGAAAGTGAGAAGAATAAAAAAATGGAAGGAAAAAAAGTCTTCTGTGCGGATGAAATAGTGAAGTTGAATGTACTAGTGGTTTTGTTATGACGGCGATTGCGTTAAGGACGCTGAGAAGAAAGCACTTCTGTGTAGCAGCCGAAAAATGCCTTCAAGCAAGACGTCTACTCAAAAAGAAAGAACAAACGGGCCGAACGAATTTGGCGTAAAGTGAAGGAAACAAAACAGAAAGAGATAGCGAGAGATGTTTTAGATGGCGGCGTCAGTCCTCAACCACAGAGGCAACGTCATGACCTGCTTGACTGGAAGTGACGACAAAGGCAAAAGGCTAGTGAAACTGCTTGGGTGAGGGAAGAGAGATGTTGGGGATAATTCGAATCAAAGATAATGGGACACATTATTGCCTGAATGCTTTGGAAGTTAGCGATACAGTATTTCCTATGTCTGAGTTTTTGTTTTTATATTTGCTTTTATTTGACACATTTCCAAACGAACATACTAATATACAGCGCGCATACATGCATATACAAACACAGAGAAGATAAAGAGATAGAGGGAAACAAATGATAAAACGGTAGAATTGAGACAGACAGGATTAAAATTCGATATATATATATATATATATATATATGGAGAGAGAGAGAGGGAGAGAGAGAGGGAGGGAGGAGAGAGAGAAAGATTGATATTGAGAGAGATATTGATATATATACATTTGTAAATGGAGACTGATATATATATATATATATATATATATATATATAATAGTGGTAAATATACACATACATATGCAAAATATATATACATAGGTGCATACATACATGTATACTTTTGAATAAAAATTCCAAGAGGATAGAATCCAGGTAGAACTCAATGTCCAGGACAGTGTCAGCATATAATAAAAAGGCATAATATTAGTGTTTAAGCCTTTTTTATTATATATATATATATATATATATATATATATATATATATATATATATATAGATAGATAGATAGATAGATAGATAGATAGATAGATAGATAGATAGATAGAGATTGATTGATATATATATATATATATATATATATATATATATATATATATATATATGGGCAGATAGATTAGTCGAGATTGATATATACAGATAGATAGATAGATAGATAGATAGATAGATAGATAGATAGATAGATAGATAGAAAAATCGATAGAGAGACAGAGAGAAAGGCAGATAGAGAGACAGACAGATAGGGAGACAGTCAGAGATATATAGAATTAAAGACAGAGAGACAGACAAACAAAGACAGAAAAAGAGAGAGATACAAAAAGAGAGACGGACAGAGAGAGACAGAAGAGACAGATAAAGAGATAGACAGATAGATAGCGAGAGACAGACATACAGACAGATATAGATAGATATATAGAATGAGAGACAGAGATACAGACAAAGAGACAGACAAAGAAAGGCAGATAGAGACAGAGAGACAGATAGACAGACAGAGACATATAGACAGATAGATATAAATTCTGATGGGGGAGATCGATTGATAGATAAAGAGAGAGAGAGAGAGAGATCATATTGATGTTTCAGGATTAAGAAGAGAATCACGAATTCCCTCTGAATGTACCTCATCAATCGTGTCATATATATTTGTCATTTTATTAGACATAGAAAGTTAAGAATAAGTTCCTTACTGAATATGAGAAACGCGATGCACAACCTCCTCGACCTGATGTATAATTACAACATTATATGAAATATGGCAATGTGAGATTTCATTAAAATTCTTAGTAAGAGATCTTTGATAATATTTAATAATGCACACATACACACGATTTAAGAATACAAATATTCGCATGTTGAGAAGACACGAAAAGTTTCAATATAACATAATACATTTAAAGTTAACAAATAATAATGAGATTTGATGCATAATCAGTATATAAGAGAGAGAGATGCATTTTTAATGCAAACGCTCAGCCAATACAAGGACGAAGAGGCACTCAATATAGATGATTGGTGCGGTGATGTATGAGCTTATGACAAGGCAAAATGCGAAACTCATGAGTCTATGCAGAAAATTGTAGTTAACGGTTAACTCAAGACTTGAAAAGATTTAGATTGCAATGATTGGAAAACATCCTACCAAGAGACGATTCAACAAAGCAGCCCTTCTTGGGTAAAAAAAGCTGTTACAATGAAAATTACATCTTACAAAGGGAGTGGGAGATATTAAAAAAATATTGGAAAGACAGTACTGACGACATCTTTTACTCTTTGAAATTATTACTATGAAAAGACAAAAGCATATCCAATAAATATATAAAATAAGTACATGACTTTCGTAGGGCTTGATTTAGTCGTGCGATAAAAATGGTTTGGTGGGGAGTATCTTTCGATTCTTACGATCTAAATAGAATTATTTCATAGAAAAACTAAGGTGCACGTATGCGAACAAAAGAGAGGAAATTAGTGGGCGATTATGGGTGTGGTTATTACGTATGTAAATGTATCAATTTGGTTTGAAAGAGTGCGTCATATAGAAGAAATTGGCAAAAGAGTCGCTTGCCGCAGTATGAGACACGCCCTTATCGTATGTCAACTGTGAAACACATATAAACTAAAAGATATTTGCGGAAAGAAGAATGTGAAGCCGAAACAATGAAGAGGGAAATGTACGACTAAGTGACTGTCACGCTTGTCTGTGGTTCAAAGAAAAGGATAAAATTTAGTGGCCAACTCAAGGAAAACCATTTTCACTCACTTCCTGTATTATATATATATATTATATATATATATATATATATATATATATATATATATATATATATATATATATATATATTATTTTGTATATGCAGTGCTTATTGAAAAAGGTTCAATATTAGTGAGAGAGCTTAAATATTCAGTTGTATGGATATGAGTTTGTAACCCTGGGTTTCCTGCGTTTCTGATTATCAGACAAAATCATACTTTGTCTGTTAATCGCAAAAGCGTGAAACCCAGGGTCACAAACTCATATCCATACAACTGAATATGTTAGCTCTATCACTAATATTGAGCGCTTTCCACTAAGTACTGCGAATATGAAATAAAATACAGACACACATACAAACACCTACAGACATATATATATATATATATATATATATATATATATATATATATATATATATATGTATGCATATGTATATATGTTTGTGCATGCATGTATGTATGTATTAAGGAAAATGTATGACAAAGTGGAAACATTTACTTCTGACGCCTTGCGTCCTTCAGGGCGTCATAGGTCTAGATTTATTTCATTGGTAGGGTCCCGCATCAGCACGACAGAGGCCTGTTGGAAATTTTAGATTTTTTTTTCTTTTTTATCTAGCCGGGATCATTTAGATTCTTTTTCTTTCCATTACATTTGTATGCATCATTAAGCACTGTGATATTACAAGGTCTTTCATGAATGGTGAAATATTGTAAGGGCCAGAGCGCAAATTTTACTCTCGATGGCGTTATGATTAAAGCACTCTGTAGACTTTAAATCGAAGTGAATTATTTTCTGCTTTGATCAGAATAGCCGATTTTATGTTAACATTTTGGTTAATCTCGTTTCTATAGTAGCAGTAGTGTGTATATATATATATATATATATATATATATATATATATGTTAAAGACATTTTTATGTTTAACATTCTTTTTATAGATACAAGTATTTAAGTAAATGCTCTGTTTATAATAAACAGTATTAAATAACATTTACCGTCCTGAATGTCCGAGAAATTTTCATAGAAAATATTCGTGTTTTGACAGGATTCAAACCTGCATCCTATACGGAACCGTCATTTTAGCTTGACGTGCCTAACCTCTCGGCCACAAAGGATCGTTCGGTTGGCAAGGTCGAATTTACTGCTTATGAACCTTGATGATAGTGTCTAGCGTGTATTGTACAATGGGATTCCTAATCACTTATAAATGTTGTTTGTGTAAATTTGTTATTCCATCTCTTCCAAATTTTGCTCTATCTATAAATAACACTGAAGAGACCAACGAAAGAAAGTACCTGCCCACCTTGCAAATGATACCGATAGAGAAGCTGCATTTGAATTACTTTTCCTATGCGACTCTTAGATGTACGACATGCTAGGTCCACTTGACCTGTGCTGATACCTGGATCGCCTCCGACAGGCCTCGGGAACACAACCATAAACAACAGCAAAGGTCGGATGACTCGGCTGCTTTCGGTCTGCAAAAGCAATCTGGTTCAGCCTCGTGTCTATTACCATTCGCGAGGTCATATGTGAAAATCATATCTGCCTGCTCATAATACCTATATCCTGTAATTTTTAAACGGAAAACTGCTCATTTAACTCATTACTACACACATTAAACGTTGAAGACAGACTAACCAAAAATGTACACGAATGACAAATGTAACCGTGTATACATGGCAATACAGCGCCACCTACCGTAAACTTTCTTTAAATTTAATAACTCAAAAACGTGGACATATGTTCCACTATATATCGGGCCACATAAAAAAATCTCAGTGGCTGCCAGTAATTTATCCCGTATCTTAGCAAAACTAATTAAACGCCGCTTGAAGGAGAAATCCCCCGCCAAAATCTGTTTAATGTGACAAATGTATGTCCTGTTTTCAAAAATGTGAATCAACTCTAATCGTGTCTCATTAACGATCCATCAACCTCAGTGACATTAACAAACTGTTCGAGGCTATAATATTGTTGACCTCCTCAATATAGACAACATTTTGAGCAACATTCAGCACGGATTTCGATCTAGCTTGATTCATTGTTGCTATCCTAACTGTGATTTCTCAGTTAATCATTTAGGCATGAAATAATAAATAAATCTCAAGGACTATAGAATTCGATATTTCCAAGGACTCGCATACAGTGTTATCCAGCTATAGAATCAATGAAAGTCTTGTTTTCATTGAGGCCTAAGTGATCAAAATAGGCGATCTTATGTATCGTTTCTCTGGACAACGATTTATTAATGATCTACTTAAGATTATAATTCAAATTTTTTGTCGATATTTATGCTGATGACACAACAGTGTATGAGTGCACCTATAAAAATATAGATGACCAGAACCTGGCAGCTGACCTCTCCTCTGACCGAGCTCTAACATCTCAGTAGGGGAAAATGTCTCAACGATTAAACTAGTGACGTTCCATCATCCCCGAGCGGAACATGAATTTTCTTCTCTCGCGATGAACGTAGATTTGCTCACAGATGTCTCAGTCATAAAGACTTAAGGACAACCCAATCCACAAGTAGAAATCTTGCATGCGATCCATCACTAAACATGTTGAGAAAATGGTCAGATCTCTTTACCGTTCTAGTAAATACTTGCCCACACTTGCTATCCTCTACCATTACGAGAGGTAGAACATGTCGTAAATGAAGTTCTGCCAACATATAAAGAGAGAAGCTTACCAAAAGTCCAAAGGTGTCTGCGGGAACCCAGAGAGTAATGAATTGTATCCAGATAGTTTTCCTAAAGATGAAATTTTGGAAGATACACGCTACTCTATCGCTATTTTCATGGTAAATGTTTAGAAGAACTATATTTTACTTTTGACCATCACATTTAAGGCTCGCTATGCCACGCATAATTCAGTGAATCAGTCTCATTTTCTTCGTATTCCACTGCTGCAAGGTCCACTCAAAGAGCTTCTTCTCACAAAGCGCTACTTTGTTAATCGATATATTCACCACAATATCTCTATCTATAAAAAGCAGGATGTGTATGTGTATGTAACGAATGCACGGCCACAATTTTCGACAGATTTGCACCAAAATTTACATGCACATGCTCCAAGTTAGAGGAAATGCCAAGATCAACGTTGCATTTCCAAACTCCCATCGATAGTGGAAATAATCTATTTTTTCATGCTTCTACAGCAGTTTTCATATAGTTTGTGGCCATTTTCTACTAGCCAGATTGAGAGCCTATAGCTGGCTGCCACGAATAGGCAGGAAGAATTCATTGGCCAGCGTGAGAGCCAACAACTGACTGACACGAATGTTAACTAGCATGCTAGCTTGCCAAAAATCGATAGCTACATCCGTCACAAGTGGGAAAAATTTAAATCTACATGGCATTTTACTCCAATTGGCTCATTCGTTTGCTTAAACTCGACGTTGATTCTGATTCCGCAGAACTGGGTTGGGTGTGAAAAATTATTTGTTGTTAACATTCTTTTTTTCACTCGGTTTTTCCAGTTAGGAGTCCTTTTTTATAGCTGATAGTTTTGTGTTCATATTGTTTAGTTCTTTTTTCGTAACAGATTTAATGTTTAGTATAGAGCATAGAAAAATTCGCAGTGTGAGATAGGCAAGAAGTAAGGCATGTAGCTACATCAACACGGCAAAGGGCACTCCTTTAAAGGCAAGGAAGGGCAAAAATATTTTAAGTCAAGTGATAGGGATTGCTGTATGAGTCGTACGGGTTTTGAATCAAGCAAGGGCAAAGCCGGGCCATGCTGCTGGTTCTTCATAAACAGCGCCATCTGTCTCTTAACACTACTATATATATATATATATATATATATATATATATATATATATATATATATATATATATCAGTACAGTGGAAAGTGCTCAATATCAGTGATAGGGCTAACATATTCACTTGTGTGGATATGAGTTTGTGACCCTGAGTTTGACGCTTTTGCCATCATCAGACAAATGGTTTTATTTCTTTTTTAAATTGAAAATTAAAATGCGTACACCTGTATGTATGTGTGTTTGTATGTGTGAGATTGTCAACCCCAAAAATAAACAGAAAATGACCCCCTCCAAACATCAAATATAATCAAACACAAAATAGCATAAATAGATTTTTAAAAAATAAACAATTTTTTCTGATGATCGCAAAAGAGTGAAACCCAGGGTCACAAACTCATATCCACACAACTGAATATATATATATATATATATATATACACATACACAAACACACATATATATATATGTGTGTGTGTGTGTGTTTCAGTGTATGTGTGTCTGTGTGAATATATGTAAAATATAGTAATATAAATACATATGCAAGTATAGGTGTTTATGGGTATAAATCTGTTTTTATATATTTATATATATAGAACGTAATCTAATGTAAAGTCATAAAATTCTTTTATTAATGTTTAATCTTATTTTCTCTTTTAATACTCTCTAATTAGAATTATGAGATTGAAAGTGTTTATCATCTGGAGGTTATTTCATTTTAAATTGATAATTTAAATTTAAATATATCACTCTTTAACTATCAATATTGATAGTAAAATATTAAAATTAGAAATATTTGTTTTGATATTTAAACACTTAAGTCATCACTTAATGTTAAACATTAACTGTGAAATTAAAGAAAAATTTAAATGGATATAAATATAAATATGTGTAATTATTTGAAAATGTATGTGTAAGCATTTATATATGAATATGTATAGGTACCTGTGTACATCGATACATATGTATGTGCCTATGTGTGTAATTGCACATGTAATTGGACGTAAGTATATGTAAAATTTACGTAAGTGTATATGTCGTATATATATAAGAAAAAAACAAAATATTACTCCATCTTAATTTGAAATGTAAACTTTAAGTAAGGAAGATTACTCATCTAAAAATAGTTACAAATTACATTTATGAATTAGATTCAAGCTGA
>CAHIKZ030000901.1:85000-97500 GCA_903632075.3 Acanthosepion pharaonis | reverse complement strand
ACTAAACATGAGGTTTAAATTGATAAAAGAATGTTGGATTAAAAAATAAAAAAAATCCGTTACTTCTTAGAAATTGCTTTTTTTAACGGTTCGGATACAAAACTGAGCCGTTATGAACTTTCGCAAATCTAAAACGAGAAAAATGTGCTTAAAAGTCGTTATACAAACCTTACTTAACCGGGGCGTTATTCGTAGTCGAGTTAATTAAGGCACGTCTTATCTAAAGATGCTTTCTCCTGCAGAAGAAGATGCGGGTTCGGATCCTGCTTGGGATTGGCAATAATTTTTTTCTTTTCTCCTCGAGCTAAGAGTTAAATAGCAGGGTAGTCTGCGTTCTCAGGCCTTGAGTAGAAACCAATCTAAGAAAAAGAAGAATTTGAATTACAGACTTTTGGAGAAGGCGGCGAAAAACCACTTTCCCAAGGATGCGAGGCAATTCAGATAACTAAGAAAAGATATGTGAAGATACCAGATCGCCCAATGATCTGGTATTAAATATCTCATCCTCATGAAAGAATAAAACCTATCTACATATATCTAATTACATCTACTTAATTTTATATCTTCTTGTGATTCAGATATTTTTAAAGGAATTAGCAGCATATATTTCTTTATTGATGGAAATATAATCCCGAATTCTTCTTTCTTCAGAAATATTTCTCGAATATTCAAGCCTGTAGACAAAATAAGACACTGCTTAAAAAATGAACGGAAGGTCTACTAAAATATGGAAATCCACTAAATATAACGTAATAAATGTGTACCAAGATATACAGATATCCTCGTTACCTTATTTAATAAAAACGGCCTATTTCCATAGTAGGTAAAAGATGGCCTTCAAAGTAAACTAGATGAAGATGGTAATTTTTGCTGATAATTCGTCTACGTAGAACCCAAGATTTCTAGTTGACTTTATCTGTCTACATGTATCCTCATATACAGACGTATTTATTAACTCAAACAATTCTGAGAATTCCCGTTTCATAGGCGATTTAATCGATGCGTACATAGACGCATACGCACAATTAGATAAAAAAACAGATATCGTTTGTGTTTGCGGGTTTGTGTATGTGTGTGCGCGCGCTTTGCGCCAAGCGATGTCTAAGATATATGTTCAATTCTAAGAGATATTTTGTGACTGTATGTGTTAGGCCTGCTTTAAGAAAAACAGCACGCCTACCCAATCCCCGAACAGAGCTTACTAATCACCCGTCGTAGCCCTACTCAAACGGCTACAGTGCCGTGGCGGGTTCCACATTTGATCAGTTACGTGTGAAGACGATTCTTATCTCAATATGACGAGACCACTGTTCCTACTCAGTCACGGCCAGTGCTCAAACGAAGTCAACATTGTTTAATCAACATCTAGATCTCCAACGAGTACTACAAAAACAGTAGATATATATATATATATATATATATATATATATATATATATATATATATATATATATATATATGTGTGTGTGTGTGTGTGTGTGTGTGTGTGTGTGTGTGTCTCTATGTGTGTGCGTTTGTGTGAGTGAGAGAGTGTGTGTATGTGTGTGATCGCATATTTTATCACTCACATATATATTTACATAAATACAATATCCTTGATATATATATTTCTTGATTAATATATCTATATATATCTATATATATATTCTTGATATATTTATATATATTCTTGATATATATACATATATCCTTGATATATATATATATATATATATATATATATATATATATATATATATGTATATATTCTTGATATATATATATATATCTTGACATATATATATATATATATTCTTGACATATATGTATATATATATATATATATATATATATATATATATATATATATATATATATATATATATATATATATATATATACAATAGGGGGTATGTCTTGACACGATACACATTAAAATTCTGAGCAAACGACTCAATAGAGTATAGATGCAAGCAGTATAGATGTTAATATACAGTTATACTATATACTCACAAGTGTGCATATCAATTTATATATGCATACACGCAAGTGTACACATACACTTCATTCACATATACGCACACATGGTACTTGTAAAATTATATGTATATGTACGCCTAAGAATTTCTATTTGGACGTATGCTCCTATTTCGATCATATTCTTATGCCCACATACTTGCAAAGAGTAACAATTACGCACACACATACACGTACACACACATGCACACACAAACACACACATACACGCACACAAAAACACACACACGCATACACAAACACACACACATACACGCACACACAAACACACACACATACACGCACACACAAACACACAAACGTACACACAAACGTACACACACAAATACACAAACACACACACATACACTCACACGTACACCCACACACAAACACACACACACACACAGAAACTGACGAGAACTGATGCAAAGTAAGCCTAAGTCGACTTATCTGAATTTTCTTTTTACATATATTTGTATACCTATAAATACACACACACACACACACTATATATATATATATATATATATATATATATATATATATATATATATATATAAATCGAACATTGAGTGCTATTGCTAATGTATAATAAGATAGCCATATTTATTTATATTATTTATATTATTCGGACTGTTATTCTCATCTTCCATACCATATTCACAAGGATTCGGCCGTTGTACACTCAGGACTTCTTCATGTGATTGGAATTTCTAATCGAACCCTTTATTTCGTCCACCGGGCTAGATTGTTCTAGTTACAAGTGCACTGTCTCTGCCGAATATCTCAGTTATTTCACTTTATCTCATCTCTCAAAAAATTGGTTTACCACTGCTGTGGCCTGGTATTGAACTCACTACTAATAAATACGTTAGTTAGATCCGGTGACTAGACACAAAGTGTTGTAATCATTTAATTTCCCTGTTTAAGAACGGATTACTACTTACACACATAAACCCATTAAATTAGGTACTGACATGAGATCGCTGGAAAATGAGCTTAGCAGGATAATACCGGCCTTAAAACTTGACGAAAACAAAATTTTATCTTCAAAATATTCATGTTATTATTAAGAGGAAAGAACAAAGTAATATTTAAGTATTCAAAACGAAAAAAAATCTATCTTTATTAGAACATTCTAACTTTTGATTGAAAAACCTTATTTTTCTTCATCAACGAAACTATTACTAAATAACATTTTGGTGCATTTATTTAATGGCAGACATTAATTTTGAAAATCTTGCAAAAATAAATATAATTGTCCGATTTTAATGAAGCTTTCAGAAACTATTCATAAATGATGGAAATTATTATAAATATGTTTACTTTTTTTTGAAAGTCATTGTAAATTTTTTGTATTTATTAACCCCCACCCACAACCTAATTTTATGAAAACTCTTGAAATTCAAATCTGTACATTTTTAAAGATTAATTAATTAAAAGTACAAGGCTTTGAGAAAAGTAAATCATGTTTTTCTTTTAGCTGAAACATTTCTACCTTAAAATCAGCTCTGAATTGTAACATACAAAACTCAATAAAACAAAGATATTATTTAATTTCAAAAGCTTTAATTCCTTTTACTTGTTTTTATGGATATGGATAATATTGTATGAAATCAAAAAATGTTTTCGATGAAAAATAAATTTTTACAACAATTATTTGTTATTTCTTAAATTATTTTATTTTTTTTACATTAAATTTGTTAAATATTCTAAAATTAATGAAAATAGTGTACAGTTTAGTCAATGATGTTATTACGTAGATATATATCATTACAGATTATAAATTCAAGCTTGTTACACGCAGCAATCTGCAAATAGATAAAAATATAATATAACATGGGTTTTTTGTGCCCATAAAATAGCTTAATTCAAATATACGGAAGACCGGAAGCATCAAGAAAACAATAGTCCATCACGTTGTTTGCGTTGGTATAAATATTGTTCTCCATTGTTAGACAGCCTTTTCGATACGTTGTTCGTGCGAAACGCGTGTGGAGAAACTTTTTGATGTTTTGTTTTACTTAAAACAAAAAATTTAAACTATAGCTTAAAGTGACGATCCAGTCTGATACCAGTTGCATTGCATTTCTAGACCTCTGTTATTTCTTGGCTATGAATAAATAAAATAAAAAGTGTATATGACTACGTAATTATGAGAAAAATAGTGACATTAAGAATTTTAAAAAAATTAACAAATGAGAAAAAAAATTGCATAATATTTCAGATGATAAGGGTAGCTAAATTATTATGTAACTATTTTATGAAATTTATATGGTCTTATTTTTATATTATTTCAGTTATGATATTTTTCCATAAATGAAATATCAAAATTAATAAAATGAGTGGAAATACAAATGATACTGTAAAATGTAATAAATGTATATTAAATTATGTACACCTGAACTTTCATGAGAAAAGGATTAATTTTATGTACCTTTCTTATAAAATTTTATCTCACTCTCAACAGTCTTAGTTTAAAAAAAATTCCTTTAAAATAACGAGGAAAATATGTTGGTTCAATAAAAATCTAAATTATATCACTTCTTTCCTTCCCTACGAAATCTTTTCCTTTATTAAGCTGTCAATACTAGCTGAAATCATCAATCATAACATATTTGCACGTCGCCGCTGTCAAGACCTGCTGTCACTTGTTTTTAAAATACATTTTTTCGGCGCATAAAGTAATAAATGTTTGTTCTAAAATATATTAAGTAAACTTTAAAATTTCTAATTTTGTTAAAATAAATTTAAAAAGTATAATTGATTTTTGACAAATGTGTGTGTGTGTGTGTGTGTGTGTGTGTGTGTGTGTGTGCGCGCGCAGAGCGTATCAAACAAACTTTTACAAATTTGGGGCGGATTCCTCACACCAAAACAAAGCCAAAAATCAAATGTCAAAATAAAATCTTTCGTTTTTTATTTTTAAGTTTACGGTAGACGTTGTTAAATTTACAATCGATTTTCCTCGAGCCATAGATTGTGATGCCAGTGATACTGTCGAAGCAACACGACAATGAACAGCAGCAAAGATTGGATGAATCGGCTGTCTTCGTTCTGGAAACGCGATCTGATACAGCCGTGCAGTCTCGCTTCCATGACCTCGCACTTGGCCGAATGTAAAATTTTGATATGAATATCCTTCCACTTTTAAACGGAATATATGTCAGTTAACTCACTACTACACACATTAAAAGTTGAAGACAGACTAACCGCAAACAGTACTGTTACTCTGTAGGACAGCATATCAGTGCGATTAGAAGACCGAAAGCCTCAAGCTAGGCTTGAAACCTGACCGATTTAGCTTCAGTTGGTGTTTCTACCACTAAGCCATCACCATTCGGCACAGAGAAACTGTTAATTTTAGCGTATTGTTTTTACGAATGTAAACAAAAGCTAGTCAGCCAGAGTGCTCCAATTCATTTTACCGAAGTGCGTTGTGTTTTAGCATAGGCGGCTTCTTTTTGCAGAATTTGGCTGTTTCTCAAGAGTGCTCAATGTACTTTAAAATTAGGAGACCAGGTTGATTCCGCTTTGTTTCAAACTTACTGAAACCTCAGGCGATTTTTACCAAGTGGCCTCAAAACGCTTTATTTAAAAAATACTAATGAAAGCTATATTATTTTAAAAAACAAACAAATGCACAACGTTGGGTGCGATAGAAAGGGGGGAGTAGGATGTAAAGAAGAAGAGGAAAAAAATAAGAAGCGGGAAAAGCATAGGTATTATAAATGTATCAGTGTGGTGGGGGGTAATTGAAATAAGCATAATTTTTTTATCCAGCCTCATATGAGCTTAAAAGGAAATTTTAGTATGGATGCAAGGACTCATGAGTTCGAATTTCTGGTTCAAATAGTTCTTTTGATCAAATATATATATATATATATATATATATATATATATATATATATATATATATATATATATAGTAGGGGAAATAAATATTCGTACACTTAAAAAATTGTATTTTTTATAAAGGTAAAAAAAGCCTTAAATAAAACAAATCTATACATTTTATGTATAAAGACACATACTATTAAAAAAGTAATAATAAACTTAATTAATTATTCTAACAGAAATTAATGCATTTTTTAAATTCTAACTGGCGAAGAAAGTATTCGTACAAATCAATTGTTAGAATAAAATAATCAATTAATTATGAAAAAAATATATTCTAGAATGTTCCAGTAATGTTATCAGTAATTATAGTTAACGCTATTAGCCATTATCAGAGCATTCTGCAATTTCTAGTCTTACGAAAAGGTTCTAATAATGCCTAAAGGTAAAGAATTGACTATTTCACAAAAACAACACATTTTGTCTCTTTGGAAAGATAGAAACAGTTACAGAACGATGTCTAACAACCTGAACATTCCTTTTACTACAATTGCTTCGTTCATTGCAAGGTTTAAAACACGTAACAGCGTCGAAAACCAAATACGAAAAGGTGCTCCGAGGAAGATTTCTCTAAGATCAGCAATGATATTAGGACGCCAGATCCAACAAAATCCACAGGTTACCCGAGAAGAACTGCAGGAACATCTTCGTGCATTAGGGATTAAAGTAACCAAGCGTACAATAAGTAATGAACTACACAATAACAGTCTGAAATCAGGCATCCCAAGGAAGACTCCACTCCTCTTGAAACGACACAGAGATGCTAGGCTAAAATTCGTTAGAGAGCATAATGATAAATAATATTCGTTTGGGGAAAAATTACTATGGACAGATGAAACTAAAATAAAGTTGTTTGGTCATAATTATCGAAATCATGTGTGGATGAAGGAAGGTGAAGCCTACTTACCAAAGAACCCGTTGCCAGCTGTAAAGTTTGATGGTGGCAGTATCATGAGCTGGGGCTGTTTTTCTGCAAAAGGTGTTGGCAGAATATCAATGATGAATGCCGAAAGATACCAGAAAATCCTGCAAGACAATTTAATGCGTTCTGTTGAGAGACTTCGGCTACCTCCAGGTTGGGTTTTCCAACTGGATAATGATCCTAAGCATATCGCTAGATCTACAAGAAAATGGTTAGCTGAAAGTAACGTTGATGTCTTGCAATGGCCAATTCAGCCCCCAGACTTGAACCCAATCGAGAATTTATGGCGATAATTGAAAATTCACATTGGATAAAGAGCACCAACAAATATCAAGAATTTGAAGACAATATGCCAAGAAGAATGGGACAAAATACTACTCAATGTGTGCAAATCATTAGTTGAGACGTACAGGAATAGACTGGTAGCTGTTAACCTCAATAAAGGATATTCCACAAAGTATTAAATTAAGTTAATATGCTTTTTTTGTTGTTTTGTACGAATACTTTTTTCATCAGTTAAAATGAAAAAAATGAATTAATTTCTGTTAGAATAAGAATAAATTAATTTTATTACTACTTTTTAATAAAATGTATCTTTACACATAAAATGTATCAAAATTTGTTTTAGTTAAGGCTTTTTATATTTATATAAATACAATTTTTCAAGTGTACGAATATTTATTTCCCCTACTGTAACTATATATATATACATATATATATATATAAATATATAAATATTATATTTTGTTCAATATACTGTGTATAAAACATATCCAAAATGAACAACTATAGGATTTTTCGCATAATATTATCCCCTTATAAACCAAGTAAAACAAGATCTGCAAATATGACATATAAAACAAATGAAAATGAAATGTTTCTAAATTACTTTCAAAATTCCCACTAAATATCTTTAAAATTATATATTCTCATGGTGGCCTTTTTTCCAAATCAAAAAAATTTAAATTCTCAATGTGAAAAAAATGATTGTATATGAGATAAACAAATAAATGAAAAGGAAAATTGAAAAAATATTTTTTTTGTCAAGTCTCTTAAGAAAAAATTAAGATACGGCAAACACATAAGGAGTTAAAGTCATAATAAAGAGTGGGACATGAAAAATCGGGATGGAGGTGAAACAGGAAAAAGAGATATAAAAAAAAACTCTAAAACAACGCGGAAAGAAAAATACTGAAAAGATTATGTTTGAAATGAAAATGAGGGGAAAGGTAATATAGAACATTTCGCAGAAGTCTTTTTGTAAGTGTACAAAGGATATCAGATTATCATAGAAAATCGAATCGTCAATAATTTGGACTACCATCATTAAAAAGATAATGGCAACACAAAAAGTAAAAACAAAGAAAAAAAGACTTGAAAAGAATTTATTTTTTTAAGATCTTTGCTATTTTACAAAAGTACAAATATTTTGTTTGAATAAATTTTAGCATTTTGTTGCCGAACCTTTGAAACCAATCGATGAAAAATCCGTAAATTGTTTATTCTTGGAGGATTGAAGTCATACATTCCACTAGAAAACGATAACACCATTCTTTGAGGTTGATAATTTCGTAAAAACAAAAAGAAACGAAACCAAAATGCAGTCGAAGCAAAGAATACATATTCTATTCATACGAACCTATCCTAAAAAAATCATGTCTACATTAAATAACCTGTTTAGGTTGATATGCCGTAAAACAAAATAAACGAAACCAAACTAAACCAAACTAAACCAAACAATGCATATTCTATTCATAGGAACATATCCTAAACTCTTGTCAGCATTAAATAACTCGTTGAGGTTGATATGCCATAAAACGAATCAAATCAAATTTGATGCAACAAGAATTTTTTTATATATATATATATATATATATATAAAAATATATATATATATATATAATGAAACCAACATTACTTATTTTCGATTTTTAGAGTTAAACAGAGTTTTAATTTTTTTTTAAAAATGGGTCTTTAAATGAAAATTCCAGATTACTAATTTTGATGACCACTCTTTTCTATCCAAACAATGGCAAAATGGCGAGGGTGGCATCAAATTGACATTGAGGCTCGAACTCACCTGTAATTGTTCTAAGGACCAAACCAGACCAATGGTAATCATTCCACCGGGGTGAGGAATGTGCCCTTTTATTATCAAAACTAAATATCATTTTAGATTGCACAAACCCTTTTCCAGAGTCAGGATCACTCAGTAGTCAAACTCACTATTCGGTCAATTTCCATTTATTTGTTGTAATACATGCCCTTATTTCTTTGACATGTACAACATTTTTAGCTTATCTAATGAATATATATATAAATATATATATATATATATATATATATATATCCATATATATATATATATGGTGACCCCAAAAACAGGAATTTTGACATTCATGCGTATTGCAGATATTCAGCAACCCAACACCTTCAGAGACAGTGACCTCCAACCGTACTAAACATTTTTTATTTATAAAAAAAAGATGAAAATATGATATCCCACTGAGATTTTGTCAGCAGTCAATGACAGAATCTCAACAGCAGATTTCAAGAAAAAGATTTTACAATTTTTTTTTTTTATCTACGGGACGTAATTTTTGGAAAAATTTAAAAATCCATCATTGTTTATTGAATTGTTTTTTTTTAGGTTTTAATAAATATAAACCATTTTTTTACTTTACATCAACCATGTAACATTTATTGGATTTTTAAAAAACCCCGTATTTTGCATTTCCCCGGACTGTATCTATTCAAACTCATCTAAGAAAACAGAATATTTAAAAATAGTGTAACTTCATGTTTCAACAAATTTTTTTAAATTTATCAATAAACAAAAGCAAAAGATTAACGATAATGATATAGGTAATTCTAATGTTGTTAAGAATTTATATAATATTAAAATATATATATATATAAATATATATAGTATATCAATGTAAAAAAGAAAGAATTGTTAGTAAATGTGGCGAACTGAGATTCAGAGAATTTAAAATGATTTTTATTTTAAAATTTTTACTAATAATCAGGCCATGACAAACATTGATTTAAAGTTCATTATTTAAATTGTTAACTCGGTGTTGATCTCAATGTCCACTTTTATATATATACTAGCAGCATTACCCGGCGTTGCCTGGGATTATTAAAAAAAAAAGATCACGAACCTCATCCAATCTGTAAAGTTAAAATAAAGATTTTTCTTTAGTGCCTCTTATCTATATGGCGAAAAATGACATGAAGTGTGAAAACATTTATAACAGGAGAAAGTTGTTTTTTTACAGAAGCACAGAAGATACAAAACAATTTGTCAGCAAATGAAGCGTACATTAATCGCAATCGATCTTTGAAAATTGTTGAGGAGAAATGCTTTGTTGACAGCTTTTGCTCAAACTATATCGAATGAACAACATACATTGGAAAGAGAAGAATTTCAACAAAGACTTCTCCTAGCTGCCGTTCCAAGGCTGAAAACCAACGTTCGCAAAGACTGTCTAGAATTGTTCTTTGCCCCTCAGTTTCAACAGCTCGTGTAGCAGAGGTTCTGGCAGCGTTCCTTCCTCGTCTAGTTAACCGTTGCTCATTAGTTCCTGCTGACCTTGCATTAGCTGTACGAATAGCATTTTGTGTCAGTTTAATTTCAGTTTCTTGTTGTGAAGCGTTTCTTCTCCGTGCTTTCATGCGTTTGGCTGTAGTAGTAGCACGTCCAAGTGAAGGATTTCGCTTTTTTGGCATTACTGTCAGGCTGCAGTTGGAGGGGTTTGGCTAAGCTTTTTGAATAACAATGAAATAATCAATTAAAAAGCAAGAATATAATACACATTAATGGAAATATAGCCACAATAAATTAAATGCAAGTTTATAAGGGAGACCAAAGGAACGTGGTAAACAATTATAAGCAAGTTCGTAAAGTTAGGATTTGTCTAAAAATAGACTACCAAAAAAAAGTTTTAGTGATAAAAATAAAAATTAACGTACAGCTAGAAACCTACTCACTATGAACGTTAAAATGTACACGCTAAGTTTATCATAATTATAAATGAATCGAAAGAGGGTTTTACATTATTATAAGTGCATTTTTCAGAATAAAACTGTCAAAATTTTAGGGCTCAAGTCTCCAAATATATGAGTTAGTAAGCATTATTTAAAGGCTGATTAGAAGATGATAAATACATAATTAAAAATTGAAATTTACGCTTAAACTTTTTAATAATATGATTTTCACAAATTAAATTTAAAGTATCAAAAATTCAAAATATACATGCATGAAGGCAGCCTACCTTTTTACTATATGACAACTTAGATGCAAATAAGATTTTTTGCATTTATTTCATCACATAGCACTAATGAACACTACACGTGAAGCAAAATCGATAGTACGCACTACATAACTCGATCGATCATTGCACCTGGAGAAAAATCAATTATACATACTACCCATCTCGTTCGATCTCGCACACGCGTCTTATCAGTGCACACTTTCGTTTGTACTATTCTTTTCTATGGGAAAAACTGATATTTTTTATAATATATTTATGACACATGAGGTGTCAGTTTGGATTTTGACTTGATTGATCTAAACACAAATTATGTGCAAATTTTCCTCGGAATGCTGCTAACCAAGAAAATTGAAAGACATGGCGCAGCAAGGTGTTTATGGGTCATCTTGGCGGTTTCTTATGTAATTTTCAAAATCTGATAATCGTTTTTGATACATTTTAAGATTGTAAGATACATGTAAAATTCCGTCGAAATCGAAGCATTTTGAAAATTTGGTTCGCCCTAGGGGTCCCAAATTTCAAGGCAAAGGTCAGATTTAAGACTAATATTAATTGAAATAATACAGCACATCTTTTTTAAGTTTTCTATTTAATCGACTTTATGGCCAAGGCTGTAGACTTAATTGAAAATTTCGGGGTTCCCTGCTGGTCCCTTAACTCGTGGGGGTCCCAGTGTTGATTTTCAGTGAATTCCAAGTGACTACTTCAGTTACTCGATAAAATCTCAATATGTACTGAAATTTTCGTTGAAATTGGGGAATACTGCCACAAAATACACTTGTAAAGCAATTGAGGCATCAAAGGGGATTATAGGTTCATCCTGCCGTCCCCCCATGCATTTTTAAAAATCTGACAACCGATTTCTATCTCATTGTAAGAGCGTAACAAAATGCAATATTTCATCAAAAGCGAAGCAATTTGAATTTTTGGTGGTCCATTGGGGTACTCTGGGGGTCCCAGTGTCTAGAGAAACGAAAATCAATATAGCGTATAATAAGCATGACAGTACGTTCCATACACTTATCAAGTTTCATTAAAATCGGCCTTAGTGTTTAGACTTCAAGTCTGAAAGTTTAAAAACAACCAAACTAATTGAAATTCCCAATTATATTTATCGATTAACGGTTATTGATTTTTGAAAAATGACTAATCTTTTGGCCCAGACACACCCAGTATTGAGTACAATCTATGTTCCAAATTTGGTGGAAATACGCCTTATGGTTCTCGAGTAGTTCGCGAACACACACACATAGTTTTATATATATAGAATATAGATTTACATATATCCATATGTATGGCATACCTATATATATATATATATATATATATATATATATATATATATATATATATATATATATGTGTGTGTGTGTGTGTGTGTGTGTGTGTGTGCATGCGTGCGTGCA
>CAHIKZ030000901.1:0-80000 GCA_903632075.3 Acanthosepion pharaonis | reverse complement strand
CAAACTGGGGAGGTTGGGAATCTCGACTTTGTTTTGATCAAACAAAAAAATGAGAAGCCGGAAATAGGCCAGGGACGACAGTTACTCACATTAGCTAGGTAAACAAAGATAGTCTATCTTAACCAGAGGCGTGTTCAATAGGTAACAGGGTTACTGAGTTAATTCGCCGCTGGCGCCCAAGACTAGAAAGAGCGCAACTCTGATGCCGACAAGCCGAGCCGAAAACAGAGTGGATCCTTCCCTACCTCGTCCACTAATTCTTGATACAAGACCCTCCTAGGCCGTGAAAAATCCTTAGAATGTCCTTCAAGGCCGCACGACAGTGCTCAGACCCAGAAACGTGAGGAGTGATGGTAAGGCTAGGGAAGGCCTCCCAACACTCCTCTCCAAGATTAAGTTCTCGGCAAAGGCGCGGCGTAGGAAAACGAACTCTGAGGCGTGTCAATGACTCAATAAGAGAGGCATTCCCAGCCCCCATGACACTGACGCTGGGTAGAGACATTTCTGATTGTGATCATCCCACAAAAATGGGGTGCAGCAAGCGCTCGATTGCCTTCCAAAAGTCCTTGCAGAGAGGAATTACAGACAACCAGTACAGGATGAGAGGAATTATGTAATTGACACACGCCCCAGTTACCGATGGTCTTCCCTATCAAATACATTGGACTGATCCAAATTGATCAGCGCGGCTTTCTCATTGTCTTTTACACCCTCTAGGATCGTGCGGATCAGATGAAGGTTGCTCTGAATTGTTCGACCCTTTACAGCACAAGTCTACTCGAGACACAACAGAATTTCCGCAACTGATGGAAACGCTCCGTCAGCATCTTGACAAAAATCTTTAAATCTGTGTTTAACAAAGTTATTGGCCTGCAATCATCTAATTCCTCCCCGCCATCTTTGCCCTTTTTGAACAGCGTGACCACATCCCCGGAGATCAGGTTGAAGATGGAACCCTGCCGGAACCAGTTGTTGAACACGCCAGTCAAAATCGGCTCAAAGAAAAGCGACAGCCTCAAGTACAATTCATAGGACAAACCATCGAGTCCTTGAGACTTGCTACTGTCAAACTTCTTCATTGCCAATTAGTCTTCACGGCTAGCCTCATCAATCGTCTTAAGTCAGACAAATTGCTGAGAAACTATTCGTCACAGAGACCAGACTTCATTGTAAACAGGCTCTCAAAATTCTGCCGAAGGATTCGCTCATGTCATCGATTGACCTCAGGGTTCGCCCTTCCGGGATATTAGCCTCACGAATGTATCGATCGGAACCTCGTCGAATATCTTCCTTGCGCACTTCTTCGCTCATGTTCATGGCTTCGTTAGACATCTTGTTTATATTATGTTGGTAGCGCTCGCTAGTCGAGAGCTTCAGAGTCTGCCTAGCTAAACGTATCTCTAGCAAATCCCCACCAGCTTCCGCTCGGGACAGACTATTATTATGCCTCCCCCAAAACCTTCCCATCAACCGACACTCACCTCACTAGTCTAATTAGGCTACAATCGCCCGACCTCCCGGTATCTCCCTGCCTTCTGTCTATGTTGGGGTTCACAATGGTATTCCAGTTCCCCACTACCTCTAAGCGCGACGAATTCACCAGGAAAGGAAAAACGGTACAGGTTCCGTCTGTTTGTTGGGAGCATATACTGTAACGACCCAAAACGAACTACTGTTCACGGATATATCGGCCATTATCAAACGGTGTCTCGTATCGACATAGACTAGGCCTACCCTCGAACCCAGGGTACATTTAACCAATAAGACACTGACGGAATACGAACATCCAGGACATTGCCACCGATGTCCGTGGTATAGGTTATTTTATGAGCACTATATAATGAGGGATGGAGTAAAACCGGGACCCTCTCTGCTCAAAATTTCTGTTTTCTCTTAGGTCATGTGTTCTCATCTCCACCATCTAGATCTCAGGAAATGCCTCTCTTGTCTCTGATAGGTGGTCCCAAACTTTTAGGCCTTTCCCCTTGTCCATTATCTACGTTATTACCGCAGGGTCATTACGAAAATTTCTGTCGACTTTCCGTTGAAGGAAGTTACTTTAAACAGTGGACGCAAAAGGGCTTTTTTGTGGGAAGACATTTCCCGCTCGATGGCCTGCCTGTCTACAGGATTATTCCCTCTAGGGAATTTTTTTCCCTTGGAAGGTACTTTGGTGGGGGAGGTGGATCCCTGAAAGGGGAAAAAAGGAGGTTCCTTTCTGTGTCTTGGTTTGCGAGCTACTTTTTAGCTGCCGAAGCAAGAACGGATTGGGATTTGGTTTTGTTCATGACATTTTCCGCTCTACTTCAATCAAATGGTTTTTCTTTTTGGGGTTTTTTCCCTCTTTTTGTTCTTCTTCTTCTGTTGTCGATCATTTTCCTGCTGGTGCTGCTGATCTTTTTTCCTGTTGCTTCTCTCGGATTGACTTCTTTTGCCTGATTCTTTGAGGCATCCTAATGGTGGGGAGGAGTTGCAGCCTTTTCTCCCTTCTTCACGACGTTTGTCCATTCTCCGCGATATCTGGAGTTTGGGGGCTGTTTTTTCCTTGTAGTTGGTTGAGGGTGTCTTTCCGGTCTGTTCCCAGGACAAAGATTTGAAAGGTGACCAGCGGTCGCACAAGACCAGCTGAGAGGTCATAACCCTTCCACTACAACATAGATAGGACGGCCATTACATAACAGAATGTTGGTTACGTCCATGAAATTTTTTCCTGTTTATTGTGATCATAGTTTCCACATCTCCGGTGTCAATGACTGCCTTGCATTTAACAGCCGAGAGATTAGCTACCGCCCCGGATTTTGCGAAGAAAAAGACCAGGTGGTCCTCTGAAATGTGCAAGGGTACTTCATGTAAAGACACCTTTGTTTTTCTTGTGTCCATACATTCAGATTCAAGCCTCACGGATTTTGTTGTGAAGAGATTGCCGGCCAGTGATTTGGCAGCGTCTTCTGTCTGTAGTAGGGTGCGTCACATTGCATTGCTTCTTCTGGCTAATACCTTGGCCAAAATACTGAGGCTTGTAGAGCTTCCTCCAGGATGTCTCTGTTGATGCCGATTAATTTCCGTGTTTTAATGTCCCTAGTCAACAGGGAAATGCTTCTAGAGTTCAGCGCCACCAAAAGTGAGGATACCAGTAATAGATCGTTTCCAGAGATAACATTTTTGAACTGTTCATTAAAACTTTTGTGGGTCTGGTCCTTTTTTCTTGGGTCTATCTTCGGCCCAAACCGAAGGCCTTACTACAGAAGATATCGGCTCGATATGTTGGCATTCCGCCCTGTTATTGTTGTTCTCATGACACCGCTCACAAACAAAAACTATTCAACGAAAAAGACTCCACGTGACGAGGACAAAATAAGTAAACTATTATACTGGAACACACCTATTCTATAGTTAATAGACTCTCCCACCTATAATAAGTAGGAATAGTAGTAGCAGTCGTCAGAGAGTTGGTCAGTCAGTTGACTGGCTGATCAGTTGAACCCGAATGAGGCTACGCCGAAGGGCGGATTCTCTTTCGGGGAGGTAAACCGACCCTGAACCCGTTTATACGGGTTCAATGGGCATATTGATGTCCTCGTGGTGGGTGACTAAATATCGAGTTGGTCAGTCAGTCGATGTCGGACGACCGTTAGTCAGATATCAAAGTATCAACCACCACAACTAGATTGCTGCGTCATTACCTATTATATCAAGTTCCTGACGTTTTGCACGTCGAACCTATTTTAGGACCGACTTAATACAAGCCTCCACTATGAAACCACTCCATAACAATTTGGCGACGAGGGATGCGGATTCATACGAAGGAAGAAAAACCTTTTCGTACTACATAACATAAACATACAACAATAACGGCCGTAAACAAACAGTACACTTAATTTAGCACTTGAAATAACTGACGCGAAGATGATATATCAAATGGCAATGTAACAAGTGTTCCTCAACGTGCACCAATTTTATCCTGCTACGGCTGCGAAAAAAATATACTTTATTTGTTTTCATCCGGGGTCGTGGAGGCTGAAAAAGTTCTTGCCCGCGTATCTACATTTTGATATAGTTTCCATTCTCTCCTTCAACAACACCTCATTGTCCTGACACGTAGCTATCACTAACTTCTCTTCTTGACGACCTAGAGCAGCAGCCAATGGTTCTACTAGACGTCACTCTCTTCAAAATGCTCCACTTTATACTCGGAGTATTAACATGTTCTTTCGATTTCCGGCCATGTTCCACCAGCTTCGTATTATATCTGAGCTTCTGCACCTTAAAAGTAGCATTCTTGTGCGAGAATTTCTTAAAAGAATCCTCTGTACTTCCGATGTAATCATTAACCTCAGCCAGGTAAACCAGGCTCTTTGTGCAGTAAACTACGTTCAAAGGGTAATTATTTTTTCCTACAGTGATATAACATATTACTTTCAGTGTTTTTGTGCGTTTATATCCAAATTTCTCGCATTTTTCCTCTTCACTATATTATTTAAATTTCAGTACAACTATAACTTAATTTTACAGTGTTGCTGTTAAACACCATAGACGGTTCAGAGGGAAATGTTTTCTTAAAAGGATTAAAATACCGCTCCAAACTTAGTTTTCACCTACATATTGAAGGGTGGGGTGTTATATATATATATATATATATATATATATATATATATATATATATATATATATATATATATATTTAGGATATTGCAATTGCACCAAAAACGTAAAATTAAAATACCGTTCCAATCTTAGATTTCACCTACATAATGAAGGGGGGGTTCATATATATATATATATATATATATATATATATATATATATATATAGGATATTACACCCAAAACATGTAAAATTTCCTAAACAATGCGTCTCATGAAACATTTGATAATTACTGAACGATTTATTTGGATTTAAAAGCAAAACACAACCTTTTTTTTTTTTTTAAAAAAAATGGTTATAAGGTTTGTGGGCCATACTCGGATCAACCAATCAAATATGACACAGCTAACAGCAGTCAGACATTAACTTAAAGCTGATACATATGGTTACATAAAATATTAAAGCGTCTTTTAGTCCTAAATTCTAAAATAGACTTTACAACAATACGTTAATTGTATTTGAAAATATAATACATTAATTGTTGAAGTATGCCAAACGTTACATTGAGCTCAACGGTTTTGTATTTCCAAAGTATAAAATAGAATGTTAATAATCCACATTTTAACAGAACCATGGACTTTTGTTTGTACACGTGTATTGAAACATATCTGTGTGGAAGCATTTTTTTTTCTTTTTGTTTTATGGGGTATTTAATCAAATATTTTAATCTAAAACCAGATCAACCGAGATGTAAAAAAAAAAGATTGTATGATAAGTAATCCTTTAATATTTAATTCAAGCGTAAACATTCATAAGGACTATGTAAAACAGAAGAAAATGGGTAATTCAACACAGGAATTATGGTTTACTTGTTATCCCTTCGCAAAAGTAAATAATGCATACATTTTAACTTGACTGCGAACAGCTTTCACTACATGTTGATTTTATAAATCGTATCACAGAACATTCGAATGTTCATTGATCATATTAATTAAATTATAATCAGCTGTAAATGATGTTTCTTAATTGATATGCGGTCTTTTTATAACAAACTGAGATAATCAAATTAAATTCTGAATTACCACACTCCAGTGAGAGTTAGATTTACGTTTGTAATAAAACGTTTGCAATTCGTATTCGAAAACTGAGATGCATGCCAGACATTTTTTCTCAGCTATTTTATAGCATCATCTCCATGTCCTACCTTGCTGTTTTTAATCACTTTTCACAATCATTTGTAAGTTACAATGTCTGTTTTCTTTTTATAACCAACGTATTTTGATTCTTTCTTTATGTACCTTCTCTACGGTGTATTTGAAAACTACATTGTGCCTTTTGATTTCCGTTTTACAACAAGTGAACTTCCTTTCTCTTTAAGACTTGTATTCGCCTAACTATTTTCTTACTTTACGTCTATGTCTTCTACAATCGACACCGCCGCTTCCACATGTTCTCGATCATCGAAACACTTTCATTAGATCCGCTCCTTCATTTTTCAGCTACAACATTCTCAGGCCACATTCGTTGTCTGGCTTTTACAATATTTTGACTTACTCCTCGGTTCTCCCGTAAACTCAAAGCACCTACTGTCACGTCACCTTCAAGCCTCGCGAGAACCCGACATATTGCCAGTCTTGTTAACCTGCTCATGACAGCGTAAATCTCTAACACCATTCAAGGCAAAGAGACGGGTGACAGTCGCTAGAGACAAGTGTTCAAAGTGGAAGTGAGAAATCGGAAAGACAGTGGGAAAGTAAGTGAACATATTTTGATATTAAAGATGCCAAAACTTACGCGACGCTGTCTAGGAAAAGAGATTCTTGAATTATGGCTATTTTGTTTATTATATATATATATATATATATATATATATATATATATATATATATATATATATATATGTGTGTGTGTGTGTGTGTGTGTAATACAGGAAGTGAATGAAAATGGTTTTCCTGGACTTGTATGAAATAACTACAACATAGTCATAATCCGGCATCTCATTATATATATATATATATATATATATATATATATATATATATATAGAGAGAGAGAGAGAGAGAGAGACAGAGATAGATAGATAGATATTGCTGGATTTTAAATTTTGGGAAATGTTTATTGATACTTTGTAAAATGTAGTTTTATATAGAGCAGATAGACATTTAATAGTAATGTTGACTGCTCACATAAAAAAAACAAAAAAAAACATTTAATACATACTAAGAAAAATCTTCTTTTTACTTGGTTCGCAGGAGAAAAAAGTCAATGATTATAACAAATCAAAAAGGAATAATTATAATAAAAAAAATTTCCTTTTGATTATGATACAATAATTTGCCGTGATTTTCCCTTGAGTCCCAAGAAAAATAAAGCTTTCAGTTAGAAGGTAAGGAAAGTATTTTCTATGTTTTTCATACAGCCAAAGAGAGAGAGAGAGGGAGAGAGAGAGAGAGAGAATGTTGGGAAGGGAGAGAATGTTTGAAAGAGAGAGACAGAAAGGGAGAACGTTAGAGAGAACGTTGGAGACAGAGATAGAAAATAACTTTGGAGAGCGAGAAAACGGTTGAAGAAAGAGAGTATATTGAAGAGAGTGAGAAAGTTGAAGAGAGAGAGAGAAAACTTTTAAAAAGGAGAAAGATCACTTTGGAGAGAGAGACAAATAACATTGAAGAGAGAGAAAACCTTGGGGAGAAAGAAATATAACGTTGGAGAGAGAGAGAGAGAGAGAAAGATAAAGATAACGGTGCACAGAGAGAGAGAGAGAAAGAGAGAAAGAGAGAGAGAGAGGCAGATAACGTTGGGGAGAGATAAAGATAACTTTGGAGACAGAGAATGATAACGTTGGAGAGAGAGAAAGATAACATTGGAGAGAGAGAGAAAGATATCGTTGGAGAGAGAAAGAATGATAACGTTGAAGAGAGACAAAGAAAGAAATCAATGTTGGAAAGAAAGAAAGATTACACGGAAGAGGGAGAAAGAAAGATAATGTTGGTGAGAGAGAGAAAGATAACGGTGAGAGAGATATAGAGAAATATAACGGCGAGAGCGAGAAAGAAAGAGAAAGATAACGTTAGTGAGAGAGTGAGAGATTGATAACGTTGGAGCGAGATTAAGAGAGATATAACGTCTAAGAGAAAGAGAGAGATAATAGAGAGAGAGAATGATGAAGAGAAATAATGTTGACGAGAGAGATAATGTTGAAAAGAGAGATAATGTTGGAGTGAGAGGGAGAAAAGAGAGATAATGTTGGAGTGAGAGGGAGAAAAGAGAGATAATGTTGAAGAGAGAGATAATGTTGGAGTGAGAGGGAGAAAAGAGAGATAATGTTGAAGAGAGAGGTAATGTTGGAGTTAGAGGGAGAAAAGAGAGATAATGTTGAAGAGAGAGGTAATGTTGGAGTGAAAGGGAGAATGTTGAAGAGAGAGTGAGAGAAAGATAATGTTGAAGAGAGAGATAATGTTGAAGAGAGATAGAGACAATGTTGAGGAGAAAGATAGTATTGAAGAGAGAGATAATATTGAAGTGAAAGAAAGAAAGAAAGAAAGAAAGAAAGAAAGAAAGAAAGAAAGTGATAATGCTGAAATGAGAGAAGGATGATTTCGTGCTGAAAATTTAAATAATGCGATACGTTTCCCCAAATCTAGCCAGATGAACAAGCACCAGAAATATTTTTGGGGTAGCCTCCTTGATTGGACACCCTAATTTTCTATACCCACTGCAGTAATGTCAATGTACTCTGGGCGACTACATTATGGATAATATTGCTTCCAGGGGTAGCCTCCTTGATTGGACACCCTAATTTTCTATACCCACTGCAGTAATGTCGATGTACTCTGGGCGACTACATGATGGATAATATTGCTTCCAGGGGTAGCCTCCTTGATTGGACACCCTAATTTTCTATACCCACTGCAGTAATGTCGATATAATCTGGGCGACTACATGATGGATAATATTGCTTCCAGGGGTAGCCTCCTTGATTGGACACCCTAATTTTCTATACCCACTGCAGTGATGTCGATGTACTCTGGGCGACTACATGATGGATAATATTGCTTCCAAGGCCTACGCTTCACGCGCATATGACCCCGACACACATGGAAGCAAAACCGATAGAAAATGTTGATTTCTGTCTGGAGGGATGCATGCCCTTAGTCCTGTTGCAAGTAAACCATTCACAACGGTCGGTGCTGAACCTTGAGCTACATTTATTTTTTTTTATATACAGATCGATGTAATGAGGTAACGAGATCCTTTGAAGTATTATTGTTGCATGAAAGTTTCAAAGAGTGATTTCTGGCGATGTAGAAATAGAGCTAAAAGAATAGGGGGAATCTTCATTAAAGTATGGATTAATGGAAGGTTAAAATAAACAAAGAACTCTACGAAAATATTAATTCGAGCAATAAAATGAATATAAAAAAGTGTGTCGGAATGTTTTGAAAGCGAGACTATAAATTTTCACCGCTAGAAATCTACATCTGGTCAATCCGAGGATCAATCATTTATCAGAATAAAATGTGTCAGCTCAAACCTTGCTTAGAAATTAAATCGTGTGTAGCCCTAAGTGTCAAACATTTATTGGGATGACATGTGTCATAGCGGGAAACTAGATATGCATATTTTATCTTCTTCATTTTGCAGCGATTATTTTAATTTCTCATCCCATCTCAACTAAAGTAATAAAAATTAGAAAATTATATCTGATTTATGATATCGGGTCATGTTGTTAAAACATTAGTTGGGAAAAATTAAACAGAACATTGGACTATATCAACGCTCATTGTTTTTGCGTGATAACGAAACAAGCAGTGAGAAAACCAGTAAGTTAATCTATTCTGTAGCGTATAAAAAAGAATTGCCAAACAAGACATGTGCAGAAATATGGAAATTAAGTACCACTAACAAAGAAGATATGCATAAACAAATAAGCAAAATTACATGACAGGAGACTTGATTGTCAACATGCTGCATAAAATCAAAGGATGGAACGCTCATATTAGAGAAGGAAAATACTTCATCGCTGGAGCGAATATATTGGAGGACTTTTCCACCACAAAAGAGAACAACCAGCAATACACAGAACTACCGACAGACCTGGAATTCTGAAAACAGAAGTAGACGTTGCACTGGCGACATTGGATAGAAACAAGGAGGCAGGGCCAGACAGAATTGTAACGGAAATGCTGACAGTCTTAGATGATTTTTTGGCAAAGACAAGATCACAGAAGTAATAAATGAAATCTACAACAATGGGTGTATACCAGAAGATCTCAGCAGATCTATTTTCAAAGCACTGCCTAAGAAAACAGGCGCAAACGTATATGAAATCCGCCGAACAAATACCTGTTGAGCCACATAACAAAACCCATTATCCGTATTCTGATGAATAGAGCGTGTAGCAATATCAGGTCAGAGATAGGGCAAGAATAGTGCGGGTTCGTCAAAGACACCGGAACATGTAACGCGATATTCATACTCAGAATGTTATCCGAAAGACCAATACAAATGCAGAAGAACGTGTACCTATGTTTCATAGACTACGCAAAAGCGTTCGATTATTACGTCACAGAGATCTGTTGAAACTGCTCAGAAACATTGATATAATTTGGAAAGATATTAGAATAATCAAGAACTTATACTGGCAGCAAACGTCCTGCTTGCGGATAGATAATTAGTTCAACAGATATACAAATATAGAAAGGGGCGTATGGCAAGGATGTGTCATCTCACCGGACTTATTAAAACTAAACAGCGAGGCAAATCTGAGAGAATTGGAAATCCTACCGGGATTCATCATTGGTGGCCACAATCTTAATAACATAAGATACGCAGAGGATACAGTACTGATAAAAGACACGGAAAAGAAATTACAAAACCTCCTACAGAAGGTAGTGAAGGAGAGCGAGAAGAGACTAAGAATAAACTCCAGGAAAACAATGTTTGGTCACCTGTAAAAAGATGAGCCCGGAATGCGATTTACAGGTCGGGAACACTAAAATCAAACAGGTTCAGAAAGTTAAATATCTGGGAAGTGTTCTGACACAGGGTGATAAGTTCGACGCTGAAATCTGAAGACATATTGGGATGGCCAAAGACGCATTCCTAAAGCTAGACGGAGTATTACGTGACAGGAGGATTTCTTTGCCAACAAAGAAAAGATTACTGAACTGCTCCGGGACATCTGACCTCCTTCACGGCAGAGAATGTGGGACGTTCTCCTCAAAGATGAAGAGACTCGAGGCAACGGAAATATGGTTATACAGAAGGATGCTAAAAATATCATGGATCAAGCATGTGAACAACGATGAGGTTTTGGAGAGGATGCATACAAGGAGGTTATATTTAACATCAAGAAGAGGCAGCTGAAATTTCTGGGACACGTAATGAGAAAGGAGGACGTGGAGAATCTGATACTCAAAGTCGAATAGAGAGAACTAGAGACAAGGGAAAGCGACGCATGACATACCTAGCGTGCTTAAGCAAGTGGATGACAAAACAGGGTCCTAGAGAAGTAGCAAAAGGAGAAAACTTATTGTGAGCTAGAAGGGATAGGGGGAAGTGGAGGACCATGACCGCCTACGTCCTGAAGGGACACGGTAATAAAAGAAAGAAGAAGGGTAGTATGATAGCCGTGCCTGGGAAAGGAATCAAATCTTCCCACTCAGTACAAGAGATTTTATATTTCGAGAATACCTGCAAGGTGAAAGTTGATGCTCACTTCTTAATTGTACAATAGCTCTTGCGAGCACAGACGGCGTCTGGAATGTCTACATCCGTGCTTGAAAACAGATAATATATCAAGTCATTCGTTTCACTCGCCGACAAAGTTAAGATCTGAACGACCAAGGTAAGCCAAGCGTTATAGTCATAGTTGAAAATACGAGAGAGTGGAATCCCGTTATTAGTAGCAGCAGCCGCTAGGCGGAAAACGTTTTGGAATTGAAAAATCAGGAAAGGCTCGAAACAGTATAACGATTTAATGGCTGCTGTCCTTCTTTACGGCTGCGAATGTTGGACGATTTTCTCAAAGATGAAGAAGAGACTCGAGGCTAGAGAGATGTGGTTCAAAATGATGCTGAGAATATCATGCAAACAAGGAGGAGTTACTTAATATCAAGAAGAAGCGGACGGAGGCAACGGAGGTATGGTTCTACAGAAGGATGCTAAGCATTTCATGGATCGAGCATGTGAGCAACGATGAGGTTTTGGAGAGGATGCACACAAGGAGGAAGCTTATATTTAACATCAACAGGAGGCAACTGAAATTTCTGGAACACGTAATGAGAAAGGAGGGCGTGGAGTATCTGATACTCACGGGTCGAATAGAGGGAAAGAGAGACATGGGAAAACAACGGGTGACATACCTAGCGGACTTAAGCAAGTGGATGTCAGAACGTGGTCTGGGAGAGGAAGAAGAGAGAAGGAACTTGTTGAGAGCTGCAAGGGATAGAGAGTGGTGGAAAGCCATAATCGCCTATGTCATGGTACAGAAAAAGAAAGGTCATGAAAACTCGCTTAACAACGTTATTAGCTTATGTGAATATAGCAGAAAAACAACAACACTGAGGCTGTATATACTCCCACACTGAACTGACCGAAATTACCTAAATTTATAACGCATTTTTAACTCTTTTATCTGTTTTTAATTTCTTTTAATATTAATTTTAATATCCAAGAATTAAAATTCTATTAGTCAATATTTCCGGCAGACGAATTTCCTTTCAATGTAGTGGCATATCAAAATTTTTCGTGTCCTCTTGAATGCACAACTGACCCAAAATATTCTCAAAATCTTAAATACGTGTGGCTATGAGAGTAGCCGGGAATGTCAAAGGAAGTTCAGTGACTCATACATCACTATCAAAAATCATTCAGTTAATTTATAGTACAATGGCTTTAGGGCTGAGATGCTGATAAAAATACATATAACTACTGATATATAATAAACTTTGAACGACTTGCAGTTTGCTGGTTCTGAATTATATTGAATCGATCCCGGCGAGAGTCTGTAGTGGTCGTCTAGGACGTGGTATGTCAGTATAGACTACTATGGCCAATATTGTATCACTACCATCGTGTCACAGCTAACATGCTCCGAAGTTCTCAGAAATGATCAAGTAGCATATTGAAAACGGACAATACAAACCCTTCTAGACTTTTCTCATTGAACATAAAGAGACCGCTAGCATAACAGACGTGCATCAACGAGGGTTTCTCTCGATGTTCTCACTAGCCTGAACCTTATCGCACTATGCTTCACTCTTTTAAGTCAGACATAGTTGGTACACTGATAGGAGCGTTTCTGCCTCAAAATATGATCAAATAAAGATGTTATCAGAATATTTCACACGGACTGACACGAAAATACGCTACGCAAGTCAAAAACGGTATACACATTCAATATGTGACAATTTTATTTTCTTGCATGTTTGTGTGTTTCTTATATATATATATATATATATATATATATATATATATATATATAATTATTTATATAAAATATGATTCCAACGCTACATAAGAGTTCTCATGTTTCAAAACAAGAGCCGAAAACTTCAATATAATTATTTGAATTAAATTGAATTAAAGTACTAAGCTCTGTTCCATCTCCAAGCGAATTTTTTTTTGGAATAACTTATTTCTGAAATTTACGTGTTTTATAAGCATATTTATTATTAAAATCAAAATTTCTATGGTAACGGCTAGAGCAATTGTTTAAAGAAAAAGGGGCGTAAGGTGTTAATCATTTGTATCAATATCTCGGTTACATTCACAGATGTCAAGTCAGGGTAAGGTTGAGGTGTCTAAATTTAAAGCGGAAGAAGACATCGCCTAGTCTGGTTAAGCGTCTATGGAGATTTTATTTAAAAAAAAAAAAAATTTTTATTATTTTTTTCTGAAAGGGCTTTGTGTATATAAAAACTGTCGTAAATCGTTAACATTTGTTTTTTGACGACTTCATAAAGGGTTATATTTTTGGTAGGGCATTTAAACTATTTATTAGGACTATGGATTTTAAAAATTATTATATTGTTTGTTTTTATGCTAATTATTCAATGCAAAAATTTGATGATGTCGGCAAAAAACCGTTAACTCATGTCTATTGTTTAATAGATTTTTATTATTTAGAAACTTAATAATGTGTAGTTTTTCATGTGTGTGTGCGCGCGTGCGCGTGTGTGTGTGTGTAATTTAGTGTGCGGATTAAAAGACTTCGTAGACCCCACGACGGAAATATATAAAAAATATTTTCTTTGATTATGATTGTATCATTTTAAAAATCAAAATTGTGCTTGATTTTATTTTTGTGTATGACTAGTGCATATATGAGCACAAAAGCGACCCATAAAGAACAATTTAACTCGTGCACTAGTCATACACGGAAAAAAAAGAAAAGAAAAAGAAAATAACTCACTTAGAAGGGAAAACCTCGAGAGTGCCGGCATTTAATATTATCCAAATATTAATTTACGCCCATGATTTTTGCCTATATCACCTTTCCTAACAGAATTACATTATTTCTATTGTCTTTTACCTTTACATAGTGTCTTTTTTTACAGGTTAACTCGCAGAAATCTTTCATATATATATATATATATATATATATATATATATATATATATATATATATATATATATATATAAAGTTTTTTTAAATACAAGCGACAATGTCTTAGTAAAATTTTTTACTGTATTTCTTTTCAATTTTCAAACAATGTGTTTGTATTGGGATTGATCTTGGGAATAATCCGTCCAAAGTTCTTGGTTACACTGTTAATTTTACCAAACATATTTGGATTAATACTTGCTGCGCAAATATATCCTATATATTTGTGCTATATATGACTAGATTTAGGTTTTAAGCTCCACATAACTGCACGGTTACAAACCAAATAGGGTCTTTACTTGTTTAACAATAGTAATGGACAAGTGTGTTATCCTTGCCGAAGTACATAAGGCTCATACCAAGAGGTTAATATTTTACCAAGTCTTATCAATTCAAAAGATATAAACTAATCAATCCGAGAACTGGCCGAACTTGGAATTTGGAAACTAAATATTAAAGTCAACAGGGAGTGAAAATCATGTTTCATCTAACAAAAATATAGTCATTTTTTAATTAAGTAATAGCCACAGATCATTTGTCCATTGAAAAATCTTAAGATGGACATTCTTTTTTTACCATTTGCGATTGGAGTATTAGAAATACTCATGTTCATGTACATTAGTTTGATTAGGAGATGTTATTCATTTTCTATGTGCGACTAATGGCTATACATTTAGGCTCTACTTTTGTATCGATCACTGTTTTTTTTAAAATAATAACAAAAATACTAAAGAACGTTGGATTATTTACCTAACGAGTCCTTTCCTATTTTCTATATTTTTCACACACACACACACACACACACACACACACACACATATATATATATATATATATATATATATATATATATATATATATATATATATATATTGTTGGATAGATGTGAGTTTGTGACCCTGGGTTTCACGCTTTAGCGATCGTCAGACAAACTCTATCTCTGATATTGAGCGCTTTCTAATAAGTACCACCGCGCATATAATATATAAATAATTATATATATATATATATTTATTTATATTTATATACACACTTTTCACATACACACACACACACACATATATATATATATATATATATATATATATATATATATATATATATATATATATATAGGTTGAACCATGAGTAAGTGGAAAGTAGGTTGAATAGGGTTTATGTTTTGGTTATATTATTGCTATGGGCTCGAAAACCACGAAGTGTTGGAAATTTGAAAAATTGAACCAAGATGCATTTCAAGAAAGTAATACAGAAAGAAGCTAGTCAAAAATATTTGTCGAACCGTGGAAGGTAGACTTCAAAACTGTATAAAAGAAAAGAGATAGGTAGAGATCAGTGTAAAAAAAGAGATAGGTAAAGAACATAGATAAGTAGAGAACAGAGTTAGTTAGAGATCATAGATGAGTAGAGAAAAGAGATAGGTAGAGATCATAGATAGGTAGAGATCATAGATAAGTAGAGAAAAGAGATAGGTAGAGATCATAGATGAGTAGAGAAAAGAGATAGGTAGAGAAATAAGATAGAACACTAGTTTCAGCACCTACGTTGATAAAATTTCCAATGCTATTTGTATTATATTATGGTACAGAGTAAAATTTAATTGAAGATATAATAATGGTTTATTTAAAATTTAATTGTATTATTATGTAATCTAAAAATAAATGGTATCATTTAATGTCTACCTAATTTTGGTTCACCCTACTTATAGTCATTTTTTTTTTTTTTGGTATCTGAAATGATACAAGGTTGAATATTGCAACATCGGTAAAATTAAAATGACCAGAATGGCAAAAAAACGAAACTGAATGCAGCCGGAGAATTATTATTGAATAATCTCAAATATCTTGTGAATGGAATTCACCAATGTCTTATTGTAGATAAAATATATATGTAATGATGAAATAATGAAGCCTTTGACTTCCACGTTTATACATGCATTGTGTTGGCCAGAAATTTACTTCGATTTATTACATCAATTTACGTAATAATGGAACGATCATTTTGGCCAACAAAATATTTTGCTGTCAATCGAAAAAAAAAAAAAAAAAAAAAAAAAAAAAAAAAATTCATCCATATTTACAAACATACAAATACAGACGATTGTATTTTTAATGCTATATCTCTTCAGGACTTAGACGGGCTGAACTCTCCACAGATATTATTATCATCTTGGAATTGCCATTCATTCTTGGAAAACGTAAGTGAGTTGTTTCCTTTGGTTTTTAGACTGGTTACCACCACAGGCTATAGAGTTCATTCTAAATTGCTAAGTAATCTATAACCGAAGGAAAAGTAACGAATTCATGCCTCCCCCGCGCCCAGGACATTTGTACGAAAGCGAACATTACAGATGAGCTCGGATTTTGACCTAAGCTCAAAGATTCCAGTTTTATCCCGATACACATTATAATCCCCGTAATCCTAGAAAATACGTTTCTATAATCGAGACAATTTACTAGATTTAATTTAATCCTGACATGAAGGAGTCTGATATATTATTGATTCTCAAACTCTTTTTCAATATTTTTATTAAACCAATTATTTTACTACTACGAAAGCCTGGGTACATACATTGACATTTGACTTATTTTATTTTTCCTTTACAGCAATATTTTCCAGAGGGTTGCACATATATGATTTCACATATATGCATATTCACTTTTTCCTACATTTCTATATTTACACAGTTTCAGCTAATACATGAAAACTTTGTGAGGCATACATATAAGAAAAGAGTTTATTCTAGCTTCTTAGCGACGAATACTTGGTTTGGCCCAAACATTTTGTAGAACTATGTATAAAAGCAGACGATGTTTAATTTAATCCTGCTTTTACTTTACTTTATCTATTTCAGTCCCTGCAAAACCTTCAGGATGATGGAAAAAGGGATTGTTGACTGACGTTCGGACACCACAGAGAAATCTTTGGTGAATGTAAGTAAATCTTTGAAGAATAAACGCGAAAGAAGAAAGAAAAACAAAAACAAATGGAAAAAACAAAACAATAAATATAAGAAAACAAATGAATAAAATAACAACGTGGGTGTAGAAAGGAAATTTAATAAAAATGAAACAAAATATGCTCAGCAAATAATGGTGCGTTTGTAAATGTGAAAGAGGATAAGAAAAAGGACAGAAAGAGAAAGGTATAGAAAAGAGATAGACAGAAAGCAGAAATAGGTAGAGAACAGAGATAGGTACGAAAAGGTGACAGGTAGAAAAGAGATAGTTAAAGAATATAGATAAGTAGAGAACAGAGATAGAGAAAAGGGATAGGTGGAGAACATAGAAAAAGGGTGAGAACAGAGATAGGTACGAAAAGGAGACAGGTAGAGAACAGATAGTTAAAGAACATAGATAAGTAGAGAACAGAGATAGAGAAAAGGGATAGGTGGAGAACATAGATCGGTAGAAAGCAGAAATAGGTAGAGAACAGATAGTTAAAGAACATAGATAAGTAGAGAACAGAGACAGGTAGAGAAATTAAAATCGAGGTGTATTAATGTTGAGATATAAAGTATAAGTAAAAAGTAAAATAATTTAAATAACTCTTAAAGAAATGGAAGTCAAGAAAAATCGAAAAGGATAAACTGAGACGAATGCTGACAAGGAGGAAAAGAGAAAGTGAAATGATTAAATAAAAATGAAGGAAGCAAAATAGGACGCAGGCAAAAAAATACTTGTTTAAAAAGGAAATAAACCTAGAAAAGAAGTATGAAGAAAAAACACCAATTGAGAAGATTGAAAGAAAATAAGCAAATAAAACGAAAACTTGAAGGAACAAAAAAAAAATGAAGAAAATGTCAAAACACGATGACTTTTTTTTTCTTTTTTCGATAAAGTACAATCAATTTATTGTAAGGGACTTTGCAAAAGTGGGCACCGAAAATGGGTTTTCTAGTAGTTGTGTACCATTGCATTGTGAGTGACTCCCGTGTGTCGAGAGGGAACCATCAAGGATGACATTCAATCATCATGCTAGAAAATGGAATAAAAACGAAATAGAAAGAAAAAAAAAATAACAGATGAATTAGATAGCGTTCGAACCTCCGCCATGACGTTCTATCATCCTAAGAAAAGCGTCTGGACATTATTGAACTATTTGCGAACGATAAAAACTCTGAAGAGGGTCGCCATCAACTCCACAGAGATAGCTAGCTAGCTAGCTAGATAGAGACGGGAAGAGATGGAAAAAAAAAAGTTAGAGATTAAAGAGTGAAGAGGGAAAGAGTAAACGCTGAGCGAACTGTGCTATTCACTGTTGATTTATTGACGAAAACGGAATGTGCTTATTGGCAGATGTATACAGAGAAAATGTCCGGACGGACTGAAATATATGTGAATATCAATTTTGTAATATCAAATTATCTGATTCAGCAAGACGTAATTGATAAGGGAATAGTAGTTATATGAAAGCATATATTTCTATGGCAAGAACAGGGAAAAACGTGAAATTCTATGCTTGCCTTTTGGAAGATTTCTCTCTTTCTCACACACTAATATATATATATATATATATATATATATATATATATATATATATATATATATATAATATTATTATAAATATTATAGTACGCGTATTTGAAAAGATATAACTTTTTAACAGTTAAATTAATATCTACCCGCCTGAAGAAAGAAAGTTTTATTAACATTTTATACCTCCCGACAAGATTCGAAACCATTTCATTTTTAACTTGGGAACATCACGTTAAACCACTAAAAATAGAAATGAACACGACAGGTTTCGGAATTCAGAAAGGGAATACACTTTCGATTGATGTTGAGGGCATTTTTTTCTTTAATAAAATTTTCGGCAAACTTTAGAATTTTTCAAAGAAAATAAATAAAAAAAAAAAAAAACCTCCAGTCCTCAATAATGTTTGTTTAAAATCGATAAAAACTGGAATAAAGCTGAAACATGATAAAACTGAATTTATATATTTGTTTTGTTCTTGATAATTTACAAAAGAATATAAAACACTAATAATTAGATTGCTTTTTTACAAGAATAATGTTATATTTAAGACCTTTTAAAATGAAATAATTGTATTAAATTTAATGTATATGAGTATTTATAATTTACTATTATATATGTATACACACACACACACACACACACACACATATATATATATATATATATATATATATATATATATATATATAAATATAATTATTTATTTAAAATATGATTCCAAATCGCTACATAAGAGGTCTCATGTTTCAAAACAAGAGCCGAAAACTTCAATATAATCCTTTAAATTAAATTGAGTTGAAATTAAAAAAAGGGCTCCGTTCCATCTTCAAGAAAATTTTTGTTGGAATAACGTATATCTGAAATTTACTTGTTTTAAAAGTTGAAATCAAAATCACCATGGTAACAGTTAGGGCGAATTGTCTAAAATGGGTAGGCGAGTGTAGGGTGTTAATGATGAGTGTCGGTATAGAGATACTTTCAAGGTGTCAAGTCGGGGGACGGTGGGGTGTTAAAAAGAAACGAAGATGTATTAAGCTTTCGTCAATTTGGCTTGTCTATGGAGATTTATTTATTTATTTTATTTTATTTTATTATGAAAGGGAATTGTGCTTATAAAAGAAAAAACTTTCGTGGCGTTTGTTTTTGACGACTTCATAAAGGGTTATCTTTTAGGTAAGGTATTTAAATTACTAATTTGGGCTATGTATTATGAAGGGTGTTATGTTGTATGCAAGTTTGTAGTTAATAATTTCTACTATGAATCTGATGATTGGGTTATTTGTTAAACAAGTTATATAATTTTTTTTTTTTTTATTTCAAACTAAAAATCTGATGATGCCTACAAAAAACCGTTAACTCGTGTCTATTATTTAATAGATTATTATTATTTAGAAGTTTAATAATGTGTAATTTTTCATGGAGGCACAAAGGGCATGGGTCATCCCAAGCCTTACATGTTCTAGCCTTGTCAATAATTTTCCATTTAACTTTTGGTGTCTTATTTGTTTCCTTCAAGTGCCAAAAATATTTTGATAGTGAAGTCTGGTTTCTTTTGTTTATATTATTAAAGGAGCACTTATGCTGCCTCCATCTATCTTTCAAATTATTCTTCGTGGACCCAATGTATATCATATTAGTGCTAGGGCTCTCTGTGGATGAAATAGTGCATTGGTATACCACAGAGTTAATACAACATTTATTTTCTAATGGGCAGTCTTCTGGGTTTCTACAGTTACATAATTTCACTCGTTCACTCACACACACACACACACACACACACACACACACACACACACACACATATATATATATATATATATATAACCAACCAAATATGTTAGCTCTATCTCTGATATTGAGCACTTTCTAATAAGTACTGCGCATATAATATATAAATAATTATACATATATATATTTATTTATATTTATGTACACTTTTCACACACACACACACACACATATATATATATATATATATATATATATATATATATATATATATATATATATATATATCAGTAAGACGTCATAGTTATTACGATGAGAAGAAAGTGTGTATTTGGTTTGGGAAGATAATTATAGCTATTTTTGGATTGATTGTTGTAGTCTATTCTAACGGTTATTTTAGCAGGAGTGGTTTGTTAATTTGTTTATTATTTAATTTATTTATTCATTTTTTGGGATTGATTAATTTTGCTTATTTTTTTTTCGGAATTCAGGAAGGGAATACACTTTCGATTGATGTTGAGGGCATTTTTTTTTTTTAACAAAATTTTCGGCAAACTTTAGAATTTTTCAAAGAAAATAAAATAAAAAAAAACTCCAGTCCTCAATAATGTTTGTTTAAAATCGATAAGAACTGGAATAAAGCTGAAACATGATAAAACTGAATTTATATATTTGTTTTGTTCTTGATAATTTACAAAAGATGGGAGAAACCACAAACGATTTTGGTTATAATACGGGTTTTCTAAATATATATTATACTTTATTTTCCATATTTTTGCTACACGGGTTTCCGGTCACACGACCTTCATCAGGCAAAGAGTGAATATTTCCATATATCATTAAAAAGAATTAATATTCCTTATGTTTTTCGATGTTTAACTATTATCTTTTTTGTCTATTAATAACCCAAATGTTTCTTAGTGTACAAAATGATTGACTCATTTGCTTCAATAATCAATTTTGCAACCTTTATTCTTGATGATTTCCTTTAATCTGCTTTAAGGGATTTTTTTTGTATTATTTTTAAGAACAGCGAAATACTACATATTATCTATGATACCTCGTACACTCATTAGTTCTCCTGGTCCAGAAGCAGCAAAACATCCCCAGAGCAGAATGCTCACACCAACGTGCTTAATTGTAGGGAGGGTATTTTTTTTATTTTTAAGCGTTACTCACTTACGTCAATTCATAATGAAGGTTCATGTTACCATATAATTCTTGTTTGGATTCATCTGACCAGAAAACCGAGTTCCAATATTTATTCCATGTTCTAGATGGCTTCTAACAAAACTAATCTGTATTTTAGTTGCTAAACTTTAGCATGGGATTTTCCTTCGGCGACAAGCTCGAAGTCCTGCTCGAACCCTGCAAAGAATCTGGTGAATGTCTTCGTGGATATATTCAACCCAGAGGTTTTTACATTATTGGCAATATTCTTTGTCATTAAGTGAGGATTCTTCGAGATATCACTAGCAATTTTTCTTTCTATTCTCTCAGAAATTAACCGTTTTCTGCCAGTGCGTAATTTCTTCCTAATACAATGAGTCTCGTCGTACTTCTTGATAATGCTACGAAGTATTGATCTAGGAACATTTAAACGCTTGGAAAGTGTTGTATCTTTATCAACTGCTTTGTACACATCAACTATCTCAATTCAGAGCTTCTTGTCCAGTTCAGGGCGTCTTCGGCATATTTGCATAACGAATGAGTTATTGCGATTCATGGTACGGACATATTGTTTCCTTCATTACGTTTTAGACTGTTATAGTATCAGGTGAGTAATATTACATTTTCAAAGAGTGTTAGTATTAAATCTTAAATTAAGAAAAAATATATTACAATTATCAAAGAGCCATATTATTTCATAATTTCCATTTAGAAATATATTCTATATGGGTGCTGAATAATTTTGTATAGCACCAATTTTGTGTATATATATATATATATATATATATATATATATATATATATATATATATATATATATATGCATGCTAACTACAAACAGAATGAGAAAATCATTAAAAAACCCATTCATACCAATATATCTCCGATGGATCCTAATAAAAATAAAATTAATCATATATTATGCGAAATACAATACAGCCAATTTAATTACTCACAATAACTCCTCCCACCAGCAGATATATTACTTAAAACCGATATTATATATCAATTAAAATGTCACTTGGGAGAATGTATCTCCGATAGATATATATATATATATATATATATATATATATATATATATATATATATATATATATATATATATGTTGCATACACGACAAGTACAACATCAAGACGTCTTACTATACATATATCTGAGCATTCGTCCATTGCGAAATATTTACATCAACATTCATGTCCGCATTCACTGTGTAGAAAAATATGGATTGATAACACAATTATTCTACACCAAGAAAATAGCATCTTCATTAAAAAATTGAAGCCGACACTCAATACACTCAACTATGAATATTGTAACAATGTTCTATCAGGTTATCCCATAAGTTCTGTCCGAATTTTAACTTTTTGTTAAAATGAACGAAATTTAATGAGCATTTTATAATGTCTAATGGAGCTGAACATTATTTTTATGTTTAGATGCATTTAAACTGATCAAATTTTATTTCAGAGAACAATCAAATTAAATTTTGTTTGATTAAAACCCTGCTATCATGGAAGTACCCAAGAATCATTTGAGTCACATAATGCTTTATGAGTTCAAGAAAAGAAACTCAGCAGCCGAAGCGGCTAGAAACATTCACTCAGTTTATGGAGAGTAATATGTGAATGAAATAACTTGCAGAAGATGGTTTGCAAAATTCAGAGGTGGAGATTCCACCCTTGAAGATGAAGATCGAACCGGACGTCCAGTTGAGTTTGATGAAAAGCTTCTTGAAGCAGCCCTTGAAGAAAATCCTGCTTTATCAGTTGAGCAATTGGCAGTGGTTCTCAGTTCAAACCATACAACTGTTCATCGTCATATTCAACAACTTGGAAAAGTTCCTAAACTTGGAAAATGGGTGCCTCATGAATTGTCTGAAAACAACCTCAAATCCCAAGTTGACATCTGCTCTTCTCTCCATTCTCGCCAACTTCTTTCACTTTTTTTGGATAGACTTGTGACTGGCGACGAAAAATGGATCTTTTATCGAAATGTGAAGCGTCGTAGACAGTGGCTTGGTAAAGGGGAAGGACCCCAGCCACAGAGCTTCATTGGCAAAAGGTTATTCTTTCAATCTGGTGGGATCGCCAAAGAATAATCCACTTTGAATTCTTACCACCTAATGCAACAATTAATGCTCAGATATACTGTCAGCAATTAGAGCGTTTGAACCAAGCTTTGAGGAAAAAAGACCTGCTCCAGTGAATCGAAAATAGGTGATGTTTCATGAGGACAATGCGCGACTCCACACAGCAAGAATCACGTCACAAAATATCGAAGAACTTGGTTGGGAGAAAATTCCTCATCCACCTTATTCTCTTGGTATTGCTCCTTCAGACTACTATTTGTTTCGTAGCTTACAGAATCATTTGGAAGAAACAGCTTTTGTAACACAGGAACTGACATTTGTGAGTTCTTCGAATGAAAGCCAAAAGAATTTTACAGCAATGGAATTAGTAAGCTTGTTAATAGATGGAAGGAAGTCATAGATAATAAGGGAAAATACATTGTTCACTGAATCTGTAATTAAATGTAACATTTGGTCACTTGTTTTCTTTATTCAAAATTCGGACAGAACTTATGGGGTGACCTGATAAAATGCCTATAAAAAGAATAGTTTATATGCTATAATGCACATATGGATATGACATTCCAATATAAAAGAAAAACTTCCATAGAGGAAAATTTATCACCTTTTAATGAACCCTAAAGTGTAACTGTCAACTGTCGCAAAAAGAAAAAAAATCAATAATGGATAGGTACACATAGTTTTTGTCTTATCAGTTGCATTCCTGATGATGATCACAAAAAGCGATGGAAAGTACTTGTAAAATAAAAGTCCTTTTCACTGTTACAGTGCATTTATTGAATCATTTTATTGTAATACACGGAAAAATATCCGTAAATATGAACGGATTATGTTAAAAATAAGCAGACATAATGTTTGTAATTTATTTTATCCGACATGTCTACAAAAGAAATTGCTGCCTAATTACAAATATATATATATATATATATATATATATATATAATCAGTTGTATGGATATTACACTTTTTGAAGGGGCAAAGAGACATGGTGCACTACGTGCCACAATGTCCCCGAACGACGATCCGCAGGTATAGAATTCAGGGACCAGTTGCAATCCAAGGCTATAGAACTCAGTCTGTCCTTCTATTTACTCATAGTTGGAGGGTGAAGAAAGGGTGTTCATCACAAATTATTCACTACTATAATAAAAAAAAAAACATATGTGCTGTTGTCTGCTGTCGTTTCCTAGGAACTAAGCTGCTTGACACTCATACGAGAGTCCACCATGAATATAAGTTTGTGACCTGGATTTCACACATTTGCGCACTGATACTGAGTAATTTCCACTAAGTAATGCGCATACATACATATATATATATATATATATATATATATATATATATGTGTGTGTGTGTGTGTGTGTGTGTGTGTGTGTGTGTGTGTGTGTGTGTGTGTGTGTGTGTGTAATTTTGAGATGATGTATTGTTATTATTTTACACTATTTACATTCTTCGGACTATTGTCGACTATTTGCTTGATATTTTCACGACCTTTCAACCATTGTACGGTCCGGCCTTCTTCAGGTGATTGGAATTTCGAAAGAAACCCTTTATTTCGTTCACAGGTGTAGATTGTTCTAGTTCTACGTGACATGTCGCTTCCGGACATGTCAGTTATCTACATACTTTGTCTTCTTGCATTTGATCGTTAGTCCTTTATTCTTTTTTTCTTTTATCATTCTATCTGTGAGTTCCACAACACTATTTCATCTGCCTGTCTTATATAATTAAGATTACGCCTACCGATAATAAATACCTCGTTCCATTACGTGTTGGTATGTCCTGCTGAAGAACAGATCAAAATAGTTTATATATAAACCACGAGCAAGTTTCATTATTTCATCAATATTAGCAATAAATCATTCGTTTACAATTGATTAACTGTTTCAGTTGGTCAAGGTTAGTTTAATAATTTTAGGAATTTTTCATCCATGTTATTATATTAGAAAATTATATTTGGTTTGGTTTGGTTTGTTTTACGGCATATCAAACAATATGGGTTATTAATGTCGACAAGATTTTTATTGATAGTAATATTTTTTCAGAAATGTATTTTTGGAAATATTTTTTTACAAAATCTAATACTGGGAATATTTTTTCAAAAATATATTGCTGAAAATATTTTTTTTTCTATTACTGGGATTTTCTTTTTTCAAAAATGTATCGCTGGTAATGAAGTATTGCTGGTAATATTTTTCCTTCAGAAAATTATTGCTGGTAATAATTAATATATATATATATATATATATATATATATATATATATATATATATATATTGCTGGTATTAAAACCTATTTTTACACGTTTTGACCTGACTCAGCACTCAAAGGTTTTATTCAGATCTTCAGTAGCCAGGTATTAGACTCATAACACTTTGGTCGACATGAGGAAAATTTTGTGGACGGTCATATGTGTTGATTCCTTGACTTTCGTATTTTCCAGTGATGTTCTCTGTCTATTATTTCAACCTCATCCCACAGAGGGTAGTAATGTGCCTTTTCCTTCCATATGTTGTCAGGTACAGCTGATTTTTCTATTTTCCCTTGTGTTACATATATATATATATATATATATATATATATATATATATATATATATATATGTGTGTGTGTGTATGTATATTTTTCACTAATATTATCTATCTATCTATCTATCTATCTATCTATATATATATATATATATATATATATATATGTATATTATCATGTATATATATTATATATATTATCATGTTATGGCATTACGATGTACTTTATCCTAAGGTGGAAACTCTTTTTTCATTTATGCTTTTACCACACTTCATATATATATATATATATATATATATATATATATATATATATATATATATATAAGGAATCAGGGTGCTTGAGGTCCGTAGAACAATTCTGTCTATTGTCAACGTATGAAGAGTTTAGGATGCAAAAAAAGATTCAAAAGACCATTCATACATACAATTGAATTAAAAGAAAAAAAAAACTTCTTGGCAGATTCTATTCCCTTATTTAAATATTTATTGGTTCATATATTTAAGTGCATTGAGAGTCCGTTCATACAAAAGATTCACCTTTGTGGTGGGCAATCAAAAAAAATTGAAAGTGTCAATTTTTTTTTTTTTTGTTGGAGTAGGAGACGAGTTGTGTTTCCACTCAAGGTAAGAGGGAAGTCTGATTCCTAAATGGAAATTTTTTCGTCATCAGATTTTTATAGATAGGGATAATCAGAGAAGATATAGTTTTTACATTATCCAAGACTGATAGACCGATCGATCGATAGATAGATAGATAGATAGATAGATAGATAGATAGATAGATAGAGGATCATCTGAAAAGAAAATCTAGACAGATTGATAGACGGAAGAATCGATTCAGACTACATTTCGAAATTCTAGTAAAAATAGGTTACATTAAGTTTTATTAATTTTTCAATATAAAACCACTTGTTCCTTTAGGGTTATGTTTAATCTGTCTGAATCTGGAGCCAAAACTTAATTATGGCGTCGATTTATTATTGGAATAGAAAGTAAGACGGTTCGAGTTCATACATTGGGTAAGTAGGTAAACATTGTTTCGGTGCATATGTTTGTCAAAAGATATACAGAGTTCCACTTTATAAGCCAGTCTCCATCAATTTACATCGAATGCAATGGATGCGCCCAGCATTTTCTCGGCCTCATGCATAACATAGTACGTGTGTGTGTATGTGTTTATGCGTATGTACGTATATATATTTGCGGACATGTGATTTACGTATTTACGGATGTAGTCAGACTAATCAACTTTTCGCTAGAGGGGGAAGAGATAGATTTATACCTCCCCTTGAGCATAATGAGATATAACGAACACGACTGGAAGAAGAACTCATGTATAAATATACATACATAAAATACACACACACACACACACGCATATATATATTAGGGTAGGTTGATTTTTGTCTTTTTTTAAAATATCAAAAAGAATAATGTACGGAAAGTTGTGTATAGACCAGTTAAGTTCTGATACAAAAAATTAGATTTGTCACTTCAACGGTTTTTTGAGCATTTGGCATCAAAGATTGTAGACAAAAAAGCACTGAAAAATCCACGATTTTGCAAGATTTGGACTAAATATTGATAAAAAAAACAAACAATTTCATATTTAAATCTGGGAATGTTGTTATTTTGTTTTAGCAAAATGAAATAAAATGTAGGAATTATGAATAAACTTCAAATTGAAAATTTGCCCCTCCCCTATCAGTGATGATTTTGAAATGCTGTTTTTACCTCATGAATTAAGAAGTATTAGTTGAATACATTAAAAAATTGATTTTTTTCTAGTTTGAATGAAAATAAAACAAACAAACAAATATGAAAAAATAAAGAATAGTTTAATAGGGCTTAATATATAGAGTCAAATAGCTCCATATAAGAACCCTCAGATGAAAATGATGGTCTCAATTTCTGACACAAAGCTTTTGATATTATGTGTTGGTGCCTTGCTTCAAAGCCATACACAGATTGGGAAACTTCTGTTGTTAACTTGACTGCCCGTTCCATGCCTTGAGAATGGGAGGGCAAATCTGGCAAGTCAAGTTTCGTACCATTTAATAATTATTCCCGAAGTTCATTTTCAGAAAATTCTTCTGTCAGTGGTGGTTCACAAACTCCACTTAATGACAGATCTTTTAACTGTCTCCAGTGCATAGCTTTAAAATTGATATTTATGATTCTTTTTAATTTTTTCTTGGTTTGTTTCCCACTCTTGAAAGAATATAAAAATTAATTTGATTTATTTTTTTAAAAATTGCACTCTGTACTGCTTTAATATTTATGTTGAAATTAGATAAAATCCTTAAAATGATTCCATAAATCGGTAAAACTAATTTAGTCAATTTTATATGAATAAATATTTACTAACCTAATGGCCAAAATTCTTTTTATAGCTTCTTCCCTCACTTCCCGTTCATCAGATTTGACCATTGAATATAAGATATTTTCAGGCAGTATGGCGAAAGCATTGTATTGTATATTTTTCAATGTGATCTGTTGGATTTCATATGGTTGCTTCCTAATTTTTTGGATCATATTGAAAATATGCATTTGCTGATTGTGGAACTTGTTATTTCTTTTATTTTGGAACTGGCAAATGGCATACACATTCACAATAAAATTTATTAAACTGTGGAGTTTGGTTGAAATATTTCGTGGGTATGCACCATGAGTCCATAAACACATCAGACTGATGCCTAAAGTTAACCACCTTGACTGGTTCAATGGACCAATTTTCCATGATGCAAATCTAAAGTCCATCTTACCTCTACAAATACCCACTGTATATTCATAAAGGAGTCTTTGCACGTAATCTTCCAAGTGGACCATTGAATGTGGCAGGGCTATTTTGTGGTACCATCTACATGTTTAAAAAGAGCTCTAAATGGAAGTTTATTTTGGTGCAAGGAGCAACCAATAGTATGAAGATTTCTGTTAAGTTTTCTTTCTCGAGGTGCAGCAAATCCACCTTCACAGCCTGAATTGGCATTAGTGTTTGTCAACAAGGGTAGCCTTGATAGTGCTCGCACTGTTGAATTCATGCAAAACATCACTTTTTTCACTTTAACCTTTGCTCTATCAATTTTACATTTATCTATATAAATATCTTTTGGGGATGAGAAAGCCCATAGCCCTCAAATCCAAGAGCAATGCCTTGGCAAGACTGGCTCCAAGATTGTAAGATACATCACCCCTGATCAACTCAACAGCATACCGTGGAATTTTGATAAGGCTCGCCGCTATATAGTCTTATCAAAATTTCACGATATGCTAGGCCCTTTGGGATGTTTTTCCTGATATTTTTATTAAAATATCTGACAAAGAAAATATATGTATTATCAGAAATTATACAAAAATATTTTTCAAAATAAATTGGAAAATAAAGCTTGAAATGCATTATTAAATTAAAAAAGTAATGTTTATAAAAGTAGAGTTAGTTCCGGGATTAGCTTGTAAACAGGCTTTTTAATAAAACATTAATTTTCAAAATATAAACAAATTACAATAATTATAAAAGTTGTATTTTTTTTAAATAGTTAAGTATATTTTGATGAAAAATAAAATAGATATTTGCGCTAGTTAAAAGCGTAAACAAAAATAAAACGAACATACAAAAGGAGGTAATTACTACCGGTAAATACCGAAAAAATATCCAGTAAAAACGACGCCGTTCATGAGTAGTTATTTGTATTTTAAACTAAATATTTTAGTGTGTTTTATTTTTTATTTGTAGTAACTTCATTTAATTTAATAAGAGAATAGATAATAAACTCAAAAATATCCATTATTAAGCATTATTTTCTTTTTTTCTTTTCGTTAAGACTCGGTTTTAATTTAACATACACATGTCTCCGGTGACACCGTTATGATGAAAAAATTCGCAACTTATTTTGTCTTTAAGTTCGATTGCTCAAATAAATACGAAGTTTTGAAGAAAAATATTTTTTGTGGTAATTTTTGACGTTATTTTGCAACTTTCCCCGAGTTATTCTTTTTTATAGTTCCAAAATCGACCTACACTAATATATATATATATATATATATATGTATATATATATATATATATATATATATATATATATATATATATATATATATATATATGTATATATATGTATGTATATATATATTATATATATTGGTGTATGTAATAAATAATTTCGTTTTCTAACATGTGTTACTATGTGAGAAAACGAAATTATTTTTGCACCAACTTAATATATGTATATGCATGTATATATATATATATATATATATATATGTATATGTATATTTATATATATATATATATATATATATATATATATATATATATATAGAGAGAGAGAGAGAGAGAGAGAGATAGATAGATAGATAGATAGATAGATAGATAGGTCTGTCCCATATAACGCTAAAAGTGGTATATCCTGGAGAAAAAGATCCCCAAATTGATAAAAATATTTTTAACGTGTAAATGTTTATGTTAATATTAAAGAGGGAAGAGCAAAGTATTTTCTAAATATTTTTTCAGATTTTTTAATCCTTCCTATAAATGTTAAAAATGTTACTTAAATATCTTGTTTTTCTTGCATCAAAAAAATTTCGTAAATTCGATCTTGTCGGCCATTTCTGCCCAAGTTTGTAAACAAAATCAAATGTATCAAACAAATATCATGTAAAATTGAGTTGCACATTTTTATTTTGTTATCTTAAGAAATTTAGAATGATTAAAGTATACTTAATGTAATTTTAAACAAACATTACTTACTTTTTTAGCTGAAATTTTTTTTAATAGAGATATTTCCAACCGTGGTGCTTGCTTAGGTGCGTGTTTGAGGGGCGTTAATTGATGTACGTCAATATATTGACAACTTACGTTAGGGGAATTTATCGTACGGTAGTACAGAAGTGATGTAATTCGTTCTAATTTTAAGTGAACCTGGTTAGTAAATTAAAAAAAAAATCACTTTCAATTTTTTTTTTAACCTTACGTTTGAGGAAAAATTTTTGCACTGAAAATAACATTTGAATTATGAAAAAAAAATCAAATTTTACAAGTAAAAATAAAACAGTAACAACATTTTCTTTAAATTGAGTTGTATTATTTGTCATGAAATATTTTTCTGAGAATATAAAAATTACATGAAACACCATTAAATTTCATAATTGAAACAGGTTAACTTAATGAAATGAGATTTTATTTCTTTTTATTAAGGCAGACTTTTTTCTATTTATTAATACTTGTGATATGGCAGTCATGGGAGTTTTATACATATTTTATTTATTAATAAAATTAACATTGAAATGCTATGCAATCGATTTCAAACTTTGCTGTGTTGTTAACTGAACGAATGCAAAGAAATTTCTGAAGTAAAAGAACTTGCTTCTATCAAGAGAAACAAGTCTACCTCATGTGACATTATTTCAAAGCTGTGCATCCATACTTTCGTTGGAGACGATTTTAAATACAATTTTGGAATATTAAAAAATTATTTTAAAAATATCAACGTTTGTCAAATTTTAATGAGCTTTCAAATTTATGATCTTTAAAAAGTAGAGAACATAATATGTCATTTCCATAAGGTTGAATAAAGAAACTTAATTTTAAAATATATAACAACATTTTGTCATATTGTGTATTTAAAATAGAAAAAAGAAAAAATTATTGCAAAAAATCATTTTTCATGAAAAATTTCTTTTTTCTTTCAGATAAAAATTACCATAGTATATGTTATTCAGAAAAGGATTAAAAAGCTTTTTTAATTAAATATTGTCTTAGTTTTATTGGGTTTTGTATTTTTACAATTGAGGTAAAAGTTTGGACAATTTTGCACATTTTTTACCAAAAAAAATCGATGATTTAGAATTTTCAGAGTCTTGTGCATTTAATTGAAAAAAAAATTCAGGTTGAAAAAATAAAATTTTGAAGTTTTCATAAAATTAAATTCGAGGGGTGTAATATATATATAAAAAATATATTTATACCATGACTTTCAAAAAGACAAACATTTCTAAAATAATCACATTCATCTGTGAATAAGTTCTGAAGGTTTCATTAAAATCCAACAAGTACTTGATTTTTGCAAGATTTTCCAATCAATGTGTTTTTTTCTACTGAAAACAGTGAAAAACAAGTAATGCTAATTATTACCTAATTTTTGACCTAAAAAAAAGACAAGATTTTCAACCTAAATTTAAAACATGCTGCAAATGAATTTTTTTTTAAAATAATTGAAAAATAGCTTGGTCTTTTATCTTAATAAAAACATAAAATTTCACGATAAAATTTTGTTTTTATTAAGTTTGGGGGGCTTTTATCTTCATGCTAGGACAGGTCAAAATAGTTTATATATATATATATATATATATATATATATATATATATATATATATATATATATATATATATATATATAAAAATAAGCCACGAGCAAGTTTTATTATTTCATCGATATTAGCAATAAATTATACGTTTTCAATTCATTAACAGTTTCAATTGGTCACGGTTAGTTTAATAATTTTTGGAATTTTTCATCCATATTATTGTATTAGAAAATTATATTTTTATCGATTTTTATTGATGGTAATATTTTTTCAGAAATGTATTGCTGGAAATATTTTTGCCAAAATCTATGACTTGGAATTTTTTTTCAAAAATGTTTTACTGGTAATATTTTTTACAAATCCTATTGCTGGGAATTTTTTTTCAAAAGTCTATTGCTGGAAATATTTTTTTTTACAAAAAGGTATTACTGGGATTTTTCTTTTTTCAAAAATGTATTGCTGCTAATATTTTTTTACAAAAACTTATTGCTGGTAATGAAGTATTGCTTGTAATATTTTTTCTTGAAAAATTTATTGCTGGTAACGGTTGGTAATAATTAAAAAATATATATATATATATATATATATTGCTGGTATTAAAACCTATTTTACACGTTTTGATCCTAGTTTGCGGGTTAAATATTTGCCCATAGCTGGGACCCTAACAGTTGCTACCACCCTGGGTCAGGTTATACCTGGCAGTACCAGCAATTAAGAAGTAGTTCCATACTCCTCAAAACCTCCTGATCAGAGGCTTTGCTGTCCGATGTAGTTTGCCGTCATACTCAGGACGGAGAAAATTATATAAAATCAAAAATGGATAGGTCGTTGTGAAGAATGTATTTTTTCGGGAATAAGGTACAGGCATTTGGAAAAGCAGACCAGGTGAAAATGAAAAAAGAAAGAATGACATGAGTCATTTTGGGAATAAAGTGTATGGGAATTAATGTTGAATTTGTGATTAGTCCTTGAAATATAAAAGGATGATTGAAGTTCAATATGGAATAATAGAAGGAAGACAAAATAATCAAACTGTGGAAGACAGGGCTTTTTTTGTTATTCTGAGAAGAAATAAAAGTATTAAAAAGAGATAGAAAAGAAAACTGGGATTGAGGAAATAAAAAATCGAGAGTAATAACATGACGATGACAGAGAAGCATAAGTATATGCAAATGGCACGGAGAATAATGAAATGAGTGGTGGACATTGGTCAGCGTTAAAATATTGTACAGTCGTAGAAAGATGATGAGAAAGGAACAAGATGGGGGTGAGGAGAGTGCAGAGATTGAGAGAGAGATAAGAGCAAAACTAGAGAGGGGCTCGTGTAGGTTGCGAGCAAATGGAGGGTAACAAGTGGAAGGAAGGGAAGGTTTTAGCCGTCCCATCCATCATTGTCACGACTCTGAATGGCCGTCAGTGTCAAGGTGTGGACGATAACGAGATAGATGGATGGACCAGTTCTAATGACAAGTTCTGACCGTTACTGATGAGTGATGACCCCTGTCCTGTCACACTGGCCGTGTTGGGGCAATATCTCAATTATACCAACTACGCTTCTGCGATACGAACACGGGTAGAAACCAGATGATCATATCTTTTCTCCTTGATAGTTCCATTACCGTTTCCAGCCAACCCTATCTCACTTACTAGTTCCGAACTGTGGCAGTCTAGCGGTCGTAAGATTCATAATCGAACGAACAGCAACAACGGACTTCTTGACCAGCAAGATGAAGAAGAAAAAGTAATCGGATTAGAATAAAGGAAGATTTAGATTACTTGACGCTTCAGTGTTTCTCTATTTTAATGTTCGCATTCTCATACAAAAATACTCCTCTTTGGCAGAATATCAAAATATGGTGTGAAGTCTATGTTTCCTTGTTTCCCGCTTAACGGAGATCATAATTTTTTCATTTTTTTTTAAGAATATTGCCAATTCTTCATCAAGCTTAACATCAAACTAAAGACAATATATTATTCACAAAACAAATGAAGAAAAACAACATCGCAGTTTGCGATTACCTATTGGTAGTATGTAAAAGAATATAATTGAAATTTCAATAAGGATTTGCTAATAATACAATTGAAGATACCATGTGCGATTGATAAATTGTCGTCTAAATTACTCAAAAAATAAAAAAAATAAAAAATAACACCGACATCTTATTTTAACAGATATATTTACAAAAATTACACAATCATATCTTTAATCAGTACAGAGTAGATTTATTCTATAAAATCGCCATTGGCTTTAACCACGCGTTTTTTGAACAATCTCCTTGTTTAAGATGGTGAATGCTGCCATAATCCTTTCATTCATTTCATCTTTCGTTTTATAAGGAATTTTTGGTCTCTCGCTCAACTGAGCTTCACACATAATAATCAATGGGATTGAAGTCTGGAGAGTTAAGGGTGATATGGTCGCAGAAATTGTATGACAGCCATGAGTTCTTCTGCATGTGTGGCACTGTGCAGAGTCTTGTTGTCAGACAAAGGGTCATCCAGCAGCTACTACCACCTCAAGGCACTTGACGTAGGCTTCTATGTTGAGTGTGTCGGACGATAAATGGAGACATAACATTGCCACTAATAGTGATCACTCCAAACACCATGATGCTGACCGGATATATCATCCAAATCTTTCCGAATCCTCTGCTCTGTCCTCAGATTGACACCCAGACACTATGACAATTTCGTATTGTACATTCCGGCACGAATACGAAACAGTACAGCATACCGTTTCTAAATTTCTGGTGGAGTGTTTTGCGTCATACTACTCTTTTTCTCACAGACAGTGCCCAACTCACCTTACTATATTATGCAATCGACAAAATCAAAAAATAAACTATGCGCATGCGCAGAATTAAAAAAAAGTATAATTTGACAACAATTTACCCATTGCACACTCTACAAGTAAGAATTTTGACTAATATTCCTGAAGCAACGTAGACGTTTATAGATAATTTTCTTTTCGATTCCGATAATCAGAAATCTTAAATGGAATAGTTTAAAATATTTCTCTTAAATACATTGACTAGGGCTATAATGAACTAGAACGTTGTTGGTCACCTCAGGAGAAACAACTTCATGAGCGACAAGCAGTATGGATTTCGCTCTTCCATCTCCCCTGTCGCCGCCCTAACTGTAACGACACACACACACAATCAATGAGGCAAAGATAATAAATTCTTCTCCAGAGTGATTACTTTAGACAACTCAAAGGCATTTTGACATGGCGTACACACAGAATTTGATGCCCAAACACTCCAGCAATGGAAACTCTGGAAGAGTCTTTACAATCAGGTCTTTTAAGGTTGTTTTCAATGACCAGACTTCTCAAACGTACAATATCAAAGGTGTCGTCTCGCAAAACACAATAATCTGTCCTATCGGCATTCTGCTTTAAATTAAAGATTTTCATACATACATACATACATATATATATATATATATATATATATATATATATATATATATATATATATATATAATTATTATTTATAATAAAATTATAACATAAATATGTTATAAAATCACTACAAAATAGCCATATTGTTTCAACACACTCGGTGTCTTATCAAGTGATGATGTTGAAGATAAAATAAATGGTTTTAAAAGTTTCAGATTAATTAACGATCCTACGCTAGGGGGAAACATTGTTACAAAAGCTAGAATAACCAATCAAAAACCAAGTATAGAAACATTCAAAAGCTTGACAACGAAATCATGTTATAATAGCTATTCAGATCTTTAAAATACGTGTAATATTAAAAATAATTTATACTAACCAATAATTATAAAACTATATGATAAAATTTAATATTAAAATTAAAAACTGGCAATTTGAAAATCCAAATTTACTCACTATTAAGTTTAAAAACTACAAAATTATTGAGAAAAGAAAAAATATATATGTTTATTCAATTTATTTCTTCGTTGAAATTACGTTCGACAAGACGCTACAATATATCCGGTCATTTGACAATACATGTATATATATATTTATTCTAAAGTGTGTGAATGTGGTCTTAAACTCACGCGCAAAACAACAAAAACACAGTCAGATTATAATACATAAGCACCCAGACATATTTAGATATATATATACACACACACACAAAAAAAAAGGGAAAGAAGAGGAAAGGCGACGAGACAGGAACATCACTAAAACCCTTTATGAAAAAAGAAAACGGGGAAACCAACACCTATACACACACACAATTAAATGTGAATACACTCTAAATACACATAGACACCGATAGATACACGTACACACATCCACAGACAATGACCCAGACAATCAGATACCACAACCAATAAATATTTAAGACTTAAAGTATCATTAAATAAATGCTAACCACTTATTAAATTATAACTTATAAATAGGGAGCAAATATATATATATATATATATATATATATATATATGTGTGTGTGTGTGTGTGTGTGTGTGTGTGTGTGTGTGTGTGTGTGTGTGTGTGTTTTTGATTTTTTTAAAAAAAGATTTTTTAGAGAAGTTATTTTTTAGTTAAATTACTTTAAATTTACAAAATTTGTTAATTCTTGATATTGATGTCAAACATTTATTATTATTATTATTATTATTATCAGTTTGTGATTGTGACGGTTATAATGCGATGGTGATGGTTTCGCTGCTTCAAATGACTAGAGAATTTCAATGTATTTATTTTTTATCTTTATTTTAACTTGTCAAGTGCCGGAAGAAAAAAAATCTTTTCTGGGTCACCTTGTCAGCTTAATTCCCTCTTTCCTTTCTTTCCCTCTCTCACTATTTTTCCCTTTCATTTCCCCATTTCTATCTCTCTTTCTCTTCACCTAAAAACCTTATACTGACATCTGCGTCTTTCTCAGCCATTTTTCTTTCTTCCATTTAATATTAAAACTTTTTTTTTTAATTTTTCTATCTCGTCTTTCTTGTTTTTTTTCTACTTTTCTTTGTGCCTGAATAAATTGAACTTCATGGAAAACTGGTCTGTAGAGATGGACGTGAGTTCCACGAAATAAATTATAACCTGACCTGATGGATTTTTAAGGATTCTGGATTCATCATTATATATATATATATATATATATATATATATGTAATGATGTCCGAATTTTGAATAAAGAAAACAAGTGACCAAATGTTACATTTAATTACAGATTCAATCAACAATGTATTTTCCCTGATTATCTATGACTTTCTTCCATCTATTAACAAGCTTACTAATTCCATTACTGTAAAATTCTTTTGGCTTTGATTCGAAGAACTCACAAACGTCAGTTTTAACCTCTTCCAGTGTTACAAACGCTGTTTCTTCCAAATGATTCTGTAACCTACGAAACAAATGGTAGTCTGAAGGAGTAAGATCAGGAGAATAAAGTGAATGAGGAATTTTCTCCCAACCAAGTTCTTCGATCTTTTGTGACGTGATTCTTGCTGTGTGGGGTCACGCATTGTCCTCATGAAACATCACCTCTTTTCGATTCACTAGAGCAGGTCTTTTTTCCTCAAAGCTTGGTTCAAACGCTCTAACTGCTGACAGTATATTTGAGCATTAATTTTTGCATTAGGTGGTAAGAATTCAAAGTGGATTATTCTTTGGCGATCCCACCAGATTGAAAGAAGAACCATTTGTCCATGAAATTCCCTTGTCGGCTGTGCCTTCCCCTTCACCAAGCCACTGTCTACGACGCTTAATATTTCGATAAAAGATCCATTTTTCGTCGCCAGTCACAAGTCTATCCAAAAAAGGTGAAACAAGTTGGCGAGAATGGAGAGAAGAGCAGATGTCAACTCGGGAATTAAGGTTGTTTTCAGACAATTCATGAGGCACCCATTTTCCAAGTTTAGGAACTTTTCCAAGTTGTTGAAGATGACGATAAACAGTTGTATGGTTTGAACTGAGAACCACTGCCAATTCCTCAACTGATAAAGCAGGTTTTTCTTCAAGGGCTGCTTCAAGAAGCTTTTCATCAAACTCAACTGAACGTCCGGTTCCATCTTCACCTTCAACGGTGAAATCTCCACCTCTGAATTTTGCAAACCATCTTCTGCAAGTTCTTTCATTCACACATTCTCCTCCATAAACTGAGTGAATGTTTCTCGCCACTTCAGCTGCTGAGTTTCCTTTCTTGAACTCATAAAGCATTATGTGCCTCAAATGATTCTTGGGTACTTCCATGTTAGTAAGGTTTTAATCAAGCAAAATTTAATTTTATTGTTCTGTGAAAAAAAAATTTGATCAGTTTCAATGCATCTAAACATAAAAATAATGTTCATCTCCATTAGACATTATAAAATACTGTTTACATTTCGTTCACTTTAAAAAAAAGATAAAATTCGGACAGAACTTATGGGATGACCTGATATATATATATATATATATATATATATATATATATATATATATATATATATATATATATGCTGATGATACCACAGTTTATGTTTGCACTTCCAAAAATGAAATCACTGATTAGTATTTCTGTCATATTTATGACACACACATTTATTTTATTATTATTATTATTATTATTATTATTATTATTATTATTAGGTTGGTGCAAAAATAATGACGTAATAATGTCGTTTTTGACGTATTTTTTAACGTCAAAAACGACATTATTACGTCATTATTTTTGCACCAAACTAATATTAAAGTAAAAACGAAGCCAACCTGCCCAAAGACCTAAATACCCTTAAACACGATAAAATCTCGAACATTGTCAGCAATAAGTAAAAAAAAAAAAAGACCTAAAGCTAAACACCTACCTACTCAGTAATGTGCTCTCCGCCCGGAATACCTCGACAGAACAAAAACGCTTGAAAACTTCCTATGAAAGGGTGACCCTAGTCTAACCAGAGTTTAACGCTTAGGCGACTTTCAGACGGCATTAACTATGTTTGAAAGAAAGGTTGTTGCCCAAATACACATAAATTAAATTACATGTCCTGGCAGCCAACAAAGGAACACAGTACCGGGAGATTCCGGAAAATCCTCGTCGAACGACAAGTAATAAAAGCCAAAAGCGATGAAAGTGCATCTTAAAACCGAAAATACACGGATATTCTCAAAACCACAAAACAACAGTACGAACAATTACCGAATTCTACCTCGGCCACCTCAACAGTATGTTAGTATTCAACCAAAAACACATACTAAAAAAATACAAAAATCTCTGAAAATTATACAATGGAAAGATTATACTACCCAACGGTAAGTGTAACTTCCTAAACTTGTCCGATCACGAACTCACCGACCACCATGCTGAATTCGGGAATAATGGCCCAAATTCTCACCTCCAACCTAAATATGACCCTCTTCAAAAGTAAACCGAAATCGAAATTCTATACCAATCTATCGAACAGCTCACAACAGAAAATCAATTAAGGTGAAGTCTAAAAGACCGCCTAAAAGCCAAAGACTTAAAAATCCGTTCACTACAGAGCCAACACAACAATATCCTTACAGACAAACTCAAATCGATCGCGGGAGAGTTACGCAACAACCCCAATATCGTTATTAGACGCGCTTATAAAACCAATAATTATGTGGTTCTCAAATGACAGGAATATAACCAGAAGTTATAATCCATCGTAGACAACACAACGAAATTCACCAAATTAAGGAAAAACCCCAGAGAAACACTAAAAAACAAGTAAATATACTAATCACAGCGTATAACGCTGATATTGATAGCTTAAAAATCAAGAAAATAGTTGGAGATTACCAACCGGGAAATATTTAATGTAAAACAAAAACCCAGGTTTTCCTCTCCGACCTATCATATCCCAAATACCTACACCCGTATACCATCTATCAAAAACCCTCAACCACATAATTCACACCTGACAACTACAGCATAGAATCAACTAATGACTTCCTAAGAGATACTATTATCTCGCTGGCCGTCTGAAACCTCTTTACCAATGTCCCTGTTGAAGAAACAATCAACATAATTAGCGACTCTGTCTGCAAACACTCGACAATACCTCCTCCAAAAATCCGACCCACTATTCTCCAGAAATTACTCCTCGCTTGTATCGCAAAAGCTTCTTTCTATGGCCATAATGCCAACACATATCCAAACTAACGGTGTTATCATGGGAAACCCTTTAGGTCCTACTTTCGCTGACTTTAACATGTCCTACATTGAAAACTAAATATTTAAAACAACCGATTAACCTGAAATCTACAAAAGGTACGTGGATGATTTTTTTTCTTTTTGATAAAAATAAAGATAAAATCACAAACCTAAAAATACTCTTTGAAAAAAATTCAAGACTAAAATTCACATATAAGCCCATAGTACATAACAAAACACCATTGCTCGACTTTGAGATAGAGTTAAAATGCAATTAATTTATCACCTAACCGTATAGGTACCCACTATTAGGAACTATTGTCTTCTAAACTATGATAGCCAACGTCCGAAAAGAAGAAATAGCATACCAAAATTCCTCTTCACAAACCATATTTCTAAGCGAACTAAAACAAATAAAACAAAAACTAGTCAACAATAATTTTATCAACTACATTATTGATAAGCAAATAAAACAAACATACATACACACCACAAAACATCAAAATATTTTATCGCAACAAGATGAACAATAATTATAAGTACGATGTATTTGCTATCTTTTAAAACCATATTTCTGCAGTAACCCCTGGAAAACATAGAAAGTTCATAATATATTATAGAAAATGGTAGATCGAAATCTTGTTGTCAATAACATAAATAACCACACCAAATCTAAACTCGCCGTCACTAATATAATGCACCATTTTCAAGGCCGAGTACAAAACAGTGTTACTTGTCAAAAATCAATTTCCTATATCAGGCAGACAACTACCTCCGTAAGTAGACGTATTACATGCCACCTTTCGAAGCAGATTGTGATGTAAAAACTTTTAGTAACTCTTAATTTGCAAGAATCTTTAAGGAAAATTCTAGTTGATAACACAAAGATACTTTTCAAATCACATAGTGGTATACAACTCATAATTAAGGAGTCATTGCTGATTAAAAAAAAAAATATTATCCAGCTATCCCAATCTGACACTATACAGCAATGGAGACAGCGTTTTAAAGGGTTTTTTAAAAAATAAAAATAAAATAAAAGTGATTCCCAGGTCAACAGGCAGCTAAACTACTATGTAGAAGTAAGCACGCAAAAATTCAATATCCTAAAGCAAAATACTTGATAATGTCTATAAACCTAGACGAAAACACTGGGAACAATAACTATGAAGAGTTTGCGTAATCTTTAGCCCTTGAAAAACAGAAAAAATGTTAGAATGATGGAAAAACTCGATAAAATGTTAAGTCTTCGTTGTCGGCCATTTTAATGAAAGATGTTTGAAACAAAGGTTGCTGCCCAAATACACATTATATATATATATATATATATATATATATATATATATATATATATATATATATATGAGGAAGAAAATGTTTAGGACTAAATAGAAACGAGATAAATTAATGCTACGCAAAATATAAAATATGACTAATATTTGTAAAAGATATCGTTCCCTCGCCTATATACGGGAATACAAACACACACACATTATATATATATATATATATATATATATATATATATATATATATATATACACACAAAATATATATATATATATATATATATATACACACAAATATATATATATATATATATATATATATATATATATATATATATATATATATATATATATATATATCATGATCAAGCACTTGAGAACTTCTAGATACCATGAGAAAGTATTTTGTTCACTGAATTCTAAAATGGACAGCAAGGAGATTAGACATTCTATTTCTGGCCTATAATTTTAGACAGTATGCTAATATCACGGATTCCATTGTAGAAGTCGGCTTAAACTCTTGGTCATTCTGTCAGAAACAAATAACAATTACGGCGCTTTTCTGAAGTTGTAAGCTACAAAATGTATAAAAATAACGATTCTCCTGTGAAGGTATTTAATTTTCTCCGGAAAAAGTAAAACTGTCGCAGAAAATGCAGAAAACGCTGATTATTTTTTTAAATGCTTGTATATTTTAAAATAAACACAGAAAATCCGTGACGGATCTTTTCATCATCACTGTTGGTAATGTCGAACATTTCACATAAAGAGACCGCTTTACTGGAATGTCAAGCTCTAATTAGAACCATTTTCAAAGGAGCTGTTTCTTCGTGAATGCTAAGATGACTGGATTGTTTCAATAATTAGTTTGAAAAGTGATTTCAAGCACAAAATTCATTAATGCGCTGGAACAGTTTTTTTTTTGTTTTTTTTAAACATAACTCATGGCCACAGAAATTCTAATTATATAACAAACAATTATTTACAAGATTTTAACTCTTCTGTCAACGGATCTTATTAAACAGAACAGAACATAAAAACAGTGCCTCCATACATTCTTATTTCATTTTATGAGTGGAATCACACATTATAAATCACACAGATGTCATCAAGGACACATGTGGATAGAGACGTTCGTTAGATTCAACGACTAGACCCAAAGAGTTGTGAGTTCAATACCAGACCAGAGCGGCGGTGAACCAAAAACATGGTGAGTTGCGTTAAAGGGAAATAACTGAGACATCCGAAAGAGGCATGACACGTGGAACTAGAATACTCTACCCCGGTGGACGAAATTCCAATCACCTGAAGAAGGCCTGAGCGTATAACGGCCGAAACGTTTTGAATATGGCAATGAAGATGAGGATAACAGTCCGAATATTGTAAATAATGTAAGTAATCATAATACCTCATCTCCGAGATATAGTCAGATATTATAGACTGATATTACTAGATTACTAAGCAAGAAACAGACAGGAACCTAACACTGAGAGCTGAAAGGTGTGACGTAATATCACTCCTCTTATAAGGCAATGGGTACCGAAATGTTGTCTCACAGAGGTAGAGAAGTGAGGCAATAGTAATGTGGTTTTACAGAATGAGGACTAGAATCTGAGAATCCTATAGATACAACAGATCGGCATCGAGTTAGCTTCAATGAAAACGGAAGGAAAAATTACCCTTGTATAGAGAATCAGATGGAGTAAAAAATTTTAGGATACAATGACGAAAGATTGCCTAGAGAATCTGACACTCACAGGTTATATTGAAGGTAAGATGGCTAGAGACATAAAACTAATAGGGATAGATTCCCCTCGCCCGGTTCATACATCTCCTTGGTCTATTGAAGAGGATTATTGGTTGAAGATAATGTCAGCGCACAGGAATAATTTCAAAAATGATTTTTTTACTTGGTAACAGTGTTTGAAAAATACATACATGCATATATATATATATATATATATATATATATATATATTTCCTTTTTTACACCTTGGATTTAGAATTTATGTACGAGTACCTATACATATATTCAAAAATTTCGCATAATTTGAGTGACAGGGATTCAATTCAACTCAAATGACCTGACAAATATATGGTATTCATAGTAAGATCCGATCAAAATTTCGTTTCTTATATGGCGTAGTGGTTTATTTCAGCTTGTATTGCTATAAAGAACTGCTTTCATCCGGATTTAAAATCAGGCAATTTAGTTTAAAATGCATGTTGCAGCTCCCAAAGTTAAAGGGAAAGTGCCTTTCAAATATCGTGTCGCCGGTGGTTATCGTCAGAGAGCGGTAATCAACAGAATGAAATAAAGCTGAAACAGACATACTAAAGTCAATTGAGTACAAGCCAGAATACGCTCATCAAATTCCAATAACTATTTAATGTCGAATAATATAAAACAATATTAAATGTCGAAAAATATAAAACAATATTAAATGTCGAAAAATATAAAAAATATTAAATGTCGAAAAATATAAAAAATATCAAATGTCGAAAAATATAAAAAAAAATATAAAAATTTATTAAATGTCGAAAATATAAAAAAATATTAAATGTCGAAAAATATAAAAAAATATAAAAAAATATTAAATGTCCGAAAATGTAAAAAATATAAAAAATATTAAATGTCGGAAAATATAAAAAATATTAAATGTCGAAAAATATAAAAAATATAAAAAATATTAAATGTCAAAAAATAAAAAAAATATATAAAAAATATTAAATGTTGAAAAATATTAAAAAAATTTAAAAAATATTAAATGTCGAAAAATATTACAAAATGTGAGTATCATTGATTTCTCAAAAAATAAAACAAATCTTGAATCGTATTTCCTTTGTAAGAATTAAAAGTATAAAATCAATAATAGCGGGAGCCTTTAGAGTAAGAATAGTAGTTATTTTCCTAAGAGAGTTTCATTTAAATTAAATATAAACTGTGGGAATTCCTAGACATACCATTAGTTGGAATCTAGGAGAAACGACTGTGAGGACAACTTAGATCATTAGCAAGCGGAAAGAACGTAAGATGCGAACAAATAAAGTAATTTAATTATTTGATAAATATTTTGACAAGTGTGAATGTCACATTGAAATACAAAAAGGCATTGTAATAGTGGAAGATGCCTTTCAAAAACTCAACAAAATATAGAGAAACAGGAAAATTTAGTTGGAAATAAACATAAGCGTGATCAGATGTTATTCAAGAACAAAGCTTCTAGATAGCAATGAATACTGGCCATTTTTTCACACAAGAGACGTGAATAGAACTTGCACTTAGAATCAGAAAGATACATTTTAATTTTCTGCGACTCTTTGACATCTGTCCCCTTTAACGGCAGCGAATGTTGGACGGTCCCCTCAAAGAGACTCGAGACAACGGAGATATGGTTCTATAGAAGGATGATAGGGATATTAAGGAGCGATCGAGCTGAAATTTCTGGGACACGTAATGAGAAAGGATGGCCTGGGGAATGTGATACTCACAAGTTCAATAGAGGGAAAGAAAGACAAGGGAAAGCAACACATGGCATATCTAGTGGATGACAGAACGTAGTCTGGGGGAGGTTGCAGAGAGACGAAACTTATTGAGAGCCAAAAGGGATTGAGGGAAGTGGAGAGCCATGAACGCCTACGTCCTGAAAGGACACGACACATAAAAAGAAAGATATATGGGAGATATACTGAAGCAAAATGGAGCAGTGGGAAAATTATGTGTAAATCGATTGCAAAGAAGGAATTGAACGGCATAGTAATGGGATAAAAATTAGAGCTCGAAAGTAGAGGAAGTTGTGGAGAGTCATGACCGTCTACTTTATGAAAGTAAACGGCATATAAACGAAAAACAGTTATTATTGTTAGCAAATTTTGTATTCGGTCGAGTTAGCTCGGACATTGCTGAGTCTATCACCCCAACCCTGACAATCCTGCATCAAAGTCGTAAGGTCATTAGGGTCGTATTTTGTGTCATGACATAGCAGGTCAATGTTGCTGGGTTATCAGCCCCTCATGCTCCATAGCTAGGTGAACAGAGGAGTAGATAACTCGCAAGTTCGTGTTTTGTTCGCAAGCAGTGTCCTGTGTTAGCGTAAGATTGTAGAAATATCAGGGAGTTGTGATTTAGTTGGATGTTGTTTCCAAGAAATGTTAAATATAGCTCGTAACAGCCATCAATGTTAGACTCTAAGGTTCTATAACTCTCGCTTTCCATCAAGCTTAGACTCTTGTGTTTTAATTAATGTCATAGCAGTGGAACAATACATTAACACCGCCTATGCAGTGACTTGAAAGTATCTCTGTATGAGGTATACCTGATAGATCAGATTTACAGTTCATAGTACATAACTATTCTTTTTTTTTTTAAATAATGACTTGGACTTCAATATTACAATTAATATAGGCTTTAAGAGTCTCAAATATCTAGACGTAAAATTAAATATCATCAACCTTACTGAGGAACTGCACAGGAAAAATAGTGTGTCCAATACGTCAACTTCACGTCAAATATCTCCGAGCAGATTACAGATACGACAAGCAAAGTTATCGACCTCAGGAAAAAAAAAGCTCTTCGTCCGAAAGCATTTCTGACAAGATAAAATACGTGTATCAGTTAGCGTTACAGGCGGAGGGTCACGTAAAAAAAGTTTAGAATGTCGTGATTTCAACCATGAAAGTCCTTCATCATGGTCGGAAGGTCATTAGAGTCGCATTTTGTGTCATGATATAGCTGGTCAATGCAGGTGGTTGCTGGGCGACCAACCCACTATGCTTCACAGCTCAGTGAAAAGAGCAGTAGATTATTCACAAATTCTCGTTTTGTTCGCCAGCAGTGTCCTGCAACACGCATTCTACATTCGCATAAAACTGTAGAATTGTCAAATATCAAGCAGAGCTCTAAGTATTTTAATCATCCATACAAAATAAAGTTATATCTTATAAATCTCTGATGATGATCAAAATGGTGAATTTCTAATAATGATCAGTTATGTTCATAATTTTGCGGCTATAATTGAGAAAATTTAATGAGGAACGTAACGATGATAATTCTGCAAATAATGGCCATGACACTAACATTGATTGTAAATCATAATGAGAATAATGACGTCTAGGTTAATAAAAATGCTGCCGACTATACTGACAATTACAATAATCATGGTTATTATTATAATAATGAAAACCACAACGATGATGCAGTTAACGAAGATGGAGGCCAAGAGCATCCCATTATTTTCTTCGACCTGTTTCTTGAAATGTGCAACCCTTCCTTCACGATGCATTGATCTTGTTATCTCCAATCGATGGCCTCAATGATGACCCACCAAAAGAATTATTAACACTCCAGAATCCATTGCTTCTTGACGCAATAGTTTTAAGTTAACATAGCCGATTTTTTTTTTATTGCTGTCCCACGTCCTTCTTCCCTTGGCTTGTTACTCGTTGTTCGCTTTTCTTTTTTTTTTGTCCAGCCATTATGAACCCTTTGTTTGCAACTTTTATCAGATTTTCCCCTCGCATTTTTTTTTATCGTTCAGTCGGGGACATTTTCCTCTTGTCGTTGCAGTTCTTTCTTTGTTAAGGCAGTTTTTGTTGGCTATTAATGTATGTGTAAATGTGGAAGAGTTCTTTTTAAAGGATGAAAAGAGGAAAAGAAATACAGCCTACTGCGTACATGAATGTGTATACATGTGTAATGGGGTTTATTGCAAAAAACGCAAGGCAATACTATTACTTATATCTGTGCGTGTGCGTGGGGGGGACAGTGTGTGCACTGGGTGATGACGACAAAGAATATATGTGTGTACTTATGATTATAAACGTGTATGCCTCTCCTGAGAAAGTCTATTTTTAATGTGTAAGTTTTAAAAAATACCCACCAAAATCTGCGTTTTTAAGGATACGGGCGTTTGCACTTGTATTTGTCGTATTATAGAAATAAAAATGAACACATGTGTGCGAATTTAATTCTATACATAAATAGAAAACTAGATAGATATATGAGTTTATAGTTTCCTTTCGTCAGTATATTTGATTGTTACTCTCTAAGTGCTGAAAGAGAGGCTATTTTTTAAAAAAAAGTCTGCGTTACAAATTATATTTTTATCTTAAAGTTGTTTGTTATACATGCATATGACTTTGCGTCATCGACTGAGTGTTTTGCAGAGTGCATAAAACTTCGTATTTATATTTTGTAGTGTACTGGAAGGAGAGCGAGAAGAAGGGACTAACCCTACAAGAAGACATAATGCATATATGCGATTTACAATCGGAAAAACTAAAATCAAGCAGGTGCGGAAGTTAAAATATCTGGGAAGTGTTTTGACGGAGGACGGTAAGTGCGACCCTGAGATCCGTAGACGTATTAGAATGGTCAAGGGCGCAGCCAAAAAATTGACAGAGTATTGCTTGACAGGAACGTTTCTTTGGTAATAAAGTAAAAAATACTGAACTGCTAACTGACGTCTGTACTCCTATACGGCAACGAATGTTAGACGGTCTAAATAAAGAAGAAACTCGAGACAACGGAGATATGGATCTACAGAAGGATGCTAAGGATATTATGGACCGAGTGCGTGAGCAACGATGAGGTTTTAGAGAGGATTCAAACAAGGAGGAAGCTTATACTTAACATCAGGAAGAGGCAGATTAAATTTCTAACACACGTATTAAGAACGGAAGGCCTGGAGAATCTGATACTCACAGGTCAAATAGAGGGAAAGAGATTTAAGGGAAAGCAAAGCATGACATACCTAGTGGGCTTAAGCAAGTGGATGACAGAACGTAGTCTGGGGGAACGAGCAGACGGACGAAACTTATTGAGAGCTACAAGGGGTAGGGGGACATGGAAAACCATGATCTCCTACGTCCTGAAAGGACACGACACATAAAAAGAAAGAAGATGTGTACCGGAAATCAACCAGAAAAGCGAGTGACTTTCGCATTAATGCCCTTGTGGACGGCAGATATCCGTCTCTTTTACTCCCGGTTACGGTTTAATATCAGACTACTGATATCTTTGCCTCCTATATTGTTCTCAAGAATTCATAACTGTTGTGGTAGGATCCACCTAATTTACATAGTGGAGTACCGACCGTATAAATATGGGTTGGTACCGGGAAGACGGGGGAGGAAGAAGAGATCTAATCCAGAGACTCTGCCCGACTGCGACTAATGTCAACCCATTCTACGGTCGTCCCAAGAATATACCAAACTATCTGTAAATATTGTGTACACGTTCTTGTGTCAATACATTTTGTTTAAGTACATTTTGTGTTGTATTATTATTATTCCATGCTTTATTCTAGTTTCAACAATAACATTTCGCTGAAAATTAAAAAAAAAAATACACAGTGCGCGATGGGTAAATTGTCGCCATTCCATATTACGTGTTTGTTTTTTTCTTAAAATTTGGAAACTGCAGAGTGTAGGAGGTCTAGTTGGGCACCCTCTGTATGAAAACGAACACCATGACGCAATTCACTCCACAAGAAATTTGGAAAAAGTATGCTGTACTGCGTGGGATTCGCGCCGGAAGCTCTAATACAAACATTTCACATTGTTTTGGTGTCAATCTGAAGATATTGGATGAGTCTAATGGTGATTACGAAGGTAATTAGAGTAATTACTAGTGATAGCTACTTTATGTCTCCATTCTTCTTCCCATAGGGCCTCAGACTCAACACGGAGACCTACATCAAGTGTCTTGAGGTGGTAGTGCTTCACTGTTTCAAGAGAATGGCTACTAAAAAAAAACTATGTCTAACAACAGGACACTGCACCATGCCACACAAGCAGAAGAAAACTGTCATGGCTGTCTGACAATTTTCTGTGACCACACCATCCCTTACATTTGGCCACTTAACTGCATAGGCAGCAATCCCCTTGATTATTATTTGTGGGGAGCGAGAGAGCAACAAAGCTCATCGTAATATCAAAGATGAACAGAAGGCAAAGATTATGGCAGTATTCAATTTAAATAAAAAGACCGTCTAGAAGAGTTGCAAGAGATTGCGAAGTCATCTGAAGGTTGCGGTTAAAGCCAATGGCGATTTTATTGAATAAATCTACGCGTTAGTATATAAAAATATTTTTGCGTAATTTTGGTAAATATATCTGTAAAAATGAGTTGTCAAAGTTATTTTAATTTTTCCGTAATTCAGACGAAATTTATCCATAGCACTCTGTAAATCCCAAGAGAGACATCCCCTGAAATGCCATGGCCTTTTGTAGGGATTGATTTTTCATTCGAAAGTGGTGGAATTCAGGATTGAAATTAATCCAAGTTTGAAGAAGTAAGAGAAAGTGCGAGACGAAAGGCGAGAATGCATGAATGTTTGTAAAGGTACCATAGGATATTTATGAATGTTTGTAAAAGGTACCATGGATATTTATGAATGTTTGTAAAGGTACCATAGAATGTTTGTAAAGGTACCATAGGATATTTATGAATGTTTGTAAAGGTACCATAGGATATTTATGAATGTTTGTAAAGGTACCATAGGATATTTATGAATGTTTGTAAAGGTACCATAGGATATTTATGAATGGTTTCCTGTTACATTGTAGCATGTCTATGTTAAATTATACCGGAAAGTGTAGGTCGTTGAATGACAAAAAAGATAAAGAATCAAGACACACATTTCGTTCCTATTACTAATTGCTTTTATTGATGAACTAAGTCTTTCTCTCTCTCTCTCTCTCTCTCTCTCTCTCTCTCTCTCATATACACCACAGAGAGCCTTCCTTCCCTCCATTAGAATGTCTGACGCTCAACTTCTCGAGAGCAACTCTCTGCGGCTTCTCGGTCTCACGTTGACTGCTGACCTGAGATGAAATAAATACATCGAGTCAATTGCCTCGTCCACTGCAAGGAAAGTTGGCTCCCTGAGCCGCGCTAGGAAAGTTTTTCTCCCCAGAGTCGATCCTCCAGATCTACAAATCCACAATTTGCCCTTTTGCATGGAGTATTGCTGCCATATATGGTCTGGTGCCCCTTCTGTTTTGCCTCAGGGGTTCTTGATAGGCTCCAGAGGCGGATATGCAATGTGGTTGGCCCTGCCCTGGCGTCTCGTCTACAGTCACTTTCTCACAGACACGCCGTCGCCTCCCTCTGTCTGTTCTACAAATACTTTCATGGAAATTGCTCCGAGGAGCTGCATTCGCTGGTTCCCAGACATCATGAGTTCCAGCGCCCTACGGGGCTGGCATCCCGCTCTCACCCCTTCACTGTCGAAAATCCTAAATGTAGCCGTCTCTTCTACTCTAATGGCTTCATGTCTCCCACTTCTCGCCTGTGGAACTCCCTTCCCTTCTCCTGTTTCCCTATGTGCTATAATCTCCAGCTATTCAAGTGTAATGTCAATCGACATCTCCAGTTGCCTTGATCTATCTACTACCCTCATCCTTTCTTCTATCACTCCTATCTGATCTTGTTTAAATTTTCTATAACCCCTTGCGTCCTAGTGGCTTCCCGCCTTGCTTGGGGTTAAATGCTTAATATATATATATATATATATATATATATATATATATATATATATAATTATTTTTTAAAAAAAAATTATAATATAAATATAAAAGAATACTACAAAAATAGCCATGGCTATTTTGTAGTGATTTTATAACATACTTATGTTATAATTTTTTATAAAAATAGTTATATCTGCTCTACTTTGTATTGAACACTTTTTAAGAACAGTAATTGTTGGTTATTGGAATTCATTCCGTATATACCAATTATATACTTGGGTATATATATATATATATATATATATATATATATATATATATATATATATATTCAGTTGTATGGATATGAGTTTGTGACCCTCGGTTTCACGTTTTTGCGATCATCATAGTGGTTTATTTTTTTTTTAATTGGATTTATTTATGCTTGTTTGACTAGGTTTGGAAAGGGTAAATTTCTCTGGCGGCGGAGGCGGTAGATCTAGAAGACGTCAAGAACACACCTACCCGCTCCTTTTTTTTAAAGGAACATCGCTATATACATAAAAGCTGCGGTTTCGACACCGAAATAGAATTGCAACTGCATATGTATACCTGAACGCATGGATATATATCTACGCCTAGCTTGAGATTGTGGATGTTTGTGTGATCCCAAATGCGTACACCACATGTATATGTTCCTATGTGTATGAGACTGTCACCCCAAACAAACACAGAAGTAGATTATCCCTTTACCATCAACAGAGATTTAACATTATTTAACGTTACGAAGGGCTGTAGTTGAAAGTTTTCGAACTGATGGATTATAATAATTCTTTCTTCACTGAATATTTTGGGAAGATAAACTACAAAAGAAAAAGTATTTTCATTTCTGTCTGAATTTCTACGGGACCATAACATAGTGGATTAAAACCGTTAGTTCATGAATTTGGTGATATAATAATCCCTGGGCCGGACAAACAATAATTGCGCACTCTGTGAAACTGACCCAAGTAATCACTTTCCCAACGACAAAGTCTCTCCGTATACGCAGCACAACGTTCCCAAGCATCTCATCGTTTTTCTATCACTTCTGAGCGGACCTTAGTTACAGTTTCTGGGAGAGAAATCCAGCGTGATCAAGAGTCTGAACAAGGCTAGCACCCTTGGTCACAGGTTCCATCTACGCAATTTCACTCACAAGGCTTGGGTCAACTTGTTGTATAGTCTTCAGGCACTTTCCAAATGTACCGCATCTTCCAGATCGATGACATTCCCGACAAATCGAGCATGGTCAGAAAGCGAATGTTCTAACCACTCGCCCACGTGTCCATACACTGTTTGATATAATACCTAGACATATATATATATATATATATATATATATATATATATATATATATATACATTTTAAATTAATTATGTTCGACACAGAATAAAATAAAACGTATATTAAAATTTGGCTGGATTTTATTCTAATTAATACTCATTTAAAACGTATATTAAAATCTACTAATTCTTACAATTAATACTGATTTTTGGGGTGGACATTCATAGGTCACAACGTCACAACATACAGACTTGCGTTTTGGTCAGAGTCGTAACTTACGTTTTATCGGTGATACAGGCGATATCCACTTCTATCTTCTCACGTACCATAGTAGAAACACTGGAAAGGAGGTACACATTTTATACCATGGTGGACGTAGTGGAAATATGGTACCCACCATATCTACTCGAATACTATGGTTGAAGCACTGGAAAGGAACGTGTCGTTGGAATTTGGTGTACTTATTTTTTGAAGGTACCCACCACAGGAGGGCACAGTGGAGTAATGGATATCGTCTCGAATTCCAGTCAAATACAGTCATTCACTTACGCGATTATACCCTTGGGAAAGATATGAATCCTCTTCCTCTCCCCCTAGCTATGGGCAAAATGCAGGACAGACCGTGTTCTATAGCCTTGGATGGCAGTTGGTCTGGCGTAGAAAGAAATGTTAACTTACTGCGGGAAAAAAAATCTTCCTCGTCAGTCATGTATCGCATGGCACATAAGTGACTGACTGGCCCACCACAAATATTCAAACACCTTGAAATTACTAGGATTACTTCCAAAGTTCAGCTTGCATTTTGCTCTAAACCACAAGTACAGAAAACTCAATGAAACTCGAACTCATTACTGAGTTTTAATACAATCCTAGACTATGTTGCAAGCTATTATCTTCCGAGACGTCCATTGATATATACATTTCGCTTATTATATCTATGCGTCTTTTCGAGTATACTTGAAACAAAATAAAACTCATGATCTTTTTCATATACACCCTTGTGTAAATTAATTAAAACAAAATAACTAATTCCATTATTATTTACATTTTTTCGTATTCTTCAAGTGAAACATAACTCAGTACACATGTTAGTACTTCTTATGTCAATTCCACGAAGTCGTTCATGCAGATTGACCACAGATTCTCGATTGGATTTAAATCAGGAGAGTTTCCGAGCCATTCGGTAGTTCTTTGATTTGTTCACTGGTAAGGCTTGCCAGTGTGTTCGGGCAGCGTTACAATTTTTGTACGCTTCCTTGGAGTAACGTCCGTCACATACAGTGGTCGTAGAACAACTAATCGAGAATCGAAACTATAAGGTCTGGGCGTGATAAAAATCTCATGCAATCACGGATGATGCAATATTTGTCAAGGCCAAACAAATTTCATTAGACACCCCGAATATATATTCATATTATTGCACATCCCTGCAAATGACCTAATCTGAAGAAAAAAAAATAGAAATCGATTTCACCTTATCACACCAGTGGGTCTAAAACTGACCGTATGTTGAAAGAAAGGAAACTAAAACGGTTGTTTCACTTAATTTGCACAAGGGTGTATCAGTTGTAAAAATGTTTGTTTGTGTACATATCAATATCAGCTTCGTTATTTGGGGTACATTTGGAAATGCAACAGTGATTAAATGCGGTTACACAACAAAATTTACGTGAGCACCTTTAAGGTTTTCTCACTTTTAATGCGAGTTTTTTTCTATTTATAATAGAGTAGCATCGTGTGATTGCGTGCACATAATGTGTGTATGTTTATGTTGCCCGCTTTGCTTCCGCGTCTTGCGCAAGGCGACCATCTATCCAACACTTGATGACTTCACTCTGTTTTCACAGATAACATTTAACGCTCAATGAAAAAGTGGGTGCTAAGTTAAGACGGTGCTGTTAACGCAAATCTAATTTTAACATGGCGGAACTTGTGTCATTTCAACATAACAATGGCCGACGATCGCCTAACCATCATTTCAACTGACGGGCAGCCATCTTGCTTCATTTTAAACCGATCGTGTAGTCATTGTCCGCAGAGACACCCGATTTTTGCTTTTCTTACTTGCTTCTAAAAGCAATATTATTTGCAGTTGAATTTTTCTTCACATATTTAATTGTAACTTCAATTATTTTCGTGTTTCGTTCGCGTCTTTCTTTGCAAATGATTCCTTATTGCTTTAGCTTAAAATACATTTATTTGTAAAATACCTATGTCTGTATTGATAGACCTACATTAGTAAATAAACACAACTACAGGGAAGTTATTACAAATAAATTAATGAACAGTCAGTTTTTTCAACGAGATATCACAACAAAAATTTACAATCACTGACGCACGCAAACACGCACGCACACAGTATCTTTAGAGAGAGAGGGAGAGGCAGAAAAGAAATATTTCTCTTTGTCTAGCTATACAAAGGTGTAGTGAAGTGACAAGTTCTATGACCGACCAAGAAGCCCTTCCCAAAAAACCTGACAGCTGGTAAGAAGTTATTTCAGTGAAGAAGAGAGGGGGAATATATATATATATATATATATATATATATATATATATATATATAGAGAGAGAGAGAGAGGGGGGGGGGAGAGAGAAAACGAGAGAAAAGAAAGAGATATATGTAGAGAGATACAGATATACATATATATATAAAGAGAGAGAGAAAGAGGGAGATATATAGAAAGAGAGATAGAGAGAGAGAAAGATAGAGATAGAGATAAAGAGAGAAAGAAAGAGAGATGGAAAAGAGAGAAAAAGTGAGAAAGAGAGAAAAAGTGAGAAAGAGAGAAACTAAGAAATAGATAAAGAGAGTGAAAAGAGGAAGATGAAGAGAGAGAAAAAGAGAAATTTCGAGTGAGAGATAGAAAAGACAGAGAGATAACGAAATATATATATATATATATATATATATATATATATAGCGAGCGACAGAGAGAGAGAGAGAGAGACAGAGACAGACAAAAAATGATACAGAGGGATAAAGAGTGATGCATAGAGAGAAAGATTTTGTATATGGGCATCAATACTACATGGTAAATGCCTCTTTCACGCGGAAAGTGATCAACCACTGATGAGTGTTTGTACGTGTTATATTGATAAATACTATGCATTATGTGTGTGTATGTGTGAGTGCGCGTGTGCGTGTGTGTAGGTATAAATATCCATGTTTACCTGACTCAGAGAAGAAAGATTTGCTTGAACTGCTCACCTCCATTGAAGAAAGTTCCTTTCAGTGTCTTTCATTTTATCTGATTGATTGAAACAATAAAAATGGAATCTTTGTTCAAATGGATCAATGGAGATTTAGACGAGATTGTATTTAAAAAAAAACAAACTTGCTGCTGTCTTCATACAGTTGGCGGAGTAAAGGAATAATGTCTGTATCAAAGAAATGGTTGCTACGTACATCAGCTACGTATGTGTATAAGATTATTGCTTTATTGCTACAAAATGTGAGTTTGTCTCTGATGTTAGAGTATGGGATAAAGTTTTCAAAAATTCAGAGATTTTACTTAATATAGAACACTGTTTACAATCTTCAAGGAAAGAGACGTTATTTCATTTTTATATCGAGGGTGATATCAGTCGTCCCTAATGTAAAAATCATCTGATGCACGCGCACACACACACAATCACACACACACACACACACATATATATATATATATATATATAATTAATTTTATAAAAAAAAATTATAACATAAATATGTTATAAAATCACTACAAAAATAGCCATTTTGTTTCAACACTCTCTGTGCCTTATCAAGTGATGATGTTGAATATAAAAAAATATTTTGATGATGAATATAAAAAAAATATATTTTATATTCAACATAATCACTTGATAAGACACCGAGGGTGTTGAAACAAAATGGCTATTTTTGTAGTGATTTTATAGCATATTTATGTTATAATCTCTTTTTTTTTTTATAGAAAATAATTATATCTGCTCTACTTTGTATTGAGCACTCTTTTAAGAATAGTAATTGTTGGTTATTGGAATTCATTCTGTATATACCAATTATATATTTGTATATATATATATATATATATATATATATATATATATATATATATATATATACGCACACAAATAAGAGAAGAACAAGTAGTTAGTAGCTAAAAATTAAAAGTTAGTTAAAAATTCAGATTTGACTTTATATAGAACGCTGTTTAAAGATAATCTCCAAGGAAAGAGATGTTATTTCATTTTTATATCGAGGACGATATCAGGTGTTCCAATGTAAAAATTATCTGACACACACGCACACACACGCTCACACACATTCACACACACACACAAATACATATAAATATGTGTGTGTGTGTAAAAGAAAGAACAAATGGAGTAAAAATCCACCGTTTGTAGCATTTTTTTTTAAATTGCTCAATACAAAATAGAGCTAAATATCATTATAATATTTTTATTATACGATATTATAATAAAAACGTTTTACATAGCTACATAAAAGCTTTCATGTTTCATGACATAAAAAAAATAACTCACGTACCTCCACCCTCCGAGCGTATTTTTCTATTTAGCGTAGATGTGACATTCAATTGGTTAATCGAGACATGCCCACAAGTATATTTTTGTTTTAATTCTGACCTTATCCCCCGACCTTTAACTATCAGAAATAAAGCTAACGTTTTGTTTTTAAATTTCCCTTAAAAATCATTTTTATCACCAGTTACCAAACATCGCCTGAGGAAGTACAATCATAGTACTGAAAGGTGAAATCTGTGCAGCGATATAAAATCTTTTATTATGACCACGTATAATATATATATATTTAAAGATATTTTTGTAGGTACAAAATTTAATGATCGAAATAAAAGTAAAGAACTTATTATTACGAGACATATTTAAAAAAAAACGAGTGAAGCAACCGGTTTCGCACCCGCTCTTCAGGCTTCAACGGGAGATTTAAAATTAACACAGAAAAATGTACAATAAAAGGAAGTTGTGAAAAAAAAAAATTAGAAAAAGGAACTAGAGGCAAATGACAGCGATTCCCAACAAACACTCACGTTGTTTACACAAAGATAGCTTACGGGACTACATAGGGAAAACAACTCAACGCTGAGACATGAGAATAAAACAACACGTCCCTACAAAAATTAGAAATCACACCTTGCCTTTGAATGGACTCGTCCCGAACACCTATAGTTCCGCCATATGCGAACACCTATTAAAAAACAGAGATTGTGCAGCCAAATTTAGTTTTGACTGGTTCACTGTGTTGTCCCGTTCTCACTCTTTATTTCATCTAAAGGTTCTGGAGGCACTTTATATTAGATCCCGCAAGCCTTCTTTGTGTAAACAACGTGAGTGTTTGTTGGGACTCGCTGTCATTTGCCTCTAGTTCCTTTTTTCTAATGTATATATATATATTTTTTTTTTCACAACTTCCTTTTATTGTACATTTTTCTGTGTTAATTTTAAATCTCCCGTTGAAGCCTGAAGAGCGAGCGAAACCGGTTGCTTCGCCTGTTTTTTTTATATGTCTCGTAATATTAAGTTTTATACTTTTATTTCGATCATATATATATATATATATATATATATATATATATATATATATATATATATATATGTGTGTGTGTGTGTGTGTGTGTGTGTGTGTGTGTGTGTGTGTGTGTGATGCAATGAGAATGAAAATGACATATAAATTCTAACGTTCACAGCATTAATCCAACAGAGGACTCAATACTGATATTAGAGTAATAATTATTTATTCTAATTTTTTTCATATGGACAAAAGAAGTTTCCTTGTTAAAAGTTGCAACTTCGTTTTTATACATTTCAATTGCACTTCGACTGGTTAGAACCAAAATTGGTTATCTTTACTATTAGTGGATAGCCAATTTTGGTTCTCACCAGTGGAGGTGCAATTGAAATTCACCGAAACAAAGTTGCATCTTTGTAGTGAGTAAACTATTTTTGCTCATATGAAAAATTATAATATATATATATATATATATATATATATATATATAAATATATATATATATATATGAAAAAAATACAGAAAAAACAAATTCTGAATATGCATTATTAATGTTAAAATAAAGTCGACGTCGGACGTTTCAGTCTATTCTGTCGGATTTATATCCATATTTGCTATATATATATATATATATATATATATATATATATATATATATATATATATATATATATATATATGACTAATTTAATAGTAGTAACAGTTATGACCCGTCATATATTTATCCTGTCTTAATGACATTAAGGAAGGTTAATAAAATTTAATCAAATCGCCAATAAATAGAATTTGGGCTGTACTCCATTTTAGGACTATCCACTAAATTTTCAACTCTTCCTAGTGTGTGTGTATTAGACTACATGCCACTTTTACCAGGTGGCAACTGTTTTACTAAGTTTACCGGATTTTGTAAGTATATTATTAGAGGTGCTACTGAAAGTTCCGGAAACATGCTGGAATAGATTATGTTTCCAGAACATGTGTAAAGTTTCCTAAGACAATTTTCTTTACGATAACACGGAACATGATGTCATTTTAATAAAGAGAAAATTTATATGAAACTAGTTTTATAAAGTTTCAACCATTGATTTTGTGATATGCTTCGTTTCTTCATAACAAACAGGCATTACAAAGCTATTATTTGCATGTAAACTACAGTCGGCCAGTTAAAACACTCTTCATAATGCTCTATAAAGGTTCCAGGCCTGCTGAACAAGATAAAACATCATTAAACAAGTATCTTTGAAATTCATTTTATTCCAATATACACACATTTTCATCACCGAAATTGTACGAAAAAGTTGCTGGAGATTCATTTGAACGACTCGTGTACTTGTTTCTTACAAAATTCAGTATACGCCTGAGTTGTCGACTTAACGCCATCTGGAAGTCGCTATAGTCCCAACACTTCACTGCCTAAAATCCCATACCAAAACATTACTCCACCTTTGATTCGCTGACGTCGCAACCTGTCAGTAGCCTCCAAGCCGTCTGGCCTATCAAGGATAGCAAAGTGGAAAGATTTGTTTTTATTCTTTGCCCACTTCCTTCGCTTTTCCTAATGGATGTCTTAAATTAAGCCAATTGATTGGCTTTACAAGTTTTTTTCACTCGATTTAAGACTTGACATTTGGTGCTTTCCGGCAAATTCTCTTTGCTCGAATGCCTAAAACTTTCATAGTTTGACAAACATTTCTTTTAAAAAGACCGACGATGAGATAAATCCTCAAACGTCCATTATCAGAACGGCATCGGTGTTGCCTAAAAACTTAACATATTGCCAATTTTCTTCTTTTCCGTTTCTTCGGTCCATTTTAAAGATGCAAACTAGCATAATACATAATGCAAGACATTTAATGCAATGGTTGCCGTTTATTGATATCTGCGCATAACGAATGAGTTTTTATCTTACCCGCGCAGAGAAATGTGTTAATATCTCAGCAAATAGACGTACACATTCCAATGAGTATTTTATATGCCAATAAAACATGAAATTGATTAACAATTTGAGACAATATATAAAATAGCATACTGTGAATGCTAGTGGTATCAAAACCGTGTTCGATATAAAATAAGGGTTTGAAATTTATTCTATAACGTAAGACTTACATAAAATGTTTTAATTAATTTTGGTTATAAGGCGCAACTTATGCCAAATGCGGTTAGATAGTGTATTCAGGAAATCGAATAGAGTGGTCCTGGAGAGAGCATTCGAAATAGATGTGTTTTCTCAGACTAATATTCTTGAATGACATCAAGTGAAAAGGCTATATTGAACCCATTGCTAGATCTACTAAAAATTTGGTTCATTGTATTGTGCTGGACAATTTGTATCTCCTGAATCTGTCATATCTATCTATAAGTCTACCATTCGCCCATGCTTCGAATATTGCTGTCACATATGGTCCGGTTCTCTTGCTATATATTTAGAGATAAAGATAAATTCAAACACGAATCGGCAATATTATTGGTCCTGACCTGGCTTCTCAGTTTCAGTCACTTTCTCACCGACATAAAATTCTTCCCTTGTTCCTTTTCTCTGAATAGTTTCATTACAATTTTAACGGATTAGCTCTTCGTTATTGTACCTAGACTTTATAAATTTAAGCGCAGTACTAGATTGACAATAAGGTCTCATCAGTTCACAATTAAAATGGTTCGATGTAACCGTAAGTTCTATGCTAACAGTTTCTTTTCTCGCATTTCCTGCTTGAGAAACACACTTCCGGCTCCCTGCTTACCAGCCAAATTTGGTCTTAAAATTTATTTACTGTCTTCCTGATCACTCTTCTGTTGTTCTCTCTGCTTAATAATTCTTGTTTTCTAATTCTTAATAATGCTTGTTTTCTAATTCTTAATAATGCTTGTTTTCTAATTCTTTCACGGCCAGTAACTCATTGTGTATTAGTGGCTTTACTGTTTTTCCTGTGGTGAGTTCTATAAAAAAAAAAAAAACTGTTCCGCGCTGGGACAATCGAAACAGATTTGTTAGGTTTTTACTTTATTTTTAAGATGATTAAATTGTACGTTTTGTTTTAAGATATGCCTCTATTTTACTAATTTTCTGCAATTATTAATATAAAGATGCAAGTAATAAATTATTAGTAGTGCAGAAAGAAAACATTAAATTATAAAAATATCAATCAATATAATTTGTAGAGTAAACAAAGAATACTTATGGACGAGGAAAAGAAAAGACATCTCAGACGTATAAGTGATTCTTAGCACTTTACTCTTTTGTCTATTTCCAGTTAATTTCTCGGCATTTTATGACGCAGTGTTTAACATCCCGTTTACCCTATCTTGTTGAAAATTTTGATCAATGACTATTTTCTATTTATTAATTACATCTTTCAGAATGTTTTATACCTTAAATACTTCTTGCCTCTTCCACTTTCTTTAATTTCTTACTTGCCATTACTTTCAAAGTGTTTCTCCCTACAATATTCTATCAGAACCACTCTGCATGTTTTCAGTTAATTACGATTTTCTTTCATTTGTCTATCTTTGTTTATTTATGCCTGCACTTTTTATTCTCCATTTTCCTTTTCTCCAGATTTCTTTTGTCAATTTTTTTTTTTTTATTCCTTTACCATTTTTCTTTTATTTCGTTAACTTTTTTTTTCTTCTTTCGTTATTTCATTTTCTATTTACATTTTTTTGTCTTTCTTCCATTTTTACTGTTGCCAATTTCAATACTGATTTTGTCTTTCTACTTTTTCTAGTTTTATCTTTCAGTTTTATTCCACTCGTTCGACTTTTTTTTCTCCTCCTCTTTCTATATTTATAACAATGTTCATTCATCCACTGGGGTTTTTCATCCTTTTCTTTTCTTTTTCTTCCACTTTATATTCCACGTGATTATTTTTTTTTTCTTTATTTTTGGTTATCATTGATTTTTCAATATCTTAGTCCCTATCTACTTTTCTTTAATTTTCGTTCATTAATTTTTCCTTTCTATCTCCGTCCTTCCGTCAAAATGTGTGCTCCCTCTGCTATTCTTGCTCTTATCCACGCGCATCTCTACCTCCACCCACTTTATTTCTTCTTCAACTTCAAGTGCCATTCAGAGACACTGGAGATTTCCCGCCACAACCTTATTCGATAAACTTTTTCTTAATTGGGTATTTTTAAAAGCTCCGAAATATTGGAAAATGTTTTTTTTTTTTTTTTTTTCTTTGCCCATACCTTTCTTCTTGTCACAGACCACAGTTTATCAAGTTATTGCGCAGAGTGGCACCGAGGCCGGTCACCAACCATTCTGTCTAGCGTCACTCATTCTCTAAGTTGGCCGCAACTATTCGACAATGACCTTCTATTATTCACTTACAGCGTCTCGACAATTCCCGCTCTGCTCGGCCAAAACTTAGTTTTTTTTTTTTTGTTTTTGTTTTTTTCTTTTTTTTGCTCCTTGATTCCAAGCATTCTCACATGGCTTCTACATTTTTCTTTGGTTTTCATTTATATCATTATCCCCCTCTTATTTTTTTACATAATTTTTTGCCGTTTTATTTTACATTGGCTTCACTTTTGTATTGCACTTATTTTGCAAGTATTTATTATTGTTGTTACGGCTGCTGCTGTTCTCATTTTAACTGCTGTTATTATGAGCAATATTGATTCGTTACGTTTTTTCTTATCTTCATATTCACAAGTTTTCTTATTGATATTTATATCAATATCACAATAATGATAAATTATTACTTTTTAGTGAATCTTCATACCAATAGCATTTTAAAGTTACAGTAAGTGGCGTCACTACTCCCATACTGTTAACAATATCTTTATAGACTAATGCTACTTTATTTATTATCAGAACAAGAAGAACAAAAGAAAAGACCGTACCCAGATATTAAGACTACGTAAAACAATGCAAACATCTATTTGAACTGCTAGGAAAACTGGATTTGTTTGTGAAAGATTAAAATAATCCAGAAAAGTTTCTGTGTATAAACTGCATACACACTGAAAACTGAGTTAGTACACAAAAGTAACAAGGACTCGTAAGACACTAATGACTAATCCAGTCGAATCCATCATATTCACTTAAATGGAGTAATGGATAACGCCTCGGATTGAGGAACCGGAGATCCGAGTTTGAATTCCACTCGAAACCATTACATTCACTTACGTGCTAATATCCTTGTGAAAAATATAAAATCCTCTTCTTCTCTCCCGAGCTTATGAGCAAATAAGCAGGACATACGGGGTTCTATAGTCTTTGATGGCAACTGGTCTACCGCAGAAAGAAATGGCAACGTACTGCGGGGAAAAAAAATCTGCCTCGTCAGTCATGTATCTAAAGATATATGATTGCCTAAGCCTGTATCACGCATGACACATAACTGAATGCGTCTTCTCGTCAAGTTTAACCCCTTACCCGGCGTAGACGTGTATATACGTTTTGACACGGACAAATAAACACGCCCAAAACATGACATTCAAAAACCTGCTACAGACATGTTTATTCGTCGATCATGATGTTTTATGATTTTCTGAACTTGAAACGCCTCCAATTGCCTAATCATACGGCCGCTAGGTGTGTTAGTTACCGCTCAGTTAATTCAAGGTTCTTAGTTACTATATCAAAAACAAATAAAAACGTCTGAAAATGAAACTTTTTTCCCAAAAATATTTCGCGGGGAACGGGTTAATACACCTCTACATCTAGGTTAACCTTAGAGAACTATAAATTCAAAAAAAAGATTTATTAAGGGTTGGTAAAATCTGAATGATGAGACATGTAGATGATATCGTGTTGATGACAACAGCAGGAACCCAAACAAAATGGTAATAGAAAGGAGTAAACAACAATCTTAAGGAAACTTTATGGAAATCGGCAAGTGAAATGATCTAAGATAAATAATATGAATTGAATTCGTTGTGATCAACCAATTCAAATAAAAAAAAAGTATTTTCAAAGTATTTAACATACTGCGGAAAATGTGACAGAGAAATCTGAAAGCACATTGCAATAGTCAAATTTGCCAAAAGCTAAACAAAGTACAGCAGAATCCCTCATATCCGGAATTGCTCATATCCGGAATCCCTCATATCCGCATTCCCGCATATCCGGACATGATGTTGATGTGTATATTTGAACTATTTGTGTGAAATGTAACTGATTTGAAATTCTGTTTTTCAGGAAAATTACTTTGGATAATTGCTTATGCTTATTTCAATCTAATGACTTTTATTGGTGCAAAAGATGATGGGAATAAAAGGAAAGGATGATAAGGAGATATATCTGCAGCAAGATAGCGAGGAGATGCATGCTTGGGATGAAACTTGCAATGAAATTGAAAAAGCTATTGAAAAGGTTGTCAGCTTTATGGAAAGAAAGCAAGCATTCAGCTCTGACGATTGCAAAAAAGCACGCTGAGTTAAGTGTCTTTCGTTTAAAAAAAAATTCAAACCAAAACAAAATGAGTAAAAAGTTGAGACTGACATTAGAAGAGAAAGAATCATCATGCAACAGCGATTAAAAAAATCCTCGTTACATTATTTGTTTTGCAAACGTAGTATACTTAATTTCATTAATATTACATAATTTATTTCTTTTTTCTTTAAAATCAATCCCGTTTTATTTCACTCACCATTAGATTATTTATTATCCTCATATCCGTAAGACCTTCTTAATCCGTTTCTCAGGGATTCTATTGTATTAAGAAACAGCGAAAAAATAATGTCGTTAGAAATGAAGAAAATCTCGTTGAACTGTTACATCATATAAATCCTCCTGTATAATGGAATTCTGGATACACAGTGGAAAGTGCATTATTTATATTATTCGGAATGTTGTCCTCATCTTTGTAGTCATATTTATTACAACGTTTCGGCCGTGGTGGTTGGAATGTCGAACTGAACTCTTTATTTCGCTCACTGGGGTAGACTGTTCTAGTTCCACATGCCATGTTTTAATGGATGTCAGTTATCAGTTATCTACTGTTAATTTTCCCTCTGCAAATTTTCCACTGACTTAACTGGGTATTGTCCTTGAGGACACATGGCACAGTGGATAAAGGCGTTGGTTAGATCCAGTGACAGGACCTAAAGAGTGTGAGTTCAATACCCGGTTAAGGCAGTAGAGAACTTTCAGAGGGAAAATTAATAGGAGATAACTGATAACTGACATCCATTAAACATAGCACGTGGAACTAGAACAGTCTACCCCAGTGAGCGAAATAAAGGGTTCAGTTCGACATTCCAACCACCTGAACGAGGCCGGAGTGTACAACGGCCGAAACGTTGTAATAGGTATGGCGACAAAGATGAGGACAATAGTCGGAATAATGTAAATAATGTACATAATACCTCATCTCAGAAATATAGACAGATACGGTGGAAAGTGTTTTGGAATGATTTAACACATAGGATACACTGAAGGCACAAGAGGCAGACAGAAACAGCTAATAACCAATAAAATTAGCTTATATCGATGGATTACAAAACAGGAACTAGGTGGAATAATAGCGAAACAATAATTACTTGGAAGGGTAAGTATTTGTAGATAGCTATGACCGTGCCGAAAGGATGTAACCCATAACAGACGAAATGATTTTTGGAACGATTACGTTTTAGTTTCTTGAGTTTTAAAGATTGCTTTAGAATTTTGTCTACACAACATTTTTCAGTCATCTCCGATTCATTCAGAATTTTTTTCCATCTTAATGTTCCATTGAATGACTAAGTCAACTGATATATTTTTTGTTATATATTTTACTAAAAGATGATTAAATTTAGTCCCTATGCATGGATGTCATTGTTTGTGCACGGCTCTCTGACTAACATGCATTCTGTTATATACGAGTAAAGTGTAGCTATCGGAACTTGAGTTTGAACACAGATCACCAGTGAGCAAACACGGGCGATCCCGTTATTGAATTAAGTAGATCACGTGACTATAGAGGAAACGCATAAATAGAGTGTAGCGTAACGTCTAATTGATCACACATTCTCCTCCCTCGCCCACAGACAATGAATTGTATATGTGAGGAATAGTTAGGTCTTCATAGAGTTTCTGAGGCATTATGGTGTATGGGTAAGAATGGTAAGTAAGAATGTGTTGTTTTGGAGAAAGGAATATTGTCTGTATATTTGGGTCAGTGTTTGCGGCTAGCTAAGTTTAAATGTTAAGACAGAGGAAGACCATCCTTTTCGCCATTCCCCCTTTTCGGCCTTGCGCCAGGTTTGCACATATTGTACAACAAATTCAATCACAAATTCTCCGCCCCCGTCTCACAGACATGAATTGTATATATGGGGACTAGTTAGGACTTCATAGAGTTTCTGAGGCATTATAGTGGATGAAGTAAGAATGGTAAATAAGAATGCGTTGTTTTGATGAAAGAAATATTGTATGATCGGGTCAGTGTTTGTCGCAAGTTAATTTTACAGCAAAAGAGAAGACCATCCTTTTCCCCATTTCACTCTTTGGCATTGTGCCACATTTGACATATTGTGCAATAAATATTATCACACATTGCTATCTATACTCTATTATATACGGATCGTTATTCTCTTCTCTACACTATTCCCTATGCTATTACTATTTGAGCGAGAAGGATCGAGCAATTACAATTTGTGTGAATGGTATTTTAAGCGCCTGACACCAGTATAGTTCAACGGCGTTACTATAGTTGTATCTGTGATTACAAAGTCTCTACTACAACGAACATTACGAAAGTGACAACGAGTATTCAATGGCATCACAAAAGTGTCAACGAGTCTTTGTTGACATCACAAAAGACTCGATCGCTATTTTCATGACCAATGTTCAGATGAACCCCATTCTTAAATATGGTAAATTCAGAAATTTAGAGCTAAATACGTCATACCACTTCCACCGAGTAGAATCACCTCATCCGACCCGTATTCCAAATGAAATGACAAAGTTCCACTTTTGCTCAAGAAATGACACTTTCTAAAACAGACTGCCACGTGGATGCTTCACCGCTCAAATCTAGAGTCAATCGTTATCTACCATTCTCATCCAGAATCTTCATTACTCATCACCTCGTTTTTCATATCACGCTATATTCACTATTTCCATTTAAACAGTAACCCTCTTCCTTGAGTGGCTCTCGGTATATTTTACCGAGTGGAACGTGTCTGAAAAAACACTTTGAATTCATCATCTCTTTGCGTAATCAAACCTAAATATCTTGTATAATTCCTAGAGGATCAGGTTTCCTCGCCAGTCATATCTGCATACACTTATAGGATTTACAGTTTCATTTGCAGTATGCAACCGTCCTGGGTATGACGAAAAACTACTTCCGCGTCTTGGATGTGACGATAAACTACATCCGACAGCAATGCCTACGTTCAGGTTTTTTTGGGAGCGTGGAACCACCTCTTAATTGCTGGTGTTCCACCCCGACCCGGTGTGGTAGCACCTGTTAGGATCGCAGTTATGGGCAAATAGTTAAACCCCAAACTGGGGTCAAAACACTATGAAAGTGTAAAAATAGGTTTTAATACCAGCAATAAAGTTTTTGAGGAAAAATTATTACCAGCAACACATTATTACCAGCAACATATTTTTTAAAGAAAAAATAATACCAGCAATACATTTTTGAAGAAAAAATAATACCAGCAATACATTTTTGAAGAAAAAATAATACCAGCAATACATTTTTGAAGAAAAAATAATACCAGCAATACAGTTTAGAAGTTTTTGTAAATAATTACTGCAATTAATACATTATTATCAGCACTAAATCTTTTAAGAAAAAAATATTATAAGGAATACATTTTTGGAAAAAAAAATATTACCAAAAATAAAAATCTTGTCGGCATTAAATAACCCTTTGAGTTTGATATACCGTAAAACAAAATAAACCAAGCCAAACAATACGCAAAATTTTATTATGGAAGTTGGTGTTTTCATCTATGCGAAAATCTATTCTGCGTTTAATTAAACATAGCTTTCTAACACTCCTTTTTTTTCTTTTTTTTTTTTTTGATGTAAGTGATTTTTCCAGTTAAATCAAGGTGCAGTAGAAATACCTTCCACATAATGGTAAGACATTAGCTACATTAAGACACCACTTCCGCTAATGTCTTTTTATGTGGGAAGTATATGTGGTAGGTATTTCTGCAGTAGCCTGTATTTCAGTTTTGTAGCATCTTACATGATTGGACAAAAGTAGTCATAGCGTAATCTATCCCTTATTAAATCTCTTATACTGATTTTATTATAAATGATTTACACACCGAAGTATTTGAAGTGTCTAGTATTCAGTTAGTTATGTACCATGCTTCGATACATGATTGACGAGGCAGAATTTTCCCGCCTGAGGTTGTCATTTTTTCTGTGGTAGAACAGTTGCCATCCAAGGCAATAGAACTAAGACTATTCTGCTATTTACCCATAGCTTGGTGGGGGAGAAGAAGAGAATTCATGCCTTTCCCAAGGATATTAACACGTAAGTGAATGTAATGGATCTGATTGGATTTCGAACTCTGCTCTAGTATTAATAATTCTTTATTCTGAATTTTTATGATATATTCAATGTATGTCGGGCACCTCGACATGGTGTAATAGTTAGCAAGCTTGTCTCGCTGAAACAATTACGACTGAAAAGTGAGTTCGATCTTTACTAGGTGCCCCCTACTTTCGGCCTTGTGCCATATCTAAGCTACGCTTAGAAAATCATTTGGGCGCCTCGAGGTGGTGTAATGGTTAGCGAGCTTGTCTCGCTAGAACAATTACGACTGAGTAGTGAATTCGATCCTCACTGGGTTCCCCATATTTTAGGCCTTGTGCCACATCTGAGCTACGCTTGGTATATTCAATGTATGTTTCATTACTCTCATTTCAATTCCAGATCAGATTATGAAAACCTGACTAAAATTTAACAACTAAATGAGTGAAAATTCCTTCTCCAGAAATGCAACATTATAACTGTTTATTTTTCTGAATGCATGTATGTTTATATTTATTTATATAGCAATGTGCTTGTCGATGAATTTTTTAACATAACTTTCTTTTCTGAAGCTTTTCATTTTCTTTTCCAACAGTCGCTCAAAGCTTGCTGTTGACACAAAAAAGACTCTTCTCATCAGCAACACCCTCAGTTCCTTAAATGTAAAGGTTACGTTTTCGGTTCATCCATGCTCCACGTCAGCTCCACAATCTTAATTTTCAACCCCGACCTCAAACCGATTGTTCCCCAAACAACTTACAACCCAGTCACACTCCCGAGGATTCTAAGCGTCGTAACACGATTATGTCGCCTAAAATGTCCCATGATGCTTCATTCCTTGTGACACGCTTTAGCAATCAGTCGACATAATTTGATTTTAAACGCATTTGCCTCTTCTTCATTATTTGCTATTTTATTGTCTTTTTTTCCCCACCATTATTTTATATTCGATTTTGCACTTGATCTTACAAATGATTTCGGCCTTCTAAATTCTCGTTTTGTATTTTTCAATTTTCTTTCGTTTTATTTTAAAATTTGTATATATGTATTTGTAATTTGTGTTTTTTATCGTAATATTCCCAATTTCTTTTCTAATTGGTCCATTTTTATTGTCCGGGGAGTTTAGTATTTTGTCGTCTATTTTTCATTTTTTCTTCTTTCCAATTTTGTTCTGGCTGTTATCAACATGAGTTTTTAAAGGTTGTTTCTTTTATTTTCTCTTTTCCACAAGTCCCAGGTTGCAGTTCTCACTAAACAGTCGTCTAGTTTATTACTCACAACATGATTTTTTTTCGTTCTTCTGAAAGCAAATATCACTCAAGTAATAAATAAACATAGATGAAGAAAAAGAAAAAAGAAATAAGAATCCGAAAGTGTAGCTAGCAGGAAGAAGAATAACACAAAATTAGTGAGAAATTCAGAAGTCTTTCACTAGAACTGTTTCGCATCAATGGCATTCAGACAATTTTTGTATTATTAGAAATGGTATTTAATTATAGTGTGTTATGAATATACTATTATTTTGTGCCATAAATATTTTCCATTTTTTTTATGTGCTTTATTTTTCAAAAGAGTAAAATTATATTTTATTCCGTTAGGTATTCACGATCACTTGTTGCAATTTATCAAGTTGCCCTTCGATACCCTTGAGTAAAATTCCGCCAGCTTTGTGTTTAAATTTTTCAGAGAAAAATTTAACCTACTTTTTATCCGAGAATATTTATCCATCAAAGTGTTTTGTAATTTAAAAAACCGTTAATATTCGCTTTCTTCAACGCTAGAAGAATATGGCAATTGGGGCAAAATCGTGCTCCAAAACTGTTTTTTCTGCGATTCTTTGAGTTATTTGGGTAAAAAGTAGTATCTTATTATTTAAATTCGTATTTAACAGTAAGGTAAAAGCTAGTTCATCCCTTTAAGATAATGAGCATTAAAAGTGAATTTGAAAGATCTTTCATGTCGTAAAAGATTAAGATCTTTGCAGTAGGAAAATGTGCTTTTTCTGAAAATACATATTTTAGGGTAATATTACGATTGTAAATAATCAGTTACTAATTTTTACACAAATACAATCAAATATTTACAAAAAAATACTAATTTTGAAAAACAAATATTAAAAAAGAAGTCTTTTAACTTTACATTTAGATTTAGTAATTTAATCACTTGAAATTTGTAATTATTAGTCCTATTCTAGCTTATAAAATTGTTAATTAAAATACTTAAAGTATTGCTTGTTACTATTTTTACTTGTACTTTTTCGGTGAAATGTCCGTCGGCCAAATTTCCGGCGACGATAATTTCAAGTGATAACAGCTCTATATACAAATTTTATTAACACCATATAACATAACTTGAAATATTATTCTCTAAGTCATTATAATATCCTTTTAACGATTATAGCCTTGATCTGTCTTTTTCCATTATTTGTAATTTTTGTACTTTTTCGACAATAATATTGTACCAGTCTTTATTGCTTCCAGAAATCTCATTAGCTTTAATATAGTTCACCATTTTCCTATAAACCCCTTGAATGAGGAAGTCTCCAGTTTCCTAGTGAGTTAATCTCTGGAAGACTTTGAAATCATTTTCTAGCCAGGTGGACATTAATCAAGTTCGGAGAATAAGGAATATTTTCTTGTAGAAACATATATTATTGAGGAAGATTTCTTCATCGTAATCTGTACGACTAAAGAAAAGTGTCTAGTCCAAAAACCTTGAATGATTACACTGGGGAACACAATTTTCACTGCGTTAGGTTTGACACTCAATTTTGACTAACTTTTGGCTTCTGAATCGGAAAATTACCAGAGTTTTGATGTACACTCGCTTTGTATCATCTCTATCTATGAAAAGAAGGATGCGTGTGTGTGTGTGTGTGTGTGTGTGTGTGTGTGTGTGTGTGTGTGTGTGTGTGTGTGTAACGAATGCACGGTCGCTATTTTCGACGGATTTGCACCAAAATTTACATGCACATACTCCAAGTTAGCGGCAAGCCCAAGACCGACTTTGCATTTCCCAACTCCCATCGATAGTGGAAATAATCGATTTTTTCATTCTTCTACGGCAGTTTTCATGTAGTTTGCGGCCATTTTGTACTGGACAGAGTGAGAGCCTATAGCTGGCTGCCACGAATAGACAGGAAGATTCTTTTGGCCAGCGTGAGAGCCAACAGCTGACTGACACGAATGTTAACTAGCATGCTAGCATGCAAAAAACATCGGTAGCTGCATTCGTCATAAGTGGGAAAAATTTAAACCTGCATGGCACTTTACTCCAATTGGCTCATTCGCTTGCTTAAAATAAACGTTGATTCTGATTCCGCAGAACTGGGTTGGGTGTGAAAAAGTATTTGTTGTTAACATTCTTTTTTCATTCGGTTTTTCCAGTTGCGATTCCTTTTTTAAAGCTGATCGTTTTGTGTTCATTTTGTTTAGCTCTTTTTTTCGTAACAGATTTAATGTTTAGTATAGAGCTTAGAAAAAATTCGCAGTGTGAGTAAGGTATGTAGCAACATCAGCACGGCAAAGGGCACTCCTTTAAAGCCAAGGAGAGGCAAAAAAATATTAAAAGTCAAGTGATAGCGATTGCTATATGAGTCGTACGATTTTTTAATCAAGCACGGGCAATGCCGGGCTATGATGCTAGTAAAGAAACATAAAATATTGTATCTAGTATATTTGGGCTCATTTTATTGTATGGTTTAAAATTCACATATGATGGAAAATAATAAAGCATTGCTTGGCTGTAATGTATGTACAAATATATATTTTTTTCATACAAAGAATATTATTAGTGTAAGACAAATTGTGTGGAATTACTTAAGGTAAAAATTTACTCCTATAGCTTTTCCTGGAGTTTACATTTTGTGAACAATCTCGCTTTATGCTACAACCGTCAGCCATCATATTTACATCAGATCTACTCGGATACCGGTCTTCCATGACATTCAAGTCAAGGTGAAAGACTCACCTTGCTCATCGCTGAAGTCACCAAGGTTTTCCGGGAATTTACGAAGATGGCTGTGCAGAAAATGCTACCCGGTGCTCACTTACATCCGAAGGCTTTGTAGCTCTCCAATAGTTTCTGGACAATTTTGGTGTAATTCTGTGCTCGTTTATCTCTAAGAAAGTTCTTGATAAGGTCTTTAAATGATGGCCAAGCATTCTTTTCAAGTTCTGACATTGTCCCGATAAAATGATCATCTTTAATGAGCTGCCGAATCTGTGGAAGATCAAACACATCAGTCTTGATTTTTTTTTCGATTTTATTAATTAATTTTCTTACCACTTTGACCGCAATACATTAAAGAGACGCTATTAGTAAATCAGTACAACTGTGCTTATTCAGGGAATGGGCTGTAGTGAAAAAAATTGATGTGATAGAAGAAAGCTGACTGTAGTTTTGAAATCAGAATACCAATCTAGTCTAAATCAAGTAAAAAAAACGCGAATCCAGCAGAAACTATGTTCAGAATTGTTTCCCACTGTTATCAGCATTTTTGTTGATATTACTCTGAAGTAAAATATAACTTTGCCGCGTCCCAAATATTACTCAAACTACCCTTTGATGTATTCTAAGTTGTGTTAGTTGACTTTTTCTGTGAAGGACAGAATTTTAAGTCCAACCATCAGTTAGGCATTTGTCACTAAAAATACTGTTCAGAAATCATTTTATTCGATTAATGACGTTCAACTTTGTGACGTTTACTTAAAGTTGTTGGTCAGTGTTGTTAATCTCTTGCGTCTATTCATTCAGTTTACATTTCTCTATATACTTATTTGACATAATAATCCCTTTTAGTGACATTCTTATAGACACTTTCTTGTCCAAGAATGTGTATTTATGGATAAGTCATTCGATATTTTAACTTGCATCTTCTGTCTTCAGTATGTCCTCTTAATGTGACATTCTGCAAATTTTTCTCATTATGCGTCCCAGAAATACCAACTCTTTTTGCAGCATCAGTTTGCATATAGTTCTTTTCCGTGACATTTCGACTAGATCACATTTTCTGTCCATTGTATTCCGAGCATTCCGATTTAGAACCAAATCTGTAGCTTCAAATGACTTTTCACTTTATGAGGTTAGTGCCCAGCATCCACCGAATAACATATTAACTAATAGTTAAAAACTTTTCTTTTTTCTATGTGTTTCTCCATCGGATTTATGTATATTTTAAGGATGTCCGTTATAACGATATAATTGATTTGAAGATTGAACAAACGGTAGTGAAGTAAAGTAAGAAGAATGGACTAAATGTCCACTATAAGAAGACTTGCATAGTTTTCGTCAAAAAGATCCCAACATGCGACTTACAATGTGGAAATACCAATATGAAGCAAGTGCAAACATTTAAATGTTTTTAATAGAATACGGACGACGCAAAGTATGAACAGGAAATTTCCATTGCTAACAAAGAAAAGAATAGAGACGTGTTACGTAATACCGGTCCCTTACTGGAAACTATCACAGACAAAATTACTTGAGGCGACAGCAATGTTTTTTTTTTCCTACAGAAGGATACTGAAAATACCATGGATTGTACATGGGAACAATGCTGTTTGAGAAAAATGGAAACAAAGTCACTTATACTTAAAATCAGAGAGAGAGAGAGAGAGTTGAAATTTCTAGGATACATAATGAGGAAATGCGTGTTGAGAATATTTGACACGCACGCAAGACTTTAAAAACAAAAGAAAAGCAGGTAGCGCATAACTTACATAACTAGCTCGAGTAAATGATTGACAGAATAGCGATTAGGGGTAATATAGAAAAAACACAAACATTTACTAAGAGCCAGGATCGCCCACGTCCTGAATAGACATGGAAGACAGGAATGTCTGCGTTTCTTTCGCTGTGATTAAAGTTAACGGCATCTGGAAGATTTGAATTATTTCTACGTAAATAATGGGAGCAGAAGACTAAAACATAAATTTTATATGAAATCTTTCTGCTTTAAAAATCTGAAAAAAATGAAACTGCAAGTTGATGATTTTAATGTGCGAATGGAATGACAAAATATGTTTTCGAAAATTCGTGTCGACTTGCAGTGATCTGGACAAATTTCGAAAAGGTTAGATGGGATTGTCCAGCTTCGTTTGCCTTTTGACGATCTTTTCACCCCGCTGAAAAGCATTCTAAAGAAAATATCGCTTGCCGCTGTTTATAGAATTAGTGAGTGAACTACGACGCTTCACGTAGGAGAGATTTTGGCGTTGGCCCCCATTACGTTCGCGCCACGAGGGAATCGCATCTGTTATGTGATTCCAGTAGGAGCATACGAAAGGGACCAAAAAAATAAACGGGTTAAATGAGATAGTATTCATATGTATGTACGTATGATTCGATTCGATATGTTATTGACAATCAGATAGAAAGTGATTGTCAATGTTATTTTTGATAAAAGGGGGAGATGCACAGCAAGAGAGATCGGGATCGAGACAAATGAAGAGAGAGACGAATTGTAGTATAGATGGAAAGAGACGGTTAGAGAAGGAAAAGGTTAATGAAGACGCAAATATAAAATAAAATCTTAAGACAATGACATGAGGCCATTTTTCCCCTGAACAGCGACTGGGGACAGCAAGTAATTAAAAAGGTATTAGGTTTGCGTCAAATTCTCCAATGCCGAATTTTGAAAAATTAGGACTGATTGTATAGATGAAAACTGGTGTGTCTGTATATATATATATATATATATATATATATATATATATATATATATATATGTATGTGTGTAAAAAATATATAGAAAATAGGAAAGAACTCGTTAGGTAAATAATTTAAAGTTCTTTAGGATTTTGATTTTTTTGTTATTATTTTAAAAATAGTGCTAGATACAAAAGTAGAGCATAAATATAATTATTTATTTAAAAATATTTATACATATGTAGCGTTGGAATCATATCTTTAAATAAATAATTATATATATATATATATATATATATATATATATATATATATATATATTGATTAATACCAAGGAAGTGATAAACTGGTTTACTCACTTAAAAGGAAAAAACAATTGTACATTAATACAATTTGATATTGATAATTATTCCAAAGAACTATTTATCAATGCGTTGGACTTTGCCACCCACTATACATATATTACAGATGAAGAAAGGAACATTATTCTGTATGCAAAAAAATCAGTACTTATACATAAAGGTGAGGAATGGATTAAGAATTCTTACGACCAATTTGACATCACAATGGGATCACTAGACTCAGCTGAGTCTTCTGATCTCATTGGCCTTTTTATATTATACAACCTTACAGCACACTATGATATTAATACAAATGATATTGGTTTGTACAGAGACGATGGGCTTATGGTTATTAGAAACTCAACGAACTTCAAAATAGATAGAATTAGAAAGTTATTATATAAAGAATTTAAAAGCATGCGCTTAAAAATTACGGTTAGTACTAAATTTAAAAAAAAGTAAACTTCCTAGATATAACATTAGATCTAAATAAATATACTTACACACCTTCTAAAAAACACAACACCAATCCTTTATATATACATCCTAAATCAAATCACCCCCATCTATAATTAAACATATACCGTTATCTATCAGTAAACGAATTAGTACAAATTCAGCAAATGACAAGATTTTCGATGAGCATATCAATTCCTATAATAAGGCTCTAAAAGATAGTGGCTACAAAAACCCAAAACTAACTTATAAAAAACAATGAAAATGGAAAGCATAGAAAAAACAGATGTAGAAAGATTATTTGGTATACTCCCCCATATAACCAGATGGTAAAGAACAAATTAGGACATAAATTCCTCGCATTAATAGTCAAGCATTTTCCTAGTGAAAGTAAACTAAGTACTATTTTCAATAAAAACACACTAAAATTGAGTTACAGCTGTACAAAAAACTTAGAAAAAATCAGTAAGAACCATAATGCTAATATCTTAAATAAACAGTTATACCAAACCCTAAAAAGTTTAGACAATGGAAAAATTAAGATAAAAACTGATGGAAATAAACAAAACTATGTAACTGTAGAAACCCTCAAAATTGCCCACTACAAAATAAATGTCACACTGATTAGTATACCAATGCAATATCTCTTCGATTGAAAGTCCTGATAACATAAAAATATATATAGGTTGCACTAGCCATGAATTCAAAAAAAGATTCAACCAACATCAAACTTCATTTAGAATAAATAGATATAAAAATCAAACATCTCTCTCAAAATATTTCTGGCATCTAAAAGAATCAAATAAAACACCTACAGTAAAATGGAAGTTAATAAAAAAAGCTAGAATTTGTAGGTCATTAAACGACCCTTGTCCTCTATGCATACACGAGAAACTATATATTACTAAGTTTATAAAAAATAAAAATTTACTGAATCAGAGAAATGAAATAGCTATTATATGCCGTCATTGTCAAAAATTTTCCTTAAATAATATTTTAAAAAAAAAAAAAAATGGAAAAAGTCTATTGGAATAACAGTGAAAATATTTTAAACTTATATTTAAAATTTAAAAATTTAAAATTGTAGTTAAAACGAATTCAAACCTAAGCATCTTTTAAAAAACAATTGTAGTTAAATAAAATGTATGCTAACCGAAACACCTCTATAATAAAAGGACTCCAGGCACTTAAATGATTCCAATAAAACACCTACCGAAAAATGAAATTATAACAAAAGCTAGATGATGTAGGGTTGTGTACGACCCATGTTCTTTGTACATACATATGAAACTTTAGTACTTAGGTTATATATATTTAAAATAAATAAATTAGTTAATAAATAAAGTTTACTCAATCTGAGAAATGACTTAGCTAGTTTTTGTAGTAAGTGCCATAAATATTACTTAAATAATATTTAATTATAAAAGTTTAAAAATCACATAATTTACATATACTTTGATATGGAAAAATAATTTTACTTACTATAAGTAATTTTCCTTCTGTTATAAAGTAATATAGTCTTTTAAAACTAACAATGAAAATATTTTAAAATTTTAAAGTTGTAATTTTAAAATTGTAATTAAAATTGTAGTTAAATAAAATGAATTCTAACCTAAACTTCTTTTAATTAGTACTACACGCACTTAAAAAGAATCCAATAAAACACCTATAGTAAAATAAAATAAAATAAAATTAATATGAAATGCCATAAGATGTTAGCTTTTGAATGACCCATGTCCTTTGTACTTACATGAGAAACAATATATTACTAGGTTTATATATAAAATAAAAGTTTACTAAATTAGTGAAATTAAGTAACTATTTTTGCCGTCAGTCATAAATTTTATAATAAAAAAAAATTGTAACCTCATATACATACTTAAACTTGATGTTAAAATAATCCTACATAATATAATGGATTCTAATACATTTAACTGTTCTTAAAAGAATATAGTAAAATAAAAATTAAAAATGAGAATATTTCAAATCGTAGTTAAATAAAAAGTATTATGATCTGAACACCCCCGAAAATCTTTAAATTTATAAATAGAAAAAAAATGCCGTAAGAATTTTTTACCGTTAACAATAATTTTTTTTTAAAATTCCAGACGACATGCATTGGACGGATGTCAGTTTTCATTGAAAAATTCATCACTACCCCTTACCAAATTGTAGCTAATAACTGATACAATGATACTGACATAAGGAAAACCTAGACATCCCTTGTCCAATTGAAGTAGAATATTCTGTAACCATGGAAACGTGATTTTAGCTGTGTCTTTAAAACCCAGTAATTTTTAAAAGTTACTCCAAAATTCGCTTGAGGATGAAATGGAACTAATGCTTTTAATTTAATTGCAAAATTAAATTCCCAGGGCTTTAGCTTCTATTTTTTGAAACATGGTTAGAACTGTGTAGCGGAAAAACCATATTTTAAATCAATTGATTTATAATATATATATATATATATATATATATATATATATATATATATATTCTAGAAAATATTTCCTTCTCATACAATTAATATGCCGAGTGGAAGTAATAAAAAAAAAGAAACGTTTTAGGCGAAAAAGCAAGTTGATAAACAAGTAGATACATAGACGTAGTGATAGTTTCGAATAGACAGGAATGAGAATATATCAGCTTAGCTTTCCGCAAAGAACAGATTTTCGATTAGCGAATCCTCGCTCGTCTCATGATGAAGAGCTATTTAATGTATTTCATTTCGCCTGGTGTCCTCAGTGGATTTTTAAAATCCCTGTCCCTCGTCACTTTTTCGAAATCACTTTCTCTTAAAGAGTGAAGAAAGCAGAACTCGGGTCAAGATGGGAATCATGCTTTCTTTTTGGCTGAGTGACAATACTGCGAACCTATTTGGGCCTTCCACCATTGCATTAATCTATCTTAGTTTTATGGTAGATTTGCAGCCTCGGTGGTCTCGTTAAGGTTTTCTCAATTCTATCGTACTTCTTATTACCTCCATAATCCTTTTCCATCCTCTTGTTGATTGGCTTTTTACTATACACTAACAGAAACCCACACACGTAAGACAAGGTTTTGAACATCCTGGTCTCGGCCGAGAAAACATTAAAGAAAATATTATAATGGGGTATTTGTTCAGGTCAAGAACTACACTTACCCATCTATATATATATATATATATATATGTGTGTGTGTGTGTGTGTGTGTGTGTGTGTGTGTGTAGGTATAAATACGAGGTTACCCGCCAATCCCTAATTGGTTCTTCCTCAGACACATTTCCGTTTGTTCAACACCCACAGAGCCAAGCTTATACTGGAACTATGCTGAGCAGACGTTACAGTTTCTGGGAAAGAATCATTATCTAGAATGATCAGCAATCTGAAAAACACACCCAAATTCTCGGTCACAATGACGTGCGACTTCGTGCTAGCATAACAACGGCCCCAGACATATCGACCATGGGTGAGATTCGAACTCCGGTCTCATGGTTAGAAAGCGAACGTTCTAACCACGCGAGAGAGAGAGAGAGAGAGAGAGAGAGAGAGAGAGAGAGAGATATTGCCCTATATCTATATATATATATATATATATATATATATATATATAGAGAGAGAGAGAGAGAGAGATATTGCCCTTTTACAGTGGTGTGAAATATATATATATATATATATATATATATATATATATATATATATATAGAGATAGAGAGAGAGAGAGAGAGAGAGAGAGATGATGTATGTGTTTAAAAAATTTCACACCGCTGTAAAAGGGCAATATGTAAAAGTTACCTTAACTGGCCTATTTTATCCTCTGACGGATCTCATCAAGACAAATGTGGACAGTTAAGCCTGGTAATTCATTCTATGAATTCGGTTCAGTTTCCCTACTGCACTCACTCTTCTAAAATCCATTTTAAGTTTTCATTAATACGCGATTACATTTTTTCCTTGACCACAAAATATATTCGTACATATGCAGCACCA